>OW203761.1:14688232-15288232 GCA_934045905.1 Leuctra nigra
CCTGACCCAATTCTTAGAACCGTTAAAGGACTTCCTTTACAAGGTGCAAGGATTTCTTGGGTCTGGGAAGCGAAGCCTCCAGTTTGAGCCCCGCAGGGCATTTTTCGAATTTAAACCAGTTAAAAGTGAGTTTGGGGCTTTACAATGCGCAAACTGAAGAAAAAAATCAAATTGTTGCCCCGCAAGGTATTTTTTCGAATATAAACTATTTAAAATCGATTCTGGGATGCTAAATTGCTAAACTGCTCAAATTACAAAAAATAACTGAATGGGGGGTCATCCTGCTCGAGTGGGGGACGGCGATAATTCCCCCCCCCCCCCCCTTTCCCACCCCCCTTCCTACGTGCCTGTCTGGCATGTCTCTGGGGGCGAGAGGGCTGGGCCCCCTCTGCACCCCTCACCCCCACCCTTTAGAGTCCATAGTCAACAATCAATGTTTCCTTTACCACTTGAATGGAGTTTTGAAAAATGAAGCTAAAATGTAATGAACAACTTGTTAAAAATTTGTATATTTATTAATAAGTACTACGGGAACGCAATTTTTTGTACTTTTTATAGGTAACCCCCTAAATCCATTTTAAAAATTTAATCTTTTTCCAGGGCTAGCGCCCCAGACCCGATTTTGCCCCCCTGCAGATCCCCTTAATGGTTTAAAGCATGTCTGGGAGCGTTTTTCCCGTTGTTAATTTTCAGACCGATTTGCACATTTGTTGTTCCCTCTCCAAGCTTTCATTTGCCCCCCATGAGAAAAATGTCTGAAATATATCACGATAGATGCGATGCACAACCACTGATCAGATGCAAAGCCCAAATGCGCTTGTGAGATATGGCTGATTCTCCACTGCATTTCGTATCGCAAGAGGGACTCTGAATGATGCTCTTCCTGAATTAAGACAAGTTATCATATTTCCAGCCCTATTTATTTGGGCTCTTCTGTCCAGCCAGGTACTACCCAAGTTTTAGAAAAATAAGAGACATTGAATAATTTACATGGTTCTGATCTCGATAGTAAAAAAAATAATCTCGTGCAATAAATAGCTAATAAAGTAATCTTCATTCTAAATCTGAATAAAACTACTGAATTTTACTGAGGCCAAGAACGGCCTAAGGGACAACTGATGTCACATGTTGGTATATAATCACTAAAACACAATGTATAATCATGATGGCTCTGGTCGCAAATAACTAGGTAGAGATCCGATTATATGGTGATCGCGAAATTTTCGAAGTGTTGTAAATGACTCAAATTTCTAAATATAAATGCGTTTCCATATGTTTCTGACTCAAAAACACTGAAATCTAATCGCGACAAAACGCGAAATTTACCCTTAACACCGCTAAACACCACCAAACTGACTAAATCGCAAAATATGCCGCGAAATATTACGAAATTAAATATATTTCCTGTTATTTTGTACATTTCGCAGTTGCTTATTCTAATTTTTCTCAGGATCATCAAGGTAAACCGTATTCAACCTTTTTTATTTCTAAAATCAGTAACCCTCCCTCTATTCGCGTAAATGACAGAAGAACTGTGACCTTGTAGAAAATTACTTGGGGTTGCTCAGTGGGAGTGGCAGTGACCTCGCATTATCACGTGAAAATAAAGTTGACATTGTCTTTTATAGTCGCAACGCAATACATAAACACACAGCATGAAACAGTTTATAATAATTTGATTTTTGATTTTGCATTGTAAAAGCCAAGGTGGACAGTCACATTCTGGGCTGCCCTGGCTTACCTTTTTAGGTACACTGTTCCATTTTTATTATTATTCAATTAAAATTCTAGTACCTACTCATAATCTGAAGTTTATCTATATTTTATAAAAACATAAAACTCGAAATTGACAATTCTTAAAACCACAAAACCCGAAATTTCCAATTCCAAAAACGAAATTTTGAAGTTTTTAAAACCAATCGGATCTCTACAAATAACAATTGCTGTCTACGTCACTTGTTGTAATGTTGACAAATGCTGTTTTTCCCGCCTGAATGATAGTACCTAGATATTTCAATGCAAGATTTGATAAAGAAAACGAAGGACTAGAAAAGTGAAACAATTGTTCGTATTTACTATTTTTCATATAGTTTTTAATTTAATCTACCTAAAGAAAAATTTATGAATCTTCCCTATTGATATTTTAGCTCTAAATAATGTCAACACACTGTTTTTATTCGTAGATAAGCGAGCTTATGAAGAGGCAGCAAAACGTCTCAAGTTGGAGTCTGAGGATCGCGGGAAAATTGTACCACAACTTCGCGTTGTATCCAGACGAAAATACTTGGAGAAACGCAAAGATGATAAAGTGGCAGAGCTTGAGGCCGACATAATTGATGATGAATATTTATACGATGACAATGTGCTCACGGATCGTGAGCGTAAAGAGCGATATCACAAGAAGAAACTTCTGAAGCTGGCTAAAGAACATGAGAAGGCTCGTGATCTGGAGAACGTACAGCGCTATCACATGCCAGCAGATGCCAAGAAGAAATCTGATGAGAAATATCAAGAAGTCGATGATCGAGAACGAGTGCCTAACTATGAACAACGAAAATGGGAGGAAGAACAAATGTCATCAGCAGTATTTCGGTTTGGAGCTAAAGATGCAGAGAAGCGCTTGAAAGATGAGGGAAAGGAATATGAATTGGTTATGGAAGATCAGATTGAATTCATTCAAGCCCTAACTATTCCTGGCTCCAAGAAGGGGGACAAGAAGGTAATTGCACATGCACCTTTTCCTTTTAAACATTTACTTTCTCGCTTGTCTTTGAGAAGATTTGTTTAAGTTAGGTACACATTTTATGACTTACTGCAATACCTACTTAATATTTTTTCAGGATGAGCCAATATTGTCAGAAGCTCAGAAGAAGAAGTTGAATATTGAGGAGACACAGAAGAGTTTGCCTATTTATCCATTCAAGGATGACCTTGTCCAAGCAATCAAAGACCATCAGGTTGGTTTATAAATAATTTGGAGTTACAACAATAGGACTGTGAATATGTAGGTACTGACAAAGATGTACTGACTTCATTGAAGCTGTAAATTGATTGAGTTAGTTTTGTCGAACATATTGTTCATATCATATCACATTACTCTACTTGCATATAAATATGAGAAAAGCAGTGGCAGCTGGTGACCTAAAATTGTGGGGGGGCACAATCAACAATCAATAATATAAAGTAACTTACCTACTCATTCCTACTCATAGTACTCATACCTATTATTTGTAAATAAAATCCAGTCACCGCTCTTTCATTGCCGCGTATGAGTCACGCAGTTACTCAGCATCAACGCTACTACTCAAACTGAAAATGGTCGGCGGTCCGGCAGCTGATCTACGACCTAGTGGGGTGCCCGAGTGTTTCAGTCAAGTCGCGTGGAAAAGACTACATAATCCCGGTATTTAAAGCTCCTAGTATGCTAGATTACTGCGGGCACTTGTAAAGTTCGTTCATGTTTAGAATATCAATCCATAATGGCGGCCGTGTACTACTGTAGTCTAGCGAACAATTGTAAACCTACACATGTATCAATAATCAAAAAATATGTATAAGACGACTGTAGATAAAGATAAATCAATTTTATTGAACTTTTCTAATCTTATCTACTATTAAAAAGTGTGTATTTCACATAATTTTTACAATTTCAATAAAACAAAGAAGAAAGTCTTGCCATTGACAGGGCAGTGTTCATGTGAACGACCAATGAACGACGAGATCGACTAAACCGTCAGAAATATTCTTAACGTGAACGAACTTTAAAAGCTGCCCCTGAAGCAAGTATAGGGCCGTCAGAAATTAACTCGCGTAACAAAATAGGTGGAAACGTCCCCGCAGTATGAAAATAATTATTATATATATATACCGGGTGGCCCCAAAAAAACGCACAATTGGCGAGACATTGCTGTGACGAAACTACTGCACAATTCGGACTAAAAATTTCAAATAATATAAACAACATACTACGGTTTGATGTGTGAAAGTTTGAAATACGTACATAACTTTTGTAGGAAAAGAGTTACGGCTGCTACAAATAGCGCGTGTCCAGAAAACGGCCTTTGGCCGGGACGCTGTATCTTCAAAACCATTAACAATATCAAGCTGACAATTTCAATTATTATTCAAAATTTATTGCAATCAATTGTGTAAAAATTTCAATCCATTTGGATCATTGGAACAAAAATTGTGGTTTCTTGAAGTTGAACCAAAAAGCAGAGGTATATTTCATAAGTTTTCTTACACACGAGTTTCCCACCTTCCGGTAGTTTCTGCGTTTAAGCTGAACTTCAAGATACCGTAAGATTCGTTCCATATTGAAATTTTCGCACAAATGATAGCAATATATTTTGAATAATATTTATTATTTTCAGCTTGATATCATTAGTAGTTTTGAAGAAACAGCGTCACGGCCAATTGACGTTTTCTGAACGCGTGCTTTTTGAGCTCCGTATAATCGATTTTGCAACAGCCAAATTCTAACAGCTGTAACGTTTTTCCCTCAAAAGTTATGTTTTTCAAACTTTCACACATCAAACCTTAGTATGTTGTTTATATTACGTGAAATTTTCAGCCCGATTAGTTCAGTAGTTTTGTCACAGTGATGTCTCGCCAATTGTGCATTTTTATTGGTCACCCGATAATGTTTAAATACTTGAAATTGCTTTTAAGGGTGACATTTTTGGAGGGGCAGTGCCCCTATTGACCGGCAGCCACTGGAGAAAAGAAAACCTCCACTAATGAATACATTTTTGAGCGAGCGAAGCGAGCGTCTCCTTTTGACTCTTTTGACACGGACCTCTGTTTTTTTTTATTTTTTTTTGTTTTTACTTTTATCTGTTAACTGGAGCAATAGAAGTCGCACCGTTTCACCGAGCGACCTGAAATTTTGCACACATGTAGGACAACCTTCTCTGTTTGCAGACCCAATTTTTTTTTTAAATCCATTCATTGGTCATTGGTAAAATAAATATCTCCTGATAGGTTGAAAAATGAAAATGGTCTTCGATAAATGTTATCAAACTCATATTTTGCATGGTCATTAAGACCAACATTGTCTCTTATTTTACAAATTTTCATCCCAATCAGCTGAGAATGTACGAACTTACTTACATTTTAAATAGCTGTCAGAAATTAAGTATTGGAAATTAATGTTTTTCCACTACAATTGAATCAGATTTGCTTTATGTACCAGTGTGTTTAGATGCTGTTTACAATTTTCAGTGAAAACCAGATACTTTTATGTTGATTGGGTGGATAATATTTTAATAATTCAATATAGAACGTATTTCCAAACAGATCATTTCAAGTTTTCGCAAAACTAAGGACCTTAATGAACTTTTGGCAATTCGTAGTTCTGATGGCCGTGCTTCCTGCGTGTTTCATAGAGTGGCGTTTGTTCTCTTCTTGTGATCATGTCATTTCAAATCTCTCCAGCATTTTGCTTATTTTCGTTAAAAAGTTTTTCAATTTGGTGTTCTTTGTGAAGGTTTTAGTAAAGTTTCCCCGCTTTTATAGCAGGTGAACATTATTTATCGAGAGTTTTTGTCAGAACATTGATATTTCATTTCTTAATAGTCTTCTTCTACCAATAGGTACCTACTTGTGAAAACGTTGGATTCATTCCGTTTCTGAGCTTCTGTCTAGTCTGACATTTCCTTGAAGGATGCAAATTTTTTTTAAAGGTTTGATTCATTCAGTTTAAAACACTACATTGTCTAATTGTAATTGTGGAACGTTGGATTCATTCCGTTTCTAAACTAGGTAGAACTGTTGAACGTTTAATCTATAGGTTTAATAACGTTAAAACGTGTATTAGTTTTCTATGTGTTAACGCATGTTCGGTTCTATGTTTGCGCACGTGTCCGGTGCTCGCTCATCAACGCGGTTCACGGAGCGTTTTCCTAGTATTTTTAAATTGGAAAGTATGCAATGATGGTGGTAGACCCACCTCCAAGTGTTCGTACTGTGTTTCTCATAAGAGCACAATGTATAAAACGGTAGGAACACTTGGAGGTGGGTGTACAGTGCATTGTGATTGATCCCTTACCTACTGTATGGGATGCATTTTATGTGTTATTGGCAAGGTAAACTTATGCATAGACCTTTTGTTTTGTGCTTATATTAGGTACCTTGTACTTTGATTCGTTTAAACTCCTTGAACTTTTAAGCCAGTTTCACATAAAGCGCGTTTCGCGTTTTTTGTTACCGACCAATCACAAGTCCAGAAGTTATTCAAGGAAGACTTGTGATTGGTCAATAAAAAGGACGCGAAACGCGCTTTATGTGAAACCGGCATTAGTCCGTGACTATAGGTAGTACCTATTTATTTTGTTTACTAAAGTCCAAACTGTATAATAATCTAAAATCTTTATTTATTAAAAAAAAAAAATTGCACAAATGAGCTTGCTAAGAAGCCCATAATATTAATCAACCCTATGGAACTAATTCTAGGTACACTTGGCCAAACAAAACGTGAACGTTCAATAAATCTGATAGGCTAATAAATGTAAGATCACACCATCAGAAGTCAGTCTAAGCGATCTCATTGTCTCACTGTAGTAAGTGACATCACATTTCAATGATAATAACAAGCTTTGATTGGTTATGGGACATGACCAGCAGTCATTCAAATTTGGTCAACGTTCAAGTTTTGTTTGGCCGAGTGTACCTATTATTAATACAAAGTGGACTCTTTATAAAGGTGATTACGAAAAACTCTTAAATAGGCATAACCTTTTAAAACTAACAGATCTTTCTATATCGTCCATAAAATTCCTAATATTTTCAATTGAAAACCGTCTACAAAATTCGTATAACATACATAATTGTTAATTTGTGTAATAGACAAATTGTGTTTTGGGTGTATTTTATTGATAATAGGGTTACCTAATTATTTGTTTCCTCGGAAGGATGATTGATCACAACCACTTTGGGAACGTTTCTTGTTAATAATTATCTTTTCCAACAGGTCTTGATCATCGAGGGTGAGACGGGGTCTGGTAAAACCACCCAAATAACGAGATACTTGCATGAAGCAGGCTTCACACGGGATGGGAAGAAGATTGGATGCACTCAGCCAAGGCGAGTTGCCGCCATGAGTGTGTCTGCTCGAGTGGCAGAGGAGATGGGGGTGAAGCTCGGCAATGAGGTGACACATTCACTTTCTCTTGTGGCTTCATCATTTTGCAAACAGAACTTTTAATATGAGTTTATTATTCTTTAGGTTGGTTACAGCATCCGGTTTGAAGACTGCACTTCGGAACGCACTGTTATTAAATACATGACTGACGGAACTTTACACAGAGAATTTCTCTCCGAACCAGACTTACAGAGTTACAGGTGAATATTTTTACACAAAGCATACTCACCTGCTTTGTGCAGTTGTGTTATGAATTTATGATATTGAGACAAAGTGGGTCTACTACTGTTGTGTGTGGTGATTAACGACATGCTTGCTTTTAGTGTAATGATGATTGATGAGGCTCATGAGCGTACGCTTCACACGGACATTCTCTTCGGCCTAGTGAAAGACATTGTTCGTTTCCGTCCTGACCTCAAACTGCTGATCTCTTCCGCCACACTCGATGCTGATAAGTTTTCAGACTTCTTTGACAATGCACCGATCTTTCGCATCCCCGGACGGCGGTTTCCAGTTGACATATACTACACAAAGGCTCCCGAAGCTGATTACATTGACGCCTGCGTCGTTTCCATACTGCAGATCCATGCCACGCAGCCACTGGGAGACGTCCTTGTTTTCCTTACAGGTGACTTCCACTTGTTTACATTTACCATTATTTCAAGTTAAATGTCCCGAAGAATAAATTTGTTCTCTCTTTCTATACTTTCTTCAGTAAGGAATAAGGATACATTTTAATTTCATGATATTTTTCACCAAAATATGCCTGATCACTAATCATTAATCAGTAATGAATGTTTAATGAATGGAAACCTCAAAAAATGTTTTCAAATATTGTAACATTGCAAACATTTTAGGGTTTTGCTAACCAATTTGTTGGGCCTAAAGGTTCCATTTTCGAGCCCCTATTTCATGTACCTTAAAACACAATTTATTCAATAATACCAAAATTAGGTAATAATGTAGGTAATCAGTTAAAATCACTTATTTTGATAAGTCACACACTTCACATTTCATGATGTGAAGAGACTGAGAAAATACTGTTTGCAAAAATAACAGGTGTTTTCCCATGGTTAATACAAAAACCCCAATATTCCATTGCTTGGTGTTAAATTTATCCCCATAAAAAAACACTCCGTGTAAAAATACCAGCCAAGTCTCTTCAACTAAAAAAAATAGAAGATATCTAAAAATTCAGCACTGAAAAGTAGTGATATCAAAAAATGGCCAAGTCAAAACTTTTCAAAAAATACTTGGCGCATCAGGCATATAAATAGTAAAGAAATGGGCCGAAAATCAAATATATTTATCTACACATAAGAAACGATGTGCCAAGTATTTTTTGAAAAGTTTTGACTTGGCCATTTTTTGATATCACTACTTTTCAGTGCTGAATTTTTAGATATCTTCTATTTTTTTTAGTTGAAGAGACTTGGCTGGTATTTTTACACGGAGTGTTTTTTTATGGGGATATCACTCCTTTTTTCAGTTTATTACAACTTGAAACATATATTGTGTCACCAATTACTAAAATTCCGTTAAAAAATACAAATTTGTGATTTGGTTGCTAAGAAGAATTGTGTTTGGCACTAAATGTAAGCTTAAAATTATATTCCATGAAGAATTGCGAAAGCATCGTTCCAATCGGTCCAGCGTTCTCGAGTTATCGCATCACTTCCGGTTTTCAAAATGGCGGCTGACATCGCAGCCACCTAAAATTGTATAATGTTATGTAACATTATAAGCCTTCTAAATATGTAGTTATTGTTATAAGAGATGATTTTAGTCAGATTTTGGCATTTTTGTGACGTCATTTCCGGTTTTGTTAATAGTTCATTTCTATTTTGACTATTGATCATAAAGATGACCGTCTGAATCGATTGGCGCAAATTTCGTTCCGATCGGTTAAGCCGTTTTCAAGATATGACGTCACTTCCGGTTTCAAAATGGCTACACAAAACCAGTTATAGCAAAAGGCACCTTAGACGCCAAAAGTGCACATGTTGTTAAAATTTCAGATCGATTAGTTCAGCCGTTTAGGCTGTGGTGCTGTCAACAGGGTTTCCTGATATCATCATCAGAATCAGAAAGCGATGTAATTTCACGTTTTTCGCGGCCCTCTTGCTCGTAAATGACATAACCTCATGTTCCTAAATTTGGTATAGGGGGTGGGGTGGGCCATAGCTCGAAATTAAGATATTTTGCAACAATGTGAGATTTTTGAATTTTAGGATCCAGTAGGCCGAAAATGCCACTTTGATGCTTACAGTAAAAGTGTTTGGTCTGCCCCTTAGTTTATTAGGCAGTAACGGTATGTTGAGTGACTGTGAGTGTATAGTACGACTTGGCTGGGTGGAGCGACCGCTCCACTAGATGTAATCTCTTTGCACAAATTGCATTAAATAATAATCTATCCGCTGGTTCCAATTTAATGGGTCAGGGGGTGGGTGTTCCCACCAACACTAGGGCCGCAGGACTACTGGAGACCGGCTGGCCACGCCTGGCATCTCCTCCTCGTCTTCTTCTTCTTCCTCCGCTTCCAATTGTTCCACAAATTGCCTCCACCTTGTTCTGTCCTCCCACTGTCTTTCAGCCTCCAACTCACTCCAACTTCCCCCTCTCTCCAAAACATCGTCCTTAATAACTCCAATCCACCTCTCTCTTGTTGGTCTTCCTACTCTACGTGGTCCCGAAGTAGCCGCCTCAAACACCCGCCGTGGCACTCGCCCTGTTCCCATCCTTTTCATGTGGCCAAACCACCGAAGCCTCTCTCTGCCCAATTTAAACCCCAATCTCTCTACCCCCAGCTCACTTCTTATCTTCTTACTTCGGATCTTGTCCATTCTTGTGACTCCCTTCACACTCCTCAAGAACTTCATCTCCGCTGCCTGAAGCTGATCCATTTCCTGTCCTCCCGCTGACCACGTCACTGCCCCGTATGTTAGAATTGGCAGGAAATACATTTTATACATTATCATTTTACACACTTTTGGAAACTTCTCGTGCCAAAGCAACTTCCTCACTGCCTGATAGAAACACTCCGCTTTCCTTCTTCTTTCCTGTACTTCTCTATCTACTTTTGCCTTGTTGGTGAACAGGCTCCCCAGGTACTTAAATTCCTCTACTTCCTTCAACCATCCATCTCTCATCTTGATTCTGGCATGTCCTTGTCTTATCTTCTTCCGTTCCATTGTCATTACTTCACTCTTCTCTTCGCTTATTCTCAAACCCATCTTCTCTGTCTCTTCACTCCACTTATCAATCTTTAACTGCACTTCCTCCCTAGTTTCTCCCCACACCACCACATCATCCGCATAAATTAGTGTTCGTGTATCATCCCCCTCATTTGGCTCCACTTTCTTCAGTAACTCATCCATTACAATGATGAACAGTGTTGGTGACAACACACTCCCTTGCCGAAGCCCTTCACTAATACTTAAGCTGGGTTCCCATACTTCGCTTTTATTTCGCATTCGGTTCGCTTTCGCAAAATGGCTACCTTTTAACACAGAAAATCGTCCATGTTTAATTTCGTCTCCGAAATGCAAAAATGTTGGTTCAACTTCGACGAAATCATAACGCGCGAAAACCGGAAGTGATGCGATATATCGAATCTCCATTTCCGGTCGACCTCGAGCTTATATTCGATTAATGAACATATGTTTTGACGTTTTGACGTTTCAACTTTCAAGTTTTACTTTTTCCGCATTTTCTTGCCTTTCTTGCTTATTATCTGATTATTATTCGTCATTTTGTGTTTAACTTTTGGCAGCATACTATTTATGTATCGCGTATCCATGGATACGCGAAACGCGCGAAACAGAAATTATGGAAACGACTACAAACTTCGCGAGGCGAAAGCGAACCGAATGCGAAATGAAAGCGAAGTATGGGAACCCAGCTTAAACCAGTCCGATCTCCCCACTCCCGACTGCACACAACTCACACTGTTCCGGTACATACTTTTGATCCGCTCAACCAACTCCTTGCCTATTCCTCTCTTTACCAGACACTCCCACACTCTTTCCCTTGGCAACCTATCATATGCCTTCTCCAAGTCCAAGAAGGCCATATGCATAGTTTGACCCTTTTCCCACTGCTGCTCCATCACCTGACGCACAGTGAAAATTGCGTCAATTGTAGACCGCCCTCTCCTAAATCCATACTGCTCCTCTCTCAATCCCTCTTCCACGCAATTCTTCAATCTACACTCCACTATTTTTTCAAACACCTTTGCACACTGGCATAGTAATGTCACTCCCCTATAATTGCTGCATTTCTTGCGATCCCCCTTCTTGAAAAGAGGGACAATTACCCCTTTCGAATCTTCTTCTGCTTCCACGCTGCTTTAATCACACGGTAGAGCCATCTTTTACCCGCATCCCCCGCTGCTTTCATCATCTCTATCGTCACCTCATCAATGCCTGGTGCTCGGCCATTCTTCATCTCTTTGAGGGCTCTTGTTATTTCCACCTCAGTAAGATCATCATCCACTCCACTTTCTTCCCCTTCCTCTCCAAACTGCTGCTCTCCTTCCTCCACTGGTACCCCCCGTTCCTTTCCTACATTTAGGAGATTCTCGAAGTACTCTTTGAATAAATAACCACAGTGTTTAAAGGTTCGGGTTCTGAAAAGGTTCGGTTCTGTTTCAAAATTGAAGGTTTACACAACCCTAAACATTATATTATTACTTATTAGGTAAGTACCTAACTAGGAAAACGCTCGGTGTAACGCGTTGATGAGCGAGCACCGACACTTGCAACATCTCCAACCAAACACAGTTCACGCGATCAAAGATAACTAATGTATTATTTTACAACTTTCCCATTTCCATACAATATAGAATAATTGAATAAAAGTTCTATGTCCCGTGATATTGGTACTTTTCGATCAGTCTCATTTGACAGCTCTTTCAAAACTAATGTTAACCAGCCTGTAAGTATTTGACCATTTGGGCCAAATTTTAACTTAACCCATTGGCCTATTTGGACGATAGGAACTCGCCATTTATAAGATGGCCACTGTGGATTTGGACGAGATAAACTCGCCAGTTCAAATTTTAGGTAAAACTGAAAATTAAATACTATAGCTGTGCAACTTTTTCTACAAAAATAATCTTTCGGCCATATTAACTCATTGGCCTATTTGGACGATAGGAACTCGCCATTTATAAGATGGCCACTGTGGATTTGGACGAGATAAATTTGCCAATTCAAATTTTAGTTAAAACTGAAAATTAAATACTATAGCTGTGCAACTTTTTCTGTTGAAAATTCATAGGCGAGGGCATGTGCAAAGCGAAACAACCAGCAGATGGCAGCACAATCTTTTTGAGGGCAAAAGCAAGTTCGTAAGATTAGCGGGCTGTTTGTCAGTCAACTATAAGGCAAGGCAAAGCTAGGACGATTTTTCTGCCGCTATGCGCGGCGTGACAGTCGCCTTTTGGTACTGGACCAGCTGTCAGTGACATGGTCCCATTGCTTTTGCATAGTGTTGTTTGATAAACAGTGATTAAATAAGCATTAAATAATTATGGGATATAATTATAATTATATAATTATAAAATGGCGACGGAGATGTGAAAGTAATACCAAAAGCTGTAAGTGCTGCCATCTGGAGGGAGTTAAGGTTGTCGCACGCCCTATAGGCGGCGGTGACTTTCATGTGAAAAATGGGTGGCTTCAGTCTAGGAACCACACATTTCCTTGTTAATAATAGTTTTCTACTCACACTGATGATTTCCAATGACTTTAGGGTAACAATGGAACTTTAAATGATTATTTACTACGCGTGGAATTACTTTTGATCGACTATTTTTAACTACACAGGTTTGAACTGTCAGCTGTCAAGCTGTCAACAAATCAGCTGTTGTGTAATTCCAAAGATACTGAAACCAAAGAATTTCAGTAAAGATGAAACACTTTGCCCTCAAAACCCTCGTGGCGCTTACGGCGGACAAAATTATCGTCCTATCTTTGGCGCGCCCTATCAAATGATTTAAATATTAACCATTTGGATTTGATTAAATCCTTGTAAAATTTGATTAAGTGTTGGTCTCAATGACCTTGCGAAAATCACATTCATCTAATCAACCAATCAGAAGATTTTTGTTTTAAAATTTTAACCAATCAACGGATTTAAAAAAAAAAATGGTATGCATCCCGCTGAGTTGCTCCTTATATGTGTGCAAAATTTCAGCTCGCTGAAAACGGTGCGACCTGTTAATCCCCAGTAACAGACGAAATCAGGCAACCGTGCCAAAAGAGCGAAAATGAGACGTTCGATCAATAAGTGTCTGGTGACTTGAGCCAAACTTTCTGTTTTAAATAGGGGTCTGCGAGATCCCGAATTTTCGGGTAATTTTCGGGAAGTGAAAGTTCCCGAATAACCAAAGATTCAACTTCCCGAAATTCAGTTCGGTTAGTTCTGACATGGAATTTAATTGTTGAGATAACGACAGCTGTCACTTGTATTCTCATCCTGATGCTCGAGAGGAGTGAATGACCCCTCTCTGGGCCAGACAGCCAGAACTTGTCCTTGAAAGGAAATTGAGAAAGCAGGATAGTTGGTCATGGAATCAAGTGAACTAATATAATTGCCAACTTCAATCATTATAAAACATTAGGGTTCTGCTCAACAATTTTGCACATACAGCTCAACTTTCACTCTGGCCTGCTGCCTGCAGCATGTGATAGAAAAATGAAAACACATACGTGTTTTGCCCTCCTACGCCTACCCCTCAGACAGCTGTTTGTAAAAGCAAGGTCAGTGGCTGTCCTTGAACGTGGGGCTCATCTGGCATCTGGCATGTTTGACGCTACACTTCAAACTAAATAGTATATTGATCCACACAAAAAAATTGAACCACGAGTATTATTCATTACCAGAGTAATTGATTACCTGGAACCGCCCAAGTACACGCCGATATCCGCCCAATTTTAAAATCCCATCCCGATCCCATCCCGAACATTAAAAGTACTAACCGCAGACCCCTAGTTTTAAAGAATGGCTCAATGTTTCCTTTTCTTGGTTCAGTCAGAAAGTGGTGTTATATTTTGTTAGTTTAAGATTATAAAATCTAAAACCATACATGACCATACTGATGCTGGAGTAATGAATTTCGTACACTGCCTTGTCAATAATACCTGTCAACGTGTCACCAGGGCAAGACGAGATTGAGACCTGCAATGAGTTACTTCAAGAGCGGGTCCGTCGTCTGGGATCCAAGATACGAGAGCTGCTTATACTGCCAGTGTATGCGAATCTTCCGTCGGACATGCAAGCCAAGATATTTGACCCTACTCCACCTGGTGCTCGCAAGGTGAGATTATCCTTCTAATCACTGGACTTCTACTTTGCTACTAAATTTAATTCCCTGTAAGGTTACTTTTAACCTAGATGCAGTGTTTCAATATATGAACAATGAACATTATAAGCAGCTAATAATGAAGAACATCAATCGCTAGTGCAAATGGCATGCTGTACTTGTTGTGTTGGATATGCAACAAAGTGAAGCAACAAGGAACACAATACTATTTTCTAAGTGGCATTTAATAATCATTATTTATGCTAGAAAATAGTTTTAAAGTTATAAACGGTCCTGAAATTCAAAAACACCTACCTAAATTAAAAACAGTACCTAGGTATTTACATACATTTTATGATAAGTAAATTCATATTCTATATTGTTCGCTTGACTAGACATTTTAGAAGTCCAATACTCTTCTAAGGTTTGGATTTTAGTATATATAATCATTACTTCTGATACTATGATGCAGGTTGTCCTTGCCACGAATATTGCCGAGACTTCCCTCACTATTGACAACATTATCTACGTGATTGACCCCGGATTTTGCAAGCAGAACAACTTCAACTCAAGAACTGGCATGGCTTCTCTTATTGTTGTACCCATTTCCAAGGTAAGATCTTTGACCTATCCTTAATTATGTTGGCAGTTGATACCTACTTGAAACTGACGTGAAAAGATTGTCCCAGTCTCATGAGTGTAGTCAAGCTGTGAGGGTTGAGTTCCTCCTGTGATGTATACTTTCTGAGACATTTAACTTGTGTGTTTAAATAAATACCAGACCCATGAGCTTACCTAAGTAAAGTCTGTGATGATTTAAAGGCGAATATGAGAGATGAGCTCCTTGGACTGTTTCCACATCTTTAAGTTGAGCTCCTCTGTGACGTATATACTATCTGAGACATTTAAATCATTGAAAGATCTGAGTTTAACATTACTTGGGGTCTTGCAAAGTCAATACATGGAGGAATTATTTTTTCTTAGCATGATTCATGAACTCCTTCACTTGTAGGCATCAGCGAACCAGCGGGCAGGTCGAGCTGGCCGTGTGGCTGCCGGAAAGTGTTTCCGACTCTACACTGCTTGGGCCTATCAGCACGAACTCGAGGAGAACACAATACCCGAGATCCAGCGTATCAATCTAGGCAATGCAGTACTCACGCTCAAGGTTAGCACTATGCTTCTCAATGCATACTTACTTTGCTCTAACCAAGAGCAAGAGCACTGTTGTTTGTTAGTCTAAGCTTCATCTTTTGATTGTTATCCAGGCTCTTGGCATCAATGATCTCGTTCACTTCGACTTCCTTGATCCACCACCCCATGAGACACTGGTTCTTGCTCTGGAGCAGTTGTATGCTCTCGGAGCTTTGAACCACCTCGGAGAATTGACCAAACTTGGTCGGCGAATGGCTGAGTTCCCAGTTGATCCAATGATGGCCAAAATGATGCTTGCCTCTGAGAAGTAAATATTCAATTTTTTCAATGAAAAGCATGGTTTCAAAACACAATATATCAGGGCATGTGCAAAGCGAAACAACCAGCAGATAGCAGCACAATGCATTTTGTGGGAAAAAGCAAATTTGTCAGTCAACTATAGGCGGCGGTGACTTTCATTTGAAAAATGTCGGTTTTAATCTAATAACCACACAATTTCCTTGTTAATAATAGTTTTCTACTCACACTGATGATTTCCAATGACTTTAGGGACTTTAAATGAGTATTTACTAGGCGTGGAATTACTTTTGAACGACAATTTTTAGCTACACAAGTTTGAACTGTCAGCTGTCAAACTGTCAACAAAATCAGCTGAGTGTTAATCCAAAGATACTGAAACCAAAGAATTTCAGTATAAAGATGAAACACTTTCCTACTAAACGCTCATGACGCTTACGGCGGACAAAATTATCGACCTATCTTTGGCGCGCCCTATTGAGCACATTTTTCTGTTGGATTTGGAAACACATGAATAGTTAGCAATTTCATTTATTATACAACCAGATACTCAAACTGGTAAAATTAGGTTTCTGTATCCCTTCCATGCCAACATATTTTATAGAAAGTTGCTTTTATCTCTGTTCGATGTTTATTGACATATTGCGATTGGAATCCATGCTCATATAGTTACATACCAGATATATTTAATCCGACACGTAATGATGACAAGTAATGATGACTAAATTTCCCAATGAATCTTCCATATTCTATTAAATTTTCTTTTTAATTGCGTTCTTGGTACTAATTTCTAGTTTATATTTAAGAGGCGTTATTCTTTGAAGTGACTTTTTTATTAGTTTTGTCTTCATACTAAAAGCAGTGAAAGAGTCTATGAGAAGCACACAATTCTAGCTCACTAGATAAATAATGCCACACACTGGAGTACGTACCGACTTGTGGTACGACCCTCAAAGTGTTAAAAACCAAATTAGTCTTAAAAAGTTAAAATAATCAAATTTTTTTCATTGAGGTCATACCAAGTGGTCATAGTATAATCCATTATGTGGTATTATTTCTGTCCTCTCTGTTTAGATACAAATGTTCCGAGGAAATTCTTTCCATTGCTGCGATGCTCTCAGTGAACAGCTCCATCTTCTATCGACCAAAGGACAAGATCATCCATGCAGACACAGCCCGCAAGAATTTTTTCTGCCCGGGTGGTGACCACCTTATGCTATTGAACGTATATAACCAGTGGGCAGAGTCTGACTACTCAACGCAGTGGTGCTATGAGAACTACATTCAGCATCGGTCCATGCGGAGAGCAAGAGACGTCCGAGACCAACTCGCAACGCTTATGCAGCGAGTAGAGATAGAGCTGGTGTCCAACCGAGAGGAGACTGCTAACATTAGGAAGGTGTGTTCATTTATATAATCTAGACTTACATGATCTAGAAGTATTGACTTTACACAGTCAGTCTAGTAAAAGAAAGATTTATGAGAAATTTTGTCCAAAGTGTTTCAGAAAATGACGCCAATTTCCTGTCTTTTGTTATAATTTTTTTGTGTACACCCATGGACACAATATTTGCCCGTTTCTCCTATAAGATCAAAATTGGTGAAAAACGTAATATCTATGGACCATGGATGTACGTGTTTCAAGTTCACTTTTCCAACAAATTATGCTTTTAACTTTTACCAAAGAAAGTAGGTACCTAACCTAACCTAACCTATTGACTCAGTGACTGGTCTCCTATCTAGACATTAGAGATTAATGTATTTCTGACTGAGTAGGAAGGTACTTGTTTCATCTACAGTGAACCGTTCAAATAAAATTCTTCATGTACATTGTGAACTTGACGTATATGTTTTCATAATGTAGATTTGTTGTAGTATCTAAGAAGATTACACTACAATAACAATATTAAATTTTTGGGATTGCACCCGGCTGGTATAGACCGATTTAAAAATTATCTAGGTGGCTCTGCTTTTCAAAAAATTTCACATACAGTTTGGTTTTCCATATATCTGTTGGTGTTTTTATCCATTGTTGTAAAACACCAATAGATATATGGAAAACCAAACTGCATGTGAAATTTTTTGAAAAGCAGAGCCACCTAGATAATTTTTAAATCGGTCTATTGGGTTATTGGGTCCTTCCCCCTTTCCATGTATTTAATGTATTTAGCATAGGCTCCTCCCCCTTGAACCGTGACACAGGCAAATTTGTTTGAATGTGGTGGGGGGTGAATGAAGGGTTAACTTTTCATATGGAGGTGACCAGACAAGAAATTCTTTAAATTATAGGACCTACCTAATACCTATCCCAACTTACTCTTACTCTATCTGACTCCATCGAGCTATCATCCCTTGCATAAACACTACTGCTTCTCATGGTGGCCGTAGTACTCATGGCAATGATAATGTTTCAGGCAGTGACCGCTGGCTACTTCTATCACATATCACGGCTGTCAAAGGGCGGACATTACAAGACGGTGAAACACCAACAGACGGTGATGATTCATCCCAACAGCAGCTTGTTTGAGGAGCTGCCCAGATGGGTGCTCTACCATGAACTAGTTTTCACAACCAAGGAGTTCATGAGACAGGTTGGTTCACTCGGCACTCTGATAAACTGGAAGTTACATGAAGGAGTTTCTCATTTTCATCAAAGATATAGAAAAAAACATAACATGTAAAATTAGAATCTTCACCAATGGGGTTGTTCACTGCCATTTGCTCTCACCTACGATCACCACACTTTACAGGGATCGGAAACTGTCTGCGTATAGTGACGTCACTCCCATAAGACCAATGCTAAATGATGGCGGCCCAGTGCTTGGCCCGCCGATTTGCACCTGATGACTTCCTGCACCCGTTTACTTCCGGCCGGTGACCCGCGAAATTTAAAAAAAGTA
Source organism: Leuctra nigra (assembly GCA_934045905.1). Taxonomy (NCBI): domain Eukaryota; kingdom Metazoa; phylum Arthropoda; class Insecta; order Plecoptera; family Leuctridae; genus Leuctra; species Leuctra nigra. The sequence goes on from OW203761.1 coordinate 14,707,032, forward strand.
CGATTTTGGAGTGTTTTAATTTGATTCACACAATTGCCGCCAGGATTGAAAGAGCTTCTCAAACTTGCCGCTGCTAAAGATGATAGCGCATTGTCGAATATTTGAATTATGTTCTGGCGGGAGATAAAGACATGTGTAACGAGATTGACATCACAGCCGCCTGTTCTATGATTGTTGTGTTCAAGGTGACCAAGCACATGGCCAGCTAGTCAGACAGTTTCTGATCCCTGTAAAGTGTGGTGATCGTAGCTCTCACTCGCAGCGCTAGCGGCATTGGAGTAGTCTCTCTCTGATTGGTTGGTCTCTGAATCCAAGATCACTGAATCAAACTCCCGCCAAGGTTTAAAAATGTTCCATTCCGCTCTGCATTTTGATTGGCTCTCTCTCGGCATTTTGATTGGTTCTTATTACGGTTAGGTCAGCAACGCCATCTACAATAGTTTTGCGTGTACAACCCCATTGCAATTGCTATAAGTAGTGTGATCTCAAAAAATCACTTCAGGAAGACTGAGTATAAAAATTGATGCTAGTAGCAGTAGCAAAGAAGTAGCCTAGTCATCAATGTCAGGCCCTATTCTAAAAGTTTAAAATTGCCAATATGCCATTTAGTCCATTGCCTGATAAGGGTGATGATAAGGGTCACTTGTCTGCACTTGAACGTCTGGTGGGTGTGGTGTAACAGAGAACTTTAAAGGGGAATTTTTTACTTTTTTAAGTAGGTATTTAACGAATTAATTGTGACAACAGTAAAAGATATGGTAATTCTGAATGCATATTAAATTTAGAAATAGGATATTAAGCTGTACGCTGCATAGTACTGCATCGAATGTTTCTGGACATTTTTCTCCATTTTTCATGGTCATCTGGTGTTGACATAGATCTGCAGCCTATCATACATTCATATTTTGATTAGATACTATGTATAGTACTAATTTATTTTATTTCATTGATTTTACATTTAAAACCTGTGTTCTGCCTTGGTTTAGGTGACAGAAATTGAGAGCAAGTGGCTTCTTGAAGTTGCTCCACATTACTACAAACCTCGAGAAATTGAAGATTCAACCAATAAGAAGATGCCGAAGCAAATTGGCAAATCACGTGCTGAGCTGGGTACAAACTAGTCACAATTGGTGTGAGTAATCGAACATTTTAATGTCATGTACATGCAGAGAAAATACCTAGTTATGTAAAACAAGATAGATCAGCATTGTAGATCTTGGCAGATAGTAAACCTATTGTGAACCTATTCTTTCTCCTATTGTAAATTACTTCTTACATTTTAAAAATAAATAATATTTGTTATACAATTTGCTTGATGATAGTATGAGCAACAAAACAATTTCTTTAACTTTTATATTTACTGCTCTTTGATGCTCCTTTTCCCATATCTGTACTCCTGTTTAACTTGCCATTGCATAACAGCGGAATATGTGGCTTAGGATGTAACATATTATTATGATGGGGCTGGATTCACAAAAAGTGCACAAGTACATCTGCGCACACGTATTATCATTTGACTTGATCAATTCGAGGATCGTTAGTTTAAAGAAAATGCGTTTTTAAATCCAGACTCTGATTTTATAACCAAGTTGTTAAAACTGAACTCCCCAGACAAACTCAATTTCCTTAACGTACTTGTCCTGTTCATTTTGGCAAATATTCCAATGCAATTGAGTAACAAATCCATGCTGCTGCTGAGCAAAAGCGCCAATTTTTTTTTTCATCTACAGAAAGAGTCTTCCTCAAAGCAAAATTCTCTCATCAAATTCTTGAGGGTAGGTGCACCCACTTCCATTAGTTCCCAATTTCTATACCGGTTTCCCATACCATTACCAACATGGAGATTTGGCTCGCATTTATTAAGACCGCTTTCCCAAATATTTTTTGTAGGCAGCGTCCAGGTCACACCGATCAACCTATTAAGCTGAAATGTTGCACATCCTCTAACATAGACCTGCATAGTTTTTGAGCAATATTCACCAACAAATAATATTTTCCATATAAAATACACAGACGTAGCCCTGCTGTGTCTCCCCATGTCCCCTCCTCTCTACTCCACCTCTTCACTAATGATTAGCCCGAATGCTATAAGAAAAAAGTTGTTTTCCTTTCATTCAAGCGAGACTCAGGAGTCTATGATTTTCGAACTTTAATATAATACGTTTGTCGATTTTGATATTTGTAACATCACAAATAAATGTCAAATTCAAAATTGAAGTAAATCCCTTTTGATTCTTGAATTTCGGTAAACATTTGTTTTGATCAAGCTTAATGCAGTGGTTTAAAAATATTATATTTAAGAGTGTTGCATTGGATTTTGAGATAGCAAATCCGGTGCACACTCAGAATTTAACAAAAATAATATGGGGTAAAAAAATGCATATTTCTCAATAGAAGAATTTTCGATGGACAAGTTAGATTAGTAAAATTTCATTTAGTGTTTATTATTTTTTTTAGATTTTAGATTATAAATAGATTAGTATTGTTATTGTTTTCCATATACTCCAATTTAAAGTTTAATCTCTAGGAGTCTATACATACATGTAATAATGTACTGTTCGAAAATAAAATCTATCTATCTATCTTAGGTAGGTATCTACAGTAGTGTAGTGATGGCATAAACCTAACTAACAGTTGAGATCAAGGCCTAGAGGAAATATAGAAAAAAACGGGTTAAACGGTTCCACCATTTATAATTGTAACGTTTTTCATTTAGTTTACAATAATTAATTATTATCAGCAGGTAGATATTAGACATTATAAAATCACTCTGCACTAAATCATAAACAGATGATGAGTCTATTGACAATTAAGTTATGTTGTACTAGTGTTAATACAAGAGTGCCCCATGATGGCGCTTATTCTGTACATCCTATTTCTCTCATCACCACATCTCACAATCCATGAAGCAACAAAACATTCTATTTCAGAATAAGGGCCTGGAGTGGGACATACTTTGCATTTTTATTTGTTTTACTTTTGTATCTTGAAACAGGACCATTTACATGTTGTGAAGCGTCTGGAGATATTCTTAGACACGAGGAAACCAAGATTATGTACAACGTTTAGTTCATTTCGAAGTCGTTTGAATTAATTTTACATTTTGTCAATAGTCCATCTTAGCGCACACAATATGTCCTAAAATACTGCGCTTGTTTCAATAAATATACCTATTTCTTGTTTATAGATAATTAGTTAGTACTATTCCATGAGGCCAAGTCTTGAAACTTACGCCTTCAGGACGCAAACGCTCTAGGACGTCATAAAGTCCCATTTACTGTAAGAATGACGACCTTGAAATCTACAGATAACTGTTTAGCTTCATTTTTAATACGGTTTTATGACTTTATAATATCTGTAATAATAATTTTAATGTTAATAAATTGTTAACAATAGATTGCTGGATGACAATTAAATAAGTGGCTTGACTTTATGTTTCAATGTCGATCACTCTTACAGTAAATGGGACTTTATGACGGCCAAGAGCGTTTGCGTCCTGAAAGCGTAAGTTTCAAGACTTGGCCTCCATGTTAAGACATCCAAAACTACAACAAGGAATTATGATAAATATTACAGCGAGGTCAACTGCAAGTCCCTCGGTTAGGAGCCATTTGAGAAATTATTATGAATAGTAAAAGCATAACAAAAATAAAATATTAAATAAATATACCTAGAAGAAAAAATATAAAAATGTGCAACGTATTCCCATTCAAAAATTCCACTGAAATCTAAAGTGTAGGTAACCAAGAATCTAAAATGATTTCTAAAACACTTTTAAGTGAGAAGGATAAGAATAAATATACCTAAATATGTCAACATAGTAATTGTAAGAAAAATATTAAATAGGCAAATATAACAACTGAAAAGACTTGTATGCATCATACACTGTGACCCAGATACATTATCTTCCATCTTAACATTTGTTTTTTAGCGCAAGGACTGAAAATGTATGCCTTTCTTCTAGCAAAAAAGGTAGATAGGAATAGGAAATGTACTTAGTTTATTAGAACAAATGTAAGAGTACAGATTTCTATTAAGCAATCTTTGGTGTCAATGCTGTATTTTGAATAATAAAAATAATAAGTAGGTAGGTCTGTTCATTGTGCTTTCAGCAGCTTGGAACAGGTTACTGTGTTCGTTGACCGGTGCAATTGGAGCAACTGAGCACTTCTGGAGGGCTATTCTAAATCTCCTCGTCATCTCGTTTCACTTGATACGGGCTCACTGCACAAATAGGTACCATGGAGTGCTATATATTTAACATGGTAGTGACACCGTTTCAATTGATATGAGACGGCAAGGAAATTTAGAATAACCAACCAGAACAGTTCCAAACAAGCCCAATAAACAGACCTGTGGTAGTAAGTACATAGTAGGTAAGGGACCGAGGTAGAAGGTACTTACTAAACATATTAAACCATGGATTGAAGTGTTAGTCAGGGGTCTTATGACATAAAAACACCAGAATAGTTCAAAATGTGATACTAATTTTTCCTTTGGCAGTCTTATAGTAAAAAATGTGCTCTTTCGACTGAGCGATGGATCTCAGCGAGATCTCTTCTCGGTTGGCCCCCAGGGGTGTCCAAAGTAGATGTTTTGATATTTTTATTTACACAACAAAATCATATTATATTATTTCCATAACACACTAATAGTAAAATTATTGCTATTTTTTATTGTTCTTTCATGTCCTGCAGGATTATTTAAAATTAATCCTTCAGGGGTGTCCAAAACACAAAAAATTTTATCTGTTGAAAAAATCCGTATAAATGTCGTAAAATTATTTTATATTGCAATATTATTGTAATACACATGATGGGACAAAAAACCAAAAAATATTTCATGAAATTCAACTTTCAGGGGTATCCAAAATATTTATTTTTCATATTTTGTGACAGGAGTGTAATTCAAAAGCGGGTAACTCGAATGTTATTTGTATAAGTTTTTGCAATATTATTGTAATGCACATAATGGGATAAGTTTGCAAAAAATTGTAATGAAATTGAACCTTCAGGAGTATCCAAAATATTTATTTTTCATATGAAGCAAAGTCGATCATCCTCAAAGTTGGAAATCGCGAGGTGAAGGAAGGAATCGACAAGGATATAATAATAAGGGACATCCAAGAGCTAGTAGTGACAACAAAGAGAGCTGTAAAGAACCCTGGTGTGCGAGTGGTAGTATGTGGCCTGCAGACAAACGAAGGAACGTTCATGAACGAGGAGCTGAAGAGGACAGCCGAAGCTAATCGTGCAGAATACCTGGATGTTCCCTATATCCCAGGATATAAGAGCAACATATGGGAGTGGGAGGCAAAGACTGGAAGAGAGCTGAGAGTGAGGGTGGAAGCAAAAGAACGTAGTGAGTGGAGGGATGGGAAGAAGAAGAATGAAGACATGAACAAGGATTTTCAATCCAGGTGGGTCTGGAGGATCCGAAGGTAGGGGAAGGCGAAGATGAGGCCGGTGGTATAAAGAGAAGAGTGAAGAGAGCAAAAAGTAAGAATGTGAGGGGGGACGCTAGAGGAATGAAGAGAAGATTGAGACTTAGAAATGGAATGGAATTTGTGTTTGGTACCATGAATATTGTTTCTTTGAACGGTAAAGTGGAAGAAATAATAGATATGATGGTGGAAAGAAAACTTATGATTCTAGGTCTAAGTGAAGCAAAGTGGAAAGGAAGTGGCGAGAGGAAGTTAAGAGAAGGTTTTAAGCTGTGGTGGTCTGGTGGTACGGAGGGGAAGAACGGAGTGGCTATAGTTGTTAGTCCGCAGGTTTGTGACTTTGTGGTGGACGTAAAGTGCCATAGTGATAGGATGATGTCATTGATTCTCAAGGTAAGGGACAGAGTGATGGTGGAGGTTGTCCAAGTGTATGCACCACAGACAGGCAGACCGGTAGAAGAGAAGGACTGTTTCATTGGGGAGTTGGAAGCGGTGTTGGAGTTGGCAAGTTGCAGTGTGATTGTGATAGGCGACTTCAATGCAAAAGTAGGGAGTGACAGAAGAGGTTATGAAGAGGTGTTGGGAAAGTTTGGGCTGGGCGAGAGGAACAGAGATGGAGAGAAACTGCTGGAGATGTGTAAGAAGCCATAAGATAACGCGATACGGCTACGGGGAAGACAGGTCTGAGTCCATCATAGACTACGTCTGTGTAGGAGGAAGTTTGAAGGAGGGAGTAGTGGATGTTAGGGTTTGTCCGTCAGTATCACTTGACAGCGATCATCGCCTGTTGGAATGTACGGTGAGGGTGCAAGTACAGAGGCCAGTAGCAACTGCCTCACACAAAAGAATCAAAGTGTGGAAATTGCAGGACCCGGCGGTGAAGAATGAATTCTGTCAAGTGATATGGAGAAGTGAGCCAGTGGGGGAGTTGCGAGATGTAGAAGAGGAGTGGGAGGACTTCAGGAATGCTCTGGTCAAGGAGGCTGAAACATTGTGTGGAAGATCAGGGGGTAAAAGGAAGGAGAAGGAAACAAGATGGTGGAACAGTCGAGTCAAAGAAGCAGTGAGAGAGAAAAGACAAGCGTGGCAGAATTATGAGCTACAGAGAACTGTGGAGAATGAACAACGGTACAGAATATGTAGAAGAAATGTCGGAAGTATTGTTGTAGAGGAAAAGGAAAAGTCGATGGAAGATTTAGCAGGAAAATTAGTGAAAGATTTTGAAGGAAACAAGAAGATGTTTTATGGATTGATCAAAGGCAAAAGGGGAACAAGAGAGGAATTAAAGAGTATGAAGGATAACAAAGGGGACCTAGTATGTAACGTTGAAGAAATAAATAGTCTGTGGGGAGAGTACTTCGAGAATCTCCTAAATGTAGGAAAGGAACGGGGGGTACCAGTGGAGGAAGGAGAGCAGCAGTTTGGAGAGGAAGTGGAAGAAAGTGGAGTGGATGATGATCTTACTGAGGTGGAAATAACAAGAGCCCTCAAAGAGATGAAGAATGGCCGAGCACCAGGCATTGATGAGGTGACGATAGAGATGGTGAAAGCAGCGGGGGATGCGGGTAAAAGATGGCTCTACCGTGTGATTAAAGCAGCGTGGAAGCAGAAGAAGATTCGAAAGGGGTAATTGTCCCTCTTTTCAAGAAGGGGGATCGCAAGAAATGCAGCAATTATAGGGGAGTGACATTACTATGCCAGTGTGCAAAGGTGTTTGAAAAAATAGTGGAGTGTAGATTGAAGAATTGCGTGGAAGAGGGATTAAGAGAGGAGCAGTATGGATTTAGGAGAGGGCGGTCTACAATTGACGCAATTTTCACTGTGCGTCTGGAGGTCTATTCTGGAACGTTTTCCCAATTCCATTCCTGATGGAATCCGGTCACGCCCATAAGAATTAACATTGCACCGAATCGGAATCCATCAGAATTGGGAATTTAAAAGTTCTAGAATACGGCTCCAGGTGATGGAGCAGCAGTGGATAAAGGGTCAAACTATGCATATGGCCTTCTTGGACTTGGAGAAGGCATATGATAGGTTGCCAAGGGAAAGAGTGCGGGAGTGTCTGGTAAAGAGAGGAATAGGCAAGGAGTTGGTTGAGCGGATCAAAAGTATGTACCGGAACAGTGTGAGTTGTGTGCAGTCGGGAGTGGGGAGATCGGAATGGTTTAGTATTAGTGAAGGGCTTCGGCAAGGGAGTGTGTTGTCACCAACACTGTTCATCATTGTAATGGATGAGTTACTGAAGAAAGTGGAGCCAAATGAGGGGGATGATACACGAACACTAATTTATGCGGATGATGTGGTGGTGTGGGGAGAAACTAGGGAGGAAGTGCAGTTAAAGATTGATAAGTGGAGTGAAGAGACAGAGAAGATGGGTTTGAGAATAAGCGAAGAGAAGAGTGAAGTAATGACAATGGAACGGAAGAAGATAAGACAAGGACATGCCAGAATCAAGATGAGAGATGGATGGTTGAAGGAAGTAGAGGAATTTAAGTACCTGGGGAGCCTGCTCACCAACAAGGCAAAAGTAGATAGAGAAGTACAGGAAAGAAGAAGGAAAGCGGAGTGTTTCTATCAGGCAGTGAGGAAGTTGCTTTGGCACGAGAAGTTTCCAAAAGTGTGTAAAATGATAATGTATAAAATGTATTTCCTGCCAATTCTAACATACGGGGCAGTGACGTGGTCAGCGGGAGGACAGGAAATGGATCAGCTTCAGGCAGCGGAGATGAAGTTCTTGAGGAGTGTGAAGGGAGTCACAAGAATGGACAAGATCTGAAGTAAGAAGATAAGAAGTGAGCTGGGGGTAGAGAGATTGGGGTTTGGGCAGAGAGAGGCTTCGGTGGTTTGGCCACATGAAAAGGATGGGAACAGGGCGAGTGCCACGGCGGGTGTTTGAGTCGGCTACTTCGGGACCACGTAGAGTAGGAAGACCAAGAGAGAGGTGGATTGGAGTTATTAAGGACAATGTTTTGGAGAGAGGGGGAAGTTGGAGTGAGTTGGAGGCTGAGAGACAGTGGGAGGACAGAACAAGGTGGAGGCAATTTGTGGAACAATTGGAAGCGGAGGAAGAAGAAGAAGACGAGGAGGAGATGCCAGGCGTGGCCAGCCGGTCTCCAGGCGTGGCCAGCCGGTCTCCAGGCGTCCTGCGGCCCTAGTGTTGGTGGGAACACCCACCCCCTGACTCATTAAATTGGAACCAGCGGATAGATTATTATTATTTTGTGACAGGAGTGTAATTCAAAAGGGGGTAACTCGAATGTTATTTGTATAAGTTTTTGCAATATTATTGTAATGCACATAATGGGATAAGGATGCAAAAAATTGTAATGAAATTGAACCTTCAGGGGTATCCAAAATATTTATTTTTCATATTTTGTGTAACGAGTGTAATTCAAAAGCGGGTACATCTCGTATGTTAATTGTATAAGTATTTATTTGTATTTTATCACTTGATTTTTACATTATTTTGATATTAAGGGGAGTAAATGGTAATTGAATGATTTCATTCCTGTAAATGTTCCTTATGAACATTTACAAAAAATATATAAAATGCAACTTATAGCATCAAAAGTAATTAATTTTTTCAGTCCGTACAAATGACTTTGTTTCGTGAAAGCAAAAACCAACAAATAAATTGGAAAAATAGTTTACAATGTCTTGTAATCAAGTTTATAAATATACAAAGAATATGTGACGAGGCGATCACGATATGTTCATCGTTTGTACATTGGCCATAACAATTGCAGAACTTTGTGCACCACAAAACTTTGATGCCTTGACACATTTATAATTACAGCCGCAATGAATAAGCTCGGCACAATGTTTTGACGCTTCTCCCAAGGAAGTCCAAAATGCTGTGTATCCCTCTTCCTCTTCAAGACACTTCCATCCATATTCAGATGGAGCATGCAAGTCATGGTTCTTCTCTAGACATTGTTTCCAAATTCCAGCTTGAAAGCAAGCTCTCTTAGAGTGTTGAATAAGAGTTACCCTTGATGGAGGGATGCAATCCATTGGTCGATTCATTTTTGTGAATAAAGCTTTGCGGCATTCATTAACATCGTCGCACGAGATTGTCCTGTCATACATGAGCACAGTAAAGCGTTCTAAGTACTGATTTCAAGAGTGTGTCAACCTGCGCTGGAAACTGGGAGAGTGAAATGAAAATCGGAATTTTTTACCACGCCCAAAGAAAGACGAGACTGTATCACAGCCAGTAAATGCAAACCAATATACCTATCCTACTAGCTGCAGCATTTTCTTCCCCAAGACAAGATGCATGCATAAACTGGTAGTGTTCTACACGCTTTTTTCCTGGTCTTTTTTCCTATTCCGAAATGTACCCAAAGTGTGTCGATGTTAAGTTTACGAAACATGGGTCCCCGTGCTATAAAAATAGCGTCCTCAAGAGATCCACGATTGATTTGGCATTGATGTCGACATCTTTAAATCCTCGAGCTATTAGCTTGAACAACTCCTTCTTGTTGTCCTCATCGTGCAGTAAGATGACCACTGGTCTGGGACTTCGGTGGCATTATTAATTTTGAGTTTTACACCACTTCCTCGCCGCAAAGCTTTAATCATAAAAATGAATCGACCAATGGATTGCATCCCCCCATCAAGGGCAACTCTTATGCAACACTCTTAGATAGCTTGCTTTCAAGCTGGAATTAAGAAACGATGTCTAGAGAAGAACCAAGACTTGCATGCTCCATCTGAATATGGATGGAAGTGTCTTGAGTAGGAAGAGGGATACACAACATTTCGAATTCCTTGGGAAAAGCGTCAAAACATTGTGCAGAGCATTGCGGCTGTAAAATCACGTGCAATAATCTATGTAAATGTATCAAGGCATAGTTCGTACACAGTTGTTCAATTGTAGGGGCTAATGTACAAACGGTTAAAATATCGTTACATAGTACGTCAATTTGTATATTTATCAAACTTGTTTCCAGACATTGTGAACTAATTTTTCAGTTTATTCGTTGGTTATGATTTCGTGAAACATAGTAATTTGTAGGGTAGTGCAGCTATATTTGACTGAAATAAATTGTTTACTTTTGATGCCATAAGTTGCATTTTAAAATATTTTCTATAAATGTTCCTAAGGAAAATATCATGGAATGTAATCCATTCACACAAATAACAGTCTGTACACCCTTAATATCAAAATACTGTAAAAAACCAAGTTATAAAATAGCAATAAATACTTATTAGTAACATACGAGATACCCGTTTTTAAATTACACTCCCGACACAAAATATGAAAAATAAATATTTTGGATACCCCTGAAGGTTCAATTTCATAACATATTTTTTGCATCCTTATCCCATCATGTGCATTACAATAATATTGCAAAAACATATACAAATAACATTTGAGATCCGCTTTTGAATTACACTCCTGACTCAAAATATGAAAAATAAATATTTGGATACCCCTGATGGTTCAATTTCACGAAATATTTTTTGTATCCTTGTCCCATCTTGTGTATTACAATAATATTGCAATAAAAATAATTTTACGACATTTATACTGATTTTTTCAACAGATTTTTTTTTGTGTTTTGGACACCCCTGAAGGATTAATTTTAAATAATCCTGCAGGACATGAAAGAACAATAAAAAATAGCAATAATTTTACTATTAGTGTGTTATGGAAATAATATAATATGATTTTGTTGTATAAATAAAAATATCAAAAAATTTACTTTGGACACCCATGGGGGCCAAACGAGAAGAGATCTCGCAAGAGCCCTGACTATGTAGGTGGTATTGTATTAGAGGACTTGATAGAATCAGATAGCATACATTTCCAGCCTTCAATACCTAATGGATTTTAAATTTAATGAGGAATTTAAATGCCAATTGCTATTAATTTGTGCTTGGTTACTAACTAATATCTATTACTTACTACCACAGGCCAGAATACTACATTACCTACTCCTCGATTTATTACATGCCTAGATACAATTTGAATGAACCATTTATGCTGAATAAGTCTGTATGCTCAACGGAGCTGAGGCTCCACTAGTGAGAACATACAGAAGGTAGGTAGGAGATGAAACCGGGTACCATTCAAGTTATTGAACTGTAAATGGAACACCTTTTACAATTATCCGAATTAGGAATTGCTATAAAATTACAACCATTGTCATTGATCTACCTACCTATTTTAATTTAAGTTTAATTTGACAATTAATTTGAGAAAATATGAAAACTGTTACAGAGTGCACAAACTATGTGTTACAGTCGTAGATACCTCAAACACCGGACACACTGTCAACTTCTGCGAGAGTAGAGAGCAGCTCTCTCATTGGCTGACAGATGTCACGTGACATTATTTGACGGTTAAGTGACAGCTGTCGGCCAATGAGAGAGCTACTCTCCACTCTCGCAGAAGTTGACAGTGTGTCCTGTGTCTTACGTTGGATCCCAGATAAAGTCTTCCCCATTCCCTCTATTCCCACTACATAATGAACCGGACCCAAATGCCATTGTTCACTCTCCCTATTATCAAGAAAAGGTTGGTTACTTGTCCACCCGAGGTGCGAGTCGGAAAATTTGCAAGATATATTGTTCCGTAAAAATGTATTATCCCATTTTGGTGCTATTTTTAATGTTAGGTAGCTAAGTTAAACACCACAATATTGAGGACTGTGCAGAAAAGTTAAAACAGCAAAATTTTTCTATCTTATTTTTCAAATAAAATTGTGGAACCAGGATTTGTTTAAATTAAATAAATACCTTCGATATCAATTTTTTATTCTTCTGGGATTCAAATATATTATAAATATCGCATAATTTTCTTTAAAAAAATCTCAAATAATGTATTATTGATCACCTGAGTGGGTGTGGGTGAACAGGTAAATTACTCTTTGAAAATAGCAATATTGAATTTTTTTCTTTTAAATTCGGGCTATAGTAGTGGGGGTAGCAAAGAGGTGAATGAACACAGTACTTGCTGGAATCCAACTCCAGGTGAATACTATCATGACCATCATACACACATTTTTTGATTGCAGGCTATCATTGACATTTTAGTGTACCCATGTAAATCTTGAGAAAGTAATATTGAATCGTAGTGGTGCTTGCCAACTATACAAACAATGCTTAGGCATGGGAAGGATCCCTCGTAAGTAATTAGTAAAAACATCCTTATCCCAGACGTCAGCGCTGACACTGCAGCAAATCCATGATCAAGGATTAATGATTGTGTAAGAAGCATCTACACGGCATATCATGTTCCGAACCGAATGGTCCTCCCAGCAAAACCTTCATACAGTGATTTTCTTCTTGCTGAAAACAGGAAATGACATGACGTCATGACTCATGCAGTACAAGTTGATGTGGTTTATTAGACAATAACTTTCAAGAGTAGTTACCAAAGGTATTATAATTTAGTTTGGATATTATAATTTAGATAGTTTGGAATGGCAATGGGTAATTAATTATGTAGTTTATTTTGTCCTACAGATGTTTAGTGCCATATTTTTTAATTTTTAGGCACTAAACATCTGTAGGTAGGACAAAATAAAAGTAAAAAACCACTCCAAGCTATGAAATTATTTTCATTGAACTGTTTTGAAGACTCGTACAAAGCCTTATTATATTACAAATTAGGTACATTGGTAAAAGATATTGATAAAAATCGATAAAAAAACTCTTCAAGGTCAAACTCACTACTCGGCCGTCTTAAATGGAGTCATCTTTTATGTCAACTTATGAATTAGTTTACATTTGGAACAATTTCAATCTTTGTCAAAAATAAATAGCGTTAGTTACGATTAGCCCTTATGTGACGCAACTATATCCAATACTTCAGACAAGCGATGATAAAAAATTAAAAATATCTAATCAAGAAAGAAATTTGTTTCCGAATTTCCACTGCACACTTGAATTGTCAATCTATTTATAGATTCGTAACAAACGCTATTAGAAGTAGGTAATGTAAAGTAAGGACAGCAACATACCAGAAGAAGTTCTCGGTCTGTGGTGCTCGCATGACACCAACGCCACCACCGAGCCTGCGGTAGTTCATGGCACCACACAGCCGCCATTGGTTCTGCTCCATGTCGTACACCTCGATTGTCTTCAAGTAGGCCGTGCCATCGAAACCTCCCACGGCATACAACTGGCCGTTCACCACTGCCAGACCCACCTGAATCATCAATATGGTGCGACAACATTAATAAGTGAAGTGCTTTTATTGTTCAAGCAGTAGACGAAAAAGGTACGTAATGCAGACGCTCATAATACTTGTACCTATGTATGTTTCATTTTTAACTTGAAAAGTAATTGCATACTACACTAAATAGCTCAGGGGTTGGCAACCGTTTTGGTGAAGAATCCAATTTCCCAAAAAATAAAAAAATATATAAAATAAAAAATGTGAGCTGCAGTAGAGGCAATCAAATATAAAACACTGAAAATAATAAATTGCAAGACTAACTTATTTTGATATTTTGACAAAGCTGTCCCCACAGTTGTCTGCCCCGCAGGGCATTTTTAGAATTTTCAACAATTAAATCAAGGGATTGTGATTGTGATCAAGGGTTCTAAAATGAACAAACTGTATCAAATAACCTTCTAATTGTTGCCCCGCAGGACGTTTTTTTCCCATTCCTGATTATTATTTAAATTATAAAGAGCCAATCAAGAACCACTAAGGAGCCCCAGGCAGGTTGCCGACCCCTGAAATAGGTAGTTAGTGTATTTTATACTAAACTTCATAATCAAATACATTGTACCTTTGAATGTACCGTATTTACTCGCATATAAGCCGCACCTGAATATAAGCCGCACCCCAGTTTTTGGAAATCTGTTTTTGAAAAACACTTTGTATGCAAAAATAAGCCGCAAATATATACCGAAAATAACCAGGCTATACTTGTATCTATTATACACTTGAGTTGAGTGACAGGTCATTAGAGGACATTGACAAGGGTTGACAAGTGGTGGCTGACGTTATCTGGAGATGAGGCAATCCCCAGAACCTGTCCTGAATCCCCCTGACATGCAAAATGGGAAAAATCGTTTTTGCGCGCGAATATAAGCCGCAGTAGGATTTCAAGGTAGTAAATAATTGAATATACCCGCGGCTTATATGCGAGTAAATACGGTACTACAGTGTCTCAAACTTCTTCGGTTCATCGAACCCTAAGTGTATCATAAATTTTCCAATGCGCTCAAAAGCTTCAAATCAAAATTTAAAATAGTATGTAGCTAATTTGTTAAGGGCTCAGGGTAGAAAGAACATGTACACTCGAACCAACTAAAAACGGTATTTGAATAATTCGAATTAACTGGTCAGGTTCCTTGACAAGCAGTCCATTAAACCTTTATCAGCTAATCATTTTCTTTCGAATACCGTTTATTATTTTTTCAAGTGTACCTAGGGATGGCACCCGGTAAAATTTACCGGTAAATTAAGGTGAATTTACCGGTAAATTTACCAATTATTAATTTACCGGTAAAAAAAATGGTAAATTTTGTTTTTTTGATCCTCTCCAATGTATGAATGGAGATATCAAATTTTAAGTAAAAACTATAAGTAAACATCAGTGTGACAACATTAGCAGTTAGGCATATTTTACGTTGATTTTTGGATTTTCAATCATTCAGAATGATAACTCCATCCATATACCATTACTTTCAATGTCGGAATCTCTCTTCAGGTTTGCTTGTTTAGCAGACACAGATTGTAACTTGATCAAATTGGTGGTCGACAATTCCTCTTATGGGAAAATAGCACAGGCAGCATGGCCCGCATAGCCTACACTAGATTGGTCGAATCAATGCTATTCGGCTATATCATCCCTTATCAATATGGAGTATTGTCATTATTAACATTGATTATAGATGTAGGTATTGTTATTGTCCTGACTGCGGTAATCTTTGTAAATTGATCAAATAATAAAGTAGGGTAATTTTTGTATTTGGTATAGTCATGAATTGGTATCTGCCATCATTTTTCAAAATTTACCGATTTTTTCAGACCCGGTAAAAGTGCCATCCCTAAGTGTACCTACTACCTAGTTTCTGTCCAAATAATGCCCTTTAACCAAAATACGCCGAAAAACGTTTATGGGAAATCTCCTTTGTCTTCGAAAAACAAATGGTCCCAGCTATAGGTATATGAGGGTCTGGGTCGGGCCGCATAGTCCTGGGGAAATTTGAATTTCAGAAATGTATTTGGAAAATTTCTCTGCGATTTCCACTATAGGTATATTTGGGCTTTTTTGACATTAAATTTAAAACTGATTATTAGTCATTTGAATGTGATTTTTTATTACCTACAAGGTTTTGAAAATTTCTTCAACTGGTTCGCAGTGCCTTTGTACAGTTGGGGCAACTTAGGTTTGAACTCTCACCAGACGGAGCCACTCGCCAGTTGTTCTGTTAGGCCGAGAAAGACTACATTGCACGTTCATCTTGCTAGGTAGTCTTTCTCGGCCTAACAGAACAACTGACGAGTTTTGCATTCTGTTAAGAGTTAAAACCTAAGTTGTCCCAACTGTAAGCCACACTTACGGCGCACAGTTTAGGAACCACTGAAGCTACTATTTGAGCATAAAATCAACACTTACTGCTACTTTTTATGGTGTTTAATTGTCATGAAGAGATGGGGATAGCAACTTACCCCACTCCTGCGTGATGTCATGGCTACGATGGGCGACCAAGTGTTTGAGTGAGGGTTGTAACGTTCAGCACTCGACAGCTCCATGCAATCATCACGTCCTCCAACAGCGTATATGAGATTGTTGAAGACAGCGCAGCCTAGAACATGTTAGTTGATAATTGCTACATATGCTACATAAAAATCAGAAATATAATATCTTAATTTACCTTATGAACTATAATTTTTAAAAAAAATACTTGATCAGGTACTCTTAAAATAAGGTTATTCATAAGGTTAGCAAGCAAAAATGCAGCTTATTGGCAAACTTTTGTTTATAAATCTGCATAAAACAAATTTAGGCATTCTATGACTGTCCTTCTGTGTATTATTGTGATTTCGTCACATGACTATGCTTGACCTATTGGCCTTCTGGTACGTGCGTACTATGTCAAATTTAGCAAACCTCAACATATTGAGCTGCATTGCTTTGCGTATTTGTGACTTGGCCAATTCAGAATATCGGATCCTCATAGAGTTCATAACTTCATATTTCTAGCACAAAATAAGGAGGTGGTCTGCATTCTTTGTGACCGGTTTAACCAAATGGCATGGCGCTAGTGGTAACGCTGAAGGTCATCTTTACTCTCAATAGATTGTAGGTGTAGTGAATAAAAACTGTAGGTAATCTAATAAGGCAAGGCAAGCATGGCAAAGCTATAATTGTTTCTGTGATATTGCAATGGGAAAAAGACAGAACATCAAAAGACAAGGAAATGTTTTTCCGAGCCAAGATTTTTGTCACCCTATACCTAAAACTAAAGTCAGTTTAAAATGTGATAGCCGATGCGATAGGTAATGAAATTTACGATCCAATATAATTTGACAACCCATTATTTTCCAATCATTCTCTAATTAATAAATAGCAGATTCATCAAATGTAAAAGCAATCTAAGATACATTTAAATTTGACATACCGAGATGCTTGCGACGAGTAGACATGGGTGAGACTGGCGCCCACTTGTTCTGACGTGGGTCATACCGCTCCACAGTGTTGAGTGGACATTGGCCATCCGATCCGCCAATGGCATACAGGAAGCCGCCAAGGACAGCAACAGCCACACCCAGCCTGCGCGTCGTCATCGGTGCCACCTTGCTCCACTTGTTCTCTTTTGGGTCGTATCTGAACAATACATTCAATACTTTGAATGACTTATTAATAACTATATCTTCAAGCTATTATTTTTTAGTAGTAGTTGCTTTTCTAAATTCATATAATTTTGAATAGTATGTCTCAGAATTGGAAATAAGAAGACAATTGTGAATATAATTGTGGAATAATTCAATTTATATTATCACATTTGTTAGTTTTACAAGTATTAGTTAGACTTTTAGGAGATGTCAAGTGCAAAACGTCTCCACAACTGGAGTTCAGCAATTACCTCTCAACATGGTTGAGACATTGTACGCCATCCTGGCCACCAACTGCATATAAGAAGCCATCCAACACTGCGACGCCAACACTTGTACGACAGGAGGTGGTTGGCGCAACATCACAAGACCACTGGTTGGTCTGCGGGTCGTAACGTTCAATGCTGTTCAAATACGACTGGCCTGTTTAAAACAACAAACAATTAAGTGGTTAGGTATTTATCAGAATTACCTAGTACCTTATTAACCTACTGAAGCTAGTTACCATTTATAGTTAAATTTCTGGCAATGATTGTTAGCAGTAGAAAGTTTGATTGGTCCCTCCTAGCCATGATATCTTATTATACCTAGTGATCCCTAAAAGTTGTGTTCTTACACGGCTTTATTGTTAAAAAAAAAATAGCACAATTCCAAATCCAATGTCACACGAACCCAGACAACTGGAATTCTTACCATCGTGTCCTCCCACAGCATAGAGAAGATCATTAAGAACAGCTACGCCAACACCGCAGCGTCGTTTGCTCATCGGTGCAACCATCTTCCAGTCAGCTGACTGAGGATCGAATCGCTCAACTGAAGCAATCGCGTCTCCGCTGCACCAGCCTCCGACTAAGAAAAGTTAATTCATTCATAACAATTAGAGCAGATATGCAGTTACTCCCCAACCCCCTCCGCCCTCATGGAACAAAGGATTAATATTTGAAATTGATGAGTGCCCGTCATTTATCCAAACAAAAATATATCGAAAAACTAAATCCTTTGTGGAATTCTAATTTTCAATTGTCTTGGTCTTTTGTCTAATCTGGTAGGTAGTGTTCATTTTTAATCAGGTCGGTATCAAATTTTTATTTCTATTCTTGAGTCGTCATTTATGTTGACGAAGACGGAGCGATGCGCTTGTAGTGCGGGAGAGTGAGCGGGGGGCCAGTTGACTAACCTAGTAGTTCATGCAGAAATGTTCAGGTACCTATAGAGGGATAGGATAAATAGGTACTTATCTGCCAATAATGCCATAGCATGTATGGGAAAAGAATAAATAGCACAGTAGAAATGATGATGTCATGTAACTATGTATTAAAACCAAAATGATTGTTTTACTTAAAACCTTAAAATATTAATTGAAAAATAAAAAAGGCTGGTAGTAGGTAATGCAAAATTATGTAGGTAGGTACCTATGTCTACAAATGTAGGTCTCTATAGGCCTTATCATCATAATGCTTACCTGCAAATAGCACCTCACCCCGCCTCGTTGGTTTTCTTGGCCTTGTTCTCGGTCCCTGCATTAATGGCCTCTCTTGCGGCAATAGGAGATAGTTCTTCGCTTCATCTACAAGATCTCGACATGCTTCATCACTGCGCACCAGCAGATCCGACCCCACCGTGCCCACCAGGAACTTGGGGCTGAGCAGTGGAAGTCGAACATGCTGCAACACTTGAGCGAGATGCTGCCTCCGTTCTGACACATTGTACTTCACCCACGACATGACAGCGCTGAACACTTGTTCCTCTGAACGCACATTCAGCTCATCGCTAGAGATTATGTCCACCAATTGGCTGACAGGCAGTAATAAGAACTCTTCACTTTCCATCACTTCCTGGAAGTTATGCTGCGTGAACTTGTCAGCTATGCGAAGCAGCTCTCGACAAGAATGAGTGTCTGCAAAAGCTCGTATACCCAAGCAGTTGGAAGGATCTAACTGGCGTTTGAGAAATTCGCAACATATATCTTGAATTTCAGCAAGCTGAAGTAAGCAAGCTGCAGGTAACAATGTTTGTACATTGCTTTCCTCTACTGCAATGTAGGATGTGTAACAAAAGTCAATGAGAAGTTCCATGGCCAGCTCGTCTATATCTCGAATTGTCACTTCTGTCTGCCTTGATTCGGCGAGTTCTCCAGTGAACATGGCTCTGAAGTAAGGACTACACGCAGAGAGTATAACACGATGTGCAAAGATCTTCCTACTGCCGACATTGAGGACCACATCACAAAGCTCGCGGTGTCGTCGTAAAGTATTCAATTCTGTGAGAGTGCTACGAGGATGTTTCTCCGAGGTGTGTGAAAGCCGTGCTGGGGAAGGAGGTCTCTCACCTATTACCATTTCTCCCATCCTGCTATGGGGGTGCTGGGCCAGGTGCAGGCGAAGGGGAGGAGAGGCCCAACCCCACACGGAGTCAATCTGCAAAGACAAATTACGAAATAAAACTATGGGTCAATTTAATAATTCATTTGGTTAGACGCATAGTACAAAAGATAGGTGGGTGGGTAGGTCCTACTACTGGGTATAGTGGAGTTTTTCTCTCTATACCTATATCGGCAAACGCGGTATCCAGTCAAAGACCATTCATCCATTGTCAATGGCTCAAAAACATGACACTTTCTAACAAGCTACAGGTTCGGCTACATGCTGTCATTTTATGATCTCCAAATCCCAACCCTCCTCTGTTGTCAAATATGGTCAAATGTTTCTTAAAATATGGAAAGGGGAAGGACATCTTTCTATACCTCTCAAATGTGTGGTATTTGGCATCAATGCACAGTTGTGAAAATCTCCCTCCGTGCCCCTGACTTGATACCTGGCTCATCTCTAAATTTACAACCTGCCAAAACAAACACTTGTTCCTAGTCAAGCTCTATTGTGCAAATTCTGAGTGGAAATCAATGGAAACTTTCAAATAGGTATAGAGAGAAAAACTCCACTATACAGTCAGGTATAATACCTAGCATGAGCTAGAAATAGGCGGACTTACCTTTACTGCTTATTGACGCACTTTTGATAAAAAGAGGTCTACAATGAACACAATATTTGAATACGGATAAATTAATAATGTTTCATCCTATAAAAGATATGTGGAGAGTAGTTGATTCTCATTAAAATTAATTTTCTTGATTACTGACACGAACTTTGACACTTCCAAGATTTCTTCGATCCACTGCCACCTACGTTTTGACAGTAACATAACAACGGAGCATGCCGTAAGTTGATCAGTGTGCAGTGGTTGAAGTGTGATCGACCGCCAACATCCGGTTCTAGCTGTCAGCTGCTTCTTTGTAGTTTGAAGGGTAATATCTTATCAAAATGGTGAGTTATCTTATAACTAATTAATAGGTTTTGTATATTTATAATTATGCTCTTAATGTTAACACTATGAACCCCTTTGCTTTCAGGCATTTGCAGAGAAATTGGGTGCTATGATGCAGCGGCCGGGAGAGGACACTGTGCCAAAAGATGACGTCCCATGGTGGATGAAATATGCTGGCAGGGGGTTAGGGACTGTTGGAAGCTTGAGTAAATACTACCCTTGATCCGTACTATTATCTTATCTTATGCAATGGAAAAATACTCTACGAATATTGTGTAATTTGTCTTTTCATTTCAGTTGCAATAGCCCTCGGTCTCTCAAACTGTTTCTCCATTATCGTTGCTGATGTAGGCTGTCTTATAAGTGGAATATGGCAAATGTATGTTTACCTACCTACCTTCTATTTTACGGATCCAGTATGCTTTTGTTGTTTGCCAAACTAAGTTAAACTTTATTGTTTAGGATGGCTGGGTTTCTCGTCATCGTTATAGAGGCCCCATGCTGTTGTCTCTTTATTGACTTCGTTCAGACTCTAAGCGACGTTGTGGAGAAGAGACCTTACTGGAATCGAGCAGCTTTGTACTGCATTATAGCACTACCAGCAGTATTCCTGTGTCCTGGTCTTGGAAGTATATTTGGCAGTGGGCTCATTTTCACAACAGGCATCATTTATGGGCTAATGTCCCTAGGAAAGAAGTAAGTTGACCAATTTTACCTACTAGGTATATTTCAATAGGTATGTAGTTCAAGCAGGGGTTAATTTGGGGGTGGACGCGTCCCCTCACTCTTTTTTCAGCGTGGACGCCATCCGCCCACTTTTTTTCATAGAAGTAAAAATTGGCTTAAAATTGTGTACAAATCGCATAGAAAGGCACCAAATTTGGTCCGGGAATTCAAAATTTTCCCAGGGCTATGCGCCCCAGACCCTAGCTATGTTATTGCTGGGTAGCCTTCCCCCCAAACCCCCCATTGTTTTTGTAAGCAAATATTATATTTCCATGACATCGCTGAGCGTCCGCCCACTTATAATTTTACAAATTATCCACTGAGTTCGAGAATATTAAACAGCGACTCAAGTGAAGTAGGTATTAAGGTTCTACTGTTTTACAAATCGCTCTACTTAATATTTTTGTAGGTCGTAACACCAACAAAATCAACATGCTTGGGGCTTTCAACCTATAGTTATTTTTTAATTGGCAAGAAGCAAAAACTGTCTTTTATTTGAAACAATTAGCATCTCAGTTTAATTCAGATAATTTCAGTAGGTACATACGTTACGTACCTGTTATATTGGGTGCTGTCTGTACTATGTAGTAAGTTTGGTAGGATCTAGTAACATAATTATTTTAATGAGAAATGAGTGATATAATCACGGTCTTCTGGAAATTTCTACAAATTCGCAAAGAATTTCGAATTTCTAGAAGGCCGTGTTACCATGGCAACACATTTTTACATGTAAAACTGCACTTTTCAGATGAAAAAACGTAAAAATAATGCAGTAAAACCCTCATAGCTCGGTAAAACGTCCACGAAGGTATACATTTAAATTTTTTATAATAAAATATTGCATCTGATACATGCTATAGTAGTTTTCAAAAAATTCTATAGGGGGGAAAGCAGCCAAATACGCTTTTAAAATTATCAGCATGACTTTTTCCGTATGGTCGCAAACGCAATGTTAAACTGAGAAAAAAAATGTAACTTTGAAGTGATATATCTCGAAAATTAGTTCACGTTGACCACTTTTTCTTGCCATATTATGATGCAGAACATAAAAATCTATTTATATGCGAAATTTGAACGATTTCTATACATAAGTGCTATTCGGAGATCCCTCCTTAAGAATTGAACAGTCATGAACTTGCTTCCTAAAGAGAATAAGAAAGGAACATGAAATTTAATATTCAGTAGATACTAGTTCTTTTCATAATCTATTTCAGAAAAGTAAAAAAGTAGTGCTGAGCTGTTAACATTTGTCACCTTAGGCTTATGATAACATTTTTAACAAAATTAACCTTATCAGGTGTCATGATCATGAACATCTGGAGCATGTTGGGAGGGGGTGGAGGGGGTTCTACTGATATCTAATGGTGACTAATTGCTGTGTGATCATATTTTGTTTCACAACTACATAGATACTTATGTACCTACTTGGCAGTTTATTTTTTTCTATACCTACATAGGTAGTTAATTATATTGTTATATTCCCCCTGCCCCACCGTTATGAGTTGAAACTAGGAGAAGTAGAGCAATACTGTCTGTAGCTGATTGTTGTGCATAGTACCGAGGCCATCGTTATTCGTTATACACACTTCGTTCTCAGGCCGTAGTCGTGACGTCACATAGAGGGCCGACTTCGCACCGGCCGGCATAGCGCGCTACGTGTTATTTCATGATTGCAACGCAATATATGCAAAATATGAGTTTAATCAGATTTATCAAAGACCATTTTAATTTTTCAACCTATTAGGAGATATTTATTTAAATTTTAACCAATTAACGGATTTCAAAAAAATGAGGGTCTGCAACACCCAGAAATGGTTTGTACATGTGTGCAAAATTTCAGTTCGATCGAAGAAATACTGTAACCACTGACCTGTATAGCCTTAGTATCAGAAAAAAATCAAATAAAAAATAACCGGTCCGAGCCAAAAGAGCCAAAAGGAGCCGCTCGCTCGATAACAAAATACACACGCTTTTCCGATGCATCTCGAGCGTGTGGCTCAAGCACGCGTTGCTAAACCTGGCCTTCTAGTGTGACGTCTCACACACACGCTTCTTGCTTAGGCTACGACCTGGACGTATAACGAAGGTCTCGATAGTATCCACTGCAAAATCAGATTAAAAATATGATTGAATTTGATTACTTTTAAATCTACTTCTTTATTAGAATGGATCTCAAAATAGGTGCCTTATTGTTTTTTTTATGTAGGTACTTACTAGCATTGTCAATGAACAGTCAATCAATGTTATGCAGCGTTGTTTATTTATTACATAGTATATTATCATACTATGTACCTACTCTACAAAAAATAGAGAACCCAAAATACAAGCACCTACATAATGTAGGTAGGTAGGTAGTACCTACCTATTTATCTAAAGCCCGATTTACACGGCCACATTTATTGAACAACTTCTGTGACACAGTCTTTGACAAAGTCTTTGTCACATTTCTTGAAGGAAATTAGAACATGTATTTAGTTCTGTGACAGAAAGTTGCGTCGTGTAAATACAAAATTGTATGGAAAATGGGAATGTGACACAGAAGTTGTTCAAGAAATTGTACCGTGTAAATCGGGCTTAATGGCACTGATAATCCATTGTGTAGGAGTGAAAAGTCTCATAAAATGTTGGACTCATCTTGTGTGTCTCAGAGGAAAATACTGGGTGCTTTTGCTTTCTCTGGTATTTGGGGATTTCATTATATGTATTGCCAGCTTGTCCAATTAACACTGATGCATATTTTAAAGTGACTCTGTACTAAGTAATGTAATAGGTATTAATTAATGTATTTTGTTGTGAACTGTATTACCTACATAAACTAGAAAACAAGTACGTATAATGGGGAAGTTTCAAGAAATTTTATTTCAGAAAATTTGAAATTAAATTACACATATATATATATATATATCTTTATTCAGAAATAAAGTCTGCCTTATTAACAAAGGTTGTACAAACACAGAATAACTATCAATATAAAATACATGAAATTAATTATGAAGTTGTTTAAAATTAAAATTAAAATGTTATACAGAAAAATTAAAATTACCATAATTGAAAAATACTAGGTACCTAATACTATAACTAACAACAAACTATATATATAACTAGGAAAACGCTCTGTGTAACGCGTTGATGAGCGAGCACGGATATGCGCAACACATCGAACCGAAATTCTGTCTATTGAAAATGTCATTAAAAGCCAATAATTCTTTAATTTCGTCACAGACTGGTATGAAAATATCCAAATATTCCTGTAGTATTAGTCCCAATAACCATGCAAATTGAACCTTTATGTTATTTAAAACAAGAAGAGACTATATACCTGTTAGTATACTAATTATTACAACCAACTATTGGAAACCTGGTATTCAATTTAAAAGCCACACATTAAAACAATATTTCGATGATTATTCTATCATCTTCATCAGTCAACTGACGACATTCGCCAGCTTTCCCCCCTTTCATCAAAAAACCGCTACACAATGACTCACCTCTGTCAAAAACTAAAAGTACATTACGTCCTAATAACTAAAGGTAAATGAGTCAGGTACACATAATATCACAGATTAATTAATTACGAAGCAGTTTATTGATGTCAGGAGTCAACAAAGACCTCCATGACTCATCGAACATAAAATTACTCTGGCTAGTATTATTAGACGATATGTGTGGCTTTTAAATTGAATACCAGGTTTCCAATAGTTGGTTGTAATAATTTGAACCTTTATGATTAAAATGTTTCTTGTTAATATTCAAAAATCATAGGATCTATTTAAAAAAATATACCTGGGACCACTCATATCCCGCAGAATCGGGAATGCTAATGTTATAGAATAGGACCCCGGGAAAATTACTGATAAAAGTGTGTGTACTTACACAATATTAGACGATCTGTTGAACGGTCATATCAGTTTCATACGTTTAAAAGTTGCTCTTACTACCTTGGAACTATAAAGAGTCGAAGTAGCCGTGATCAACATTTTCAAGTAATTTCACAGCAAACACGCAAAATGTCCGTAAAATGTCAATAACTTTTGGATTTAAACACAGATAAGTCTGAAAATTGTCAAAAATACAGATAATGTTGGTCCTAATGACCATGCAAAGTTTTAAGTTGATCGGTCATACGGTTCTAGTTTAAATTTCAAAAATGATATGAAAGATTTTTTTAAATTTAAACCAATGGAAGGATTTGGCTGAAACTTTGTATGATTGGGTACAATGTTGGTCGTAATGACTTGTCAAAATTTCAAATTGATCGCAACAACCAATCGAAAGATATTTTTTTTTAAATTTGAACCAATCACATGAGCCCATTCAAAAACGATCCCAGGGACCGCATAGATTACGTTAGTATATGTGCAAAATTTCAGATCGATTGGTTGTGCCGTTTGACCTGGGCTGTGAACACACACACACAAAAAAAAAACACACAGAGAAAGTGCCATTAAAGTACAGTGGTGACGCTCGCTCAACTATATAACAAACAAAGTCATCGTGCCAAAATATAACCATTTTTATTCATAGAAATCAAATGTAATGAACAACTGTAGATCTCCTCCCCCTAAGACGTCATTAACACATCAGATTGTTGAACTGTTATTAATTCAGTTCAGAATAAAAATTTACAATTTTGTATGGGTACGACAAACGAGTATCTATTGAATGGGTATTTTACTACATAATTCTTGGACAAACGTTCAAGAATAGTTATTCTTGAAATTGAAAGAAATGGCTTTGTTACAATAATTGACACTTTTTATAATTTACCCGTAACCACGCACTTTCAAACCGCATTAGTCAAATCGGTTTGACTAAAATCAGTTTGAACCTGTGAGTTTGATATATACACATCGAATTTAACTCAATTAGCATTCGATCCGATTCACTTCTGAAAGTGAGCTGGAAAGTTCAAACCAATTTGAAATGGCGTGATATACAGTTCAATCCCCATTGAAGGAGCTCGCACATTCGTTCCCACGCAAAAACGTCATCAAGCAGGCTGTGTGTAGCCATCATTTACTTCATTGTCATTTGTATAGCTAGGAAAACGCTATGTGTATGCTTTAATAAGCGAGCCTTCCGTCGTATTGCCTGCGAATTGATAGTTTGCAAGTTTCTTCTCTACAGACTTAGTAAAGAGCCAAAACAAAATGCGTTGAAAAATGAGTGATAAAATATCTAAATTTTCCTTCAAGAAATTTTACAAATATTTTGAAACTCGCGTAAAATGTCAGTAACTTCTTGAAGTTAAGACTAAGTCTAGTCTTAGATTAGTCTAAGATTAGTCTTAGTTAAGATTAGTCTGAAAATTGACAAAAATACCTAAAATATTGGTCCCGATGATCATGCATAATTTGAAGTTGATCGGTCAAATGGTTCCAATTTTAATTTTCAAAAAATCTTAGGATCCTGTTCAAAATTTATACACGAGACCGCTCTTGTGACATTAGTAGTGTACAAGATTTTATGTAGTTTGATTGGTTTGAAAGGTTTGACCTGGCCATAGCCTACAAATACACAAACAAACAAAAAAGAACAAACAGAGAAAGTGGCATTAGAGTCCTGTAGTAATGCTTGCTTAATTAGTTTTGACTCTTGGATAATTACTTAGTAAAAATGTTAAAAAATTGTCTTTTACTGATGGCTTTACCCCATCCATTGCCAATCTTCCTGTTTTAAACTATAAGAAATCTATCAATCTTGTAAAACTAAAAACTATAAGCGTGATTTCCCAACGTATCTGCCTATCTCCGAGCTAAGACACATCTATCTAAACCTTCAAAATACAAACATTCTGAAATCTGATTTTACGAAACTTCCCTATTGTAAGTGTGATTTTGCAAATGCAACTACCACGTTGTGTGTGATTGCCAACCATGTGTGCAGAGGGTCGCAGCAAGACATGGCAGCTATGGCCTCTCCCCAGCCGCTGAGCCCCCATGGGGGGCCTCCCGACCATCACACCACACTCATGGAGGACCCGGACGTGTGGCGTCCGACCTAACTTGGCTTCGTAACACCAGAGGCAATGCTGCTAACTTAACCATCACTCACATGCTCGCTAACTTGCTTGACTAGAACTTGCATGGCATGCCCAGTTATCTCTAGGACTAATATAGAGGAAGACCGTCTTTTGATTCCGATGTTTAACTTATGATCATGCTTGATTGATCTTTCTCATTCTTTGTGTGGCTAATATTATTATTTCCTTGTAGATACTTTAGCAGAGCTTCATGTTCACATTGCTCCGTTTGTAAACATCTTTTTCATTGAGTTTTATTATATTTTCTAATTTGTTTACCTATTTGTCCTTCTAGCAATGCACTTATATTATTATACTTATACTTATGCACTTATATCACTTAGCATCTCATTTCGCCAGTACGGTAACCGTTATAGGTATTATGAAATTTTGGAAACAAACTGATAACTGCAAACATCCACCACATGCATCAGATAACCTATTTGCCTTTAGACTGTTTCGAACTGATAGTCAGCTATCAACTATCAGACACCTCTTCATATTATGATGTTTAGCCAACATGCATTATTGGTTAATAGTCAGTTAGTTACTTAGAATCTGTGTACAATTAAAAGTTATGCACGCCCACCTTATGTCAGTTGCTTGCATTTGAAGAAAGCCCCAAATTGTTTCACTGGGACCAGTACTAGGTACAGTAATTCATTCTATCATTAATCCAACCATTAATCAGTACCCTTACTTCACAAACATCACTACCATACCTACTTCTGAGAATATTTAACAACATACTTTATTTTTTCTAGTTGTGAATCAACATCTGGAAATGTCACATGTACCTAATCATAAACAGGATCTATTTAATTAAGAATTGCATAATTTTGTATTAACTTTGGAACTAGAACACCATGACTAAATTATTATTTTGTAGGCAGAAGTTGTGGACTTATGAACATTATGTTGTTAACATTATGCAATATTTAAAAAATAAATATCCAAGTTCCGTAGTTCCAAGAGTTGTTTCGAGTTTTTAATTATGCAATATGTTACATATTTTCTCTTAGATTTTTAATAATTTATAAATATTATTCTAATTTCTCACCACAACATGTGTAATCTGCTTGGAACACCTGCAGCCTGAGCTTGATGGTCAACCTCATAATCTCTTCTTTGTGTTTTCAGGGCAACGGCCGAGGAGATGCGGACGGCTGCCGTAACCAACGGACCTCCATCAAATCCGTCTGCCATGAGATCAACACTTGTCGACAACGCCCAACCGATAAGCTTCACTGGTTCGCCTACAGCTGCATTCGACTCGGGCGTTTGATCAGACCTCTCGGGTACCCACACAACGTATACACATGCTAGCCTCATCAAATATAAGTCATTAATTTATTGTTAATTGCACGGCACTATTTTTAACCTCATTGGTTTGTGATCTTGTCAACATTCTTAAGTTATTTTATTAATTAATTACTGGATGGGTGATTGACATGTTCACGAAATAACTGTCAGTACTATCGACATTTTTGGTAATAATTAGGCATTATATAATTGTATTATTGTGTAAAGTTGAAAGTTTCCTTCCTATTTAGTGTGCATGTTTTCTTTTTTAATATAAGTTTCATTAATATTGCCTTGACTTAAACCCCTTATGATTTGTTTTTCCCGGCAATAATTACGAGTTCATGCTAAACTTTTCACTTGCTACGTACAGTTAATTTTCCCTATTCTTGAAATGGGCCTTAATGTTGTCACAGTGCTAACTCTTGTCATCCTTTGTACAACCCTGCACTAGCCTACTTCAAGCATAGGTGATGACTGATGTAGATTGTAAGGCCGTATAAATTCGAGCTACTTCGTATACCTACATCAAAGAAACCTGATTTGTTGTGAAAAATAATTTCAGGTACTTACTTCAGTAATTAATTCAGTCAGATTGCCAATCGCTAAAGCTATAAAAAATATCTATTAAATAAAGTCAAGTGCCAAAAACTGTAAATAAATATGAATAGATATGTTCATAATATGATATGAATGTACTTTGTTGTCCAACTCACATTTTGCAACAAGGTGAGAAAAGCCTCCATTTGTTAATTACCTACATGTAGGTAAGGGGTTGAAGTCACAGCGTGCCTAGTACAGTTCTCATTCTCACCCTTAGCTTTTGCAAGTCACTGCTTTTAGGAAGGCCAGCAGGCATATTATTTGGTAATTGGTATGCAAAACGAGAGGAATTTCTGAAGACTAGATTTTCAGAAATTAGTGTACCAATTAATATTTCTTATGCATAGGTACATCAGCTCAATATTTATGTTTATATAGGTAGTTATTTATTCTGGGGTATTGTAGGAACACTTCCAATTGGCAGTCCAAATGCCCGCACGCATTTCCATATGCCATCTGGTTCTTACCTAAGTTACCACACAATATCTTATGTTTCTGTTGACAAAGCATGACATTATAAGATATTCATGTGATAGCTCAAGTGTATGTGGAACCCAGCTGAGGAGGTGATATTTTTTAATATTTATGCACCAAACATTTTTGCCACCAAGTTTTACAACACACAATATCATGAGATCACAGAGTTCTTGTAACATTGGCATCCTTTCTTAGCTGGGATGTGAAGGTGGTACTGGTATGTACTGAGACCTGGGTTGTACAGTTACGGTGAGAGGGTGCAATGCTTCCAACTGCTAGCTCTTGCTTCCATATAAATCATCCGTTCATTTCATAGTTTTCTGTTTTCAGCAAACAAAAAGTTTCATTTTCATTATTGGCTATGACTAGTACATAAGTAGGTACTAGGCAATAAAGGGATTGTGATTGTTGAGCGATAATTAAAAAAGGCAAACCCCAACTTAAAACTAGAATCTACAGAGTGCACATACAGAGTTCAATAAGTTGCTGAACCATTGGGTAGAATGGAAATTATTTTACTAACATGCTTTAAACTTTTTCACCTTTGACCAAACTATTACTAAGATTGAAACTGCCGCAAGTTAAGTATCATTGGATCGTACACTGATTTCAATTATTATGCAATTTTACTGTTGACAAATTGTTTGTAATCAAGTTGTGTGTGTATGTGTGTAGTTTTCTTGGACATAACGACAGAAAAGTCAACGGTTCCATCCGTGTGTTTTGTTCATCCCACTGTAAGGCATTGTTGACTTTATTGTTGTAATTGTAACTAGAATCTACAAACAAGCCTCGAGTAGGTGGTGTAGAGCAGCGGTCGCCAACCTTTTGGACCTCGCGGACCACTTATATGACAATTTGATATCTCGCAGACCACTTAGGCGCGTAAAATACGTATGACAGGAAATACGATTGGTGAGGGAGACAATGGGGGCCTGGGGGGAGGGCCCCCCAGCCTCAAGCGGGTCCGGGGCGCTTAGCCCCGGAAATTTTTCGTTTTCAGGAAGTCATTTGGCGCGTTTCTACGCTATTTCAGCCAACTTTTTTTCCAGAAAAAGCGGTTAAAATGACTCTTATAGGTTTGGCATTAAAGGCATTATTATACGTATTGAAACATATCCAAATTAAGTACATTTGTATTGAATTGCCATTTTTATAAATTAAATAAATTGCATGGAGACTTAAAAGTTAACTTCCAAATTTCTCTGCGGACCACCAAAATTTTCTCGCGGACCACCAGTGGTCCGCGGACCACCGGTTGGCGACCGCTGGTGTAGAGTATCAGGATGAGGTAGATCGACAAGTGGCCATGGTCATTAACTAATTGTCAATAATTGAATGTATCGTGTTTGCTGAATGTCATATTATGTATAGGTCACCCATAAATAGAGTACGTAGTAGGTCCCCCGAACCAAAACTTCTGTACTTACTGTATTAAAAAAAGAGTTAGATTCATTGTAGGAGGTCAAGGAGGCAATTGATTTTTTTTTTTAAATAAAGTACGTAATAGTAAACAGTAACAGCCTCATGCCCAAAGAAGTTGCATCCGCAATGTATCGGCAAGTAGATGTGCAGAAGTCAGTCCTCAACACCACAAAACCAGAACTGAATCTAGTAGACCTGGGCACTGATTCTATAACTCCATTGCGACCGCTTAGCAATTATTTCAATGTTAATCCTTATGGAAGAAATTGCTAAGCGGTCGCAATGGAGTTATAGAATCCCACCTCTGGAGGGCTATTCTAAATTCCCTTGTCGTCTCGTTTCACGTGATACGGGCTCACTGCACACTGGAGTGCTATCTATTTAACATGGCAGTGACGCCGTATCAATTGATACGAGACGACAAGGAAATTTAGAATAGCCCCCCTGGGCACTTGTGTCGATAAATCTGTAAATTCTATTGAACATGAGACTGTAAACTACTAAAATATTCACTATTGAGGAATAAGGTAGTGGGACACAATAAGTCTGAATTAACATTTTCAATTTTTTTTCTCTGAATGAATAATTATTGCTTTCAAGTAATGAAATGTCTGTTGTATTTGTTCGGGGGACACGAGCCTACCATTATCCGTATGTCAGGTACTGGATCATTCCTTGCTGAGAAAATTCGGTTCTTGGATATATCACCATATCATGGCTCAAATAATAAACGTTGTAGTCGAACAACTAGGCTTTTAATCGGAAGGTAGTTCCGTCCTGTATCACAGGTTATTAGTCGAAGTCTAAAACCCCCTTGCCTCATGGCACAATCGAATAATGTAATTAAACTATTGTTGCTGATTGTTCTTTACATTGTTAGGATAATGAATGTACTTCATTTCAACAGTAATGTAGACTTCAGGGGTCTTACAGACGACAAAGAACATGCCACTGTCCGACTATTATACACACATACAAAATGTAATTAATTTTCATCATTACTTTAAAAGAAATGTTGCAATAATTATGTTTTATTTTTATGTTTATACAGAAGCTCAATCGTTTGAAGATCTCTAAATATCCAAATTTGACATCGGCATTGAAACACTTTCTGGTGTACAAGAGACTGTTCATAAATATACTATTGTTCACAATTAATTATTACATACAAAGCAGCTTGGGTAATAAGCAACTACGTAAACAAAACTACACACCAAATGGTGTGCAGTTTTGTTAGTAATTATTCTTAAATAATTATCAGAAAAACCATTATAAATTTTATAATGGTTTTTCTGATAATTATTATTTTTTTTCTCTTCGACCTGATATTCAAATAAATTTTGACAGAAATGTTGAGTCACAACCATGTAACACAATTCTTTAGGTTTAGATTGTATTTGATTTCTATTCCGAAACGTTATTGGTTTGGTTGGTTTTCATTTCATTAGAAGGGGCCAAGATTAATTCTAGATGCATGATTGTTATGACCTGCTGATCTGCTCAGTTTGGTATAAGTGGTTAGCATGAATTGATTCGTCTTCACTCTAGTTACTAATTAAGATAGGTACTGTTATCAATATAATATAATCATTGTCTTGTAAACTTCATTACCCACTGAGGGGTTCATAGTAATAGGAGTACATACTATAGTTACACTATGATATTATTTCATGTGATTTTTATTTCCAGTTGATGGAACTGTAACTTCCATGATGCGTATTAAACTATAATAATAATTGTTGTAAATGTATGTATCAGTGTTTTTATTGATATTTGCAGCCATTTCATGCATGATCTCCCATTTTCTGTCCTTTTTTCCCGTACTACCTTATGCAGAAAAGGCATCAAAGAAATATTACTCATACTATTTCATTATTTGAATTTCTCGAATGACCAGTATAAATTAAAAATACAATTTAAGAGTATACGATACCTACTTGATGAAATTCATGTTTTATGAAGCACAAAAAGGCGGCCCCTACTTTTTTCTATTGGGCTTTACCGATTGTCTTCAAATTTTCACAGGTTATAAAATACAGAGTAGATCTGTGTCTCTAGTAGCCCCAAAGATTTATTTTTTGTTTCGTTATTTCAGGGCACAGGTGCCAAAAAGACTCGTATATTGCCCATGTTAGCACTCCTCAAAACGAGAAAAAAAACCTTTTTCATTATTTTTTTGGATTACTCGAGACACAGATTTACTCTTTATCTCTATGCTGTTAAATTTTGAAAACAATCAGTCAAGCCGTTAAGAAAAAAGTAGGGCCGCCTTTTTATGGTTTTTTGTGGTTTTCAATATTTGAATTAAAATAACTTAATTCACAGCAGTATATGCAACACACGATTAAATGTAACAAATGTCACGTACAACCCAGAGCTAATGCTTTTTCATGCATTTCTAGAATTTTTTGTACATCGGAATCGAAATTTTCTGCGATTCCTGTCGACTCTTAAAGTAGAATATATAATACGAAAGTCATATAAAATAATATAAAATTGTTTATTCTCCGATCCTTCCTAAAATAAATAAAGTTGAAGTTGCTATGGTATGGAATTGAAATTTAATTAAATCATGATTAAACAAAACAAACGTATAGGGTTATTAGATACCTACTGCTTGGTACATTTTTCAGTTTCTTCTTTGTTATATAATTGAATGCTGGGCCGGAAGAACGATGAAACCAACAATTTCATTATGCTGAGTAAAAAGTCAAAAACTATTTCAATGCCATATTATCACAATTACTTATTTTGGAAGATATGTGGATGTTATTATATAGCATTCAATAAATGGGTACCTGAATACAAAATTTATTACAAAAACTTATTTATTTGAAAAGGGTAATATTTCAGTACCCTTTCGATTTGTAACTTTTCCTCCAAGTTCCTCAAATACTTTCGTTGATTATCCATCCACCAGTTTTGTTCTTTTGTTTTTATTTATATGAATTAACCGTTTTGGTGACATAATGCAGTCCGCACCGTCGGCTATCTAGAATCACATTCATGGTTCTTCAACCAAGAATGGCAGCCTATATTCATGATCAATTTAAGTAATGTCAACATTTAAAAAATCAATATTTTAAGGTGGCAGTGGATAGAGCTAGACATGCACATGCTAATTCCACAAAAAAACCTATTTTGAAAAAAGTGTTGGTTTCATGGTTATTCCGGCCCAGCATTCAATTAGTAATCTAGGCTGATTTTAGTGAAAATGAGCTAATTTCTTTTCTATGGGCGCCTAATAAAAATCTGATGTTGCAAATGAATTGCAAATCTGATAGAAAACGAAACGTAATCTGTTAGAGAGGTACCGTAAAATAGTGAGATAAGTGTGGAAGAAGAAGTTTTTTCCCTAATTAAAAATTACAGTTCTTACCTAGGCTATTTGTGTCGTCTGTGCACAATACGGATTGAGTACTTATTTAAATAATACGTACCTATAGTACTGCTACTTCAACGGCAGCTAAACGTTTTCGAAATCTACATACCTAGGCATAGGTAACACGCAATACGATTAAGAAAATACATTCGTACTCGTAGGTAGAATAAGAACCCTGAGGTCACAGTTCGATATTCCCCACGACCGTAATTATGATGTGAGGATTTCGTGGTTTCAACTTTTCCTCGGTCAGTCGAGTTTCCTCACTAATATGCCACAGCGACCGCCTCCTTCCCACCGTCTATCCTTCCTTACCTGTTTTTCATCATCATCGCCCTACAATCATAGTTTCATTACCTACATTTGCTAAATTAAACGGCAGAAAAGAACCGGCAACTGAATGTAATAAGGAATTAGGTGTACACTCGACAAATCATAAAACGTTATTTGAAAGAAATGGAATGTCTGAAAAAAATATTATGGCATCACCCTGCTTGAAAAAAACATGACATTTCTGATAAAATCTGGAGTATTTACCAGACATCTCCAGTGAATTTCAGACAATCTCAGAATCCAGACACACTTTCACCAGACTCTTCCAGAGTTTACCAGAGTTTACCAGAGAAGCCCGAGACGCCAGAATTATTCAGGCATAATCAGTATAAACCAGACAAATTAGTCAGACTAACTCAGAGTTTTCCAGACAACCAGAATTAATCAGGCATAGCCAGACTTTACCAGACAAAAGAAGTCAGACTGACTCAGAGTTTTCCAGAAAGGTCAGGAAATCCTTTACATAAGAATATATCAGACTATACCAGACAAAATGAATCCAGAGTTATCAAGATAGATCCAGACAAATCAAGAAATAGTAAATAACCAGAAAATATCAGACAAACCTGTAACAAATCTTGCCAGAACTTACAAGACAAAACCAGAATGAATCAGACAATTACTTTCACCAGAAAATACCAGAAGATCAGACATAGTTTTAACCAGACTAAACCAGACAATTCCAGAATGCCACCAGATCAATTTAATCACCAGAAAATCTCAGAATCCTCCAGACAATTATACAGACAAAACCAGACGATACCAGACCAGCTATCAGAATACACCAGATCCAGAAAATATCAGAATATACCAGAAGAAATCAGACATAGTTCAAACCAGATTAAACCAGACAATTCCAGAAAAATACCAGATCAATTTATTCACCAGAAAATCTCAGAACCCTCCAGACAATTATCCAGACAAAATCAGACGATACCAGACCAGCTGTCAGAATACACCAGATCTAGGAAAATATCAGAATATACCGGAAGAAATCAGACATAGTTATAACCAGACCACCCCAGACAATTCCAGAATAACACTAGACCGTAGTTCATTCACCAGAATATCTCAGAACTTACCAGACAAGCCAGACAAAATCAGACGATACCAGACCAGCTACCAGAATACACCAGATCCAGAAAATATCAGAATATACCAGAAGGAATCAGACATAGTTATAACCAGACTAAACCAGACAATACCAGAATGACACCAGACCATGGTTCATTCACCAGAATATCTCAGAACTTACCAGAAAATTATCCAGACAATTCAGACGATACCAGACCAGCTACCAGAATACACCAGATCCAGAAAATATCAGAATATACCAGAAGAAATCAGACATAGTTATAACCAGACTAAACCAGAAAATTCCAGAATGAACCAGACCATAGTTCAGCACCAGAATATCTCAGAACTTACCAGACAATTATCCAGACAATCCAGACGATATCAGACCAGCTACCAGAATACACCAGATCCAGAAAATATCAGAATATACCAGAAGAAATCAGACATAGTTCAACCAGACTAAACCAGACAATTCCAGAACCACACCAGACATGGTTAATTCACCAGAATATCTCAGAACTTACCAGACAATTATCCAGACAAAACCAGACGATACCAGACCAGCTACCAGAATACACCAGATCCAGAAAATATCAGAATATACCAGAAGAAATCAGACATAGTTCAACCAGACTAAACCAGACAATTCCAGAACCACACCAGACATTGTTAATTCACCAGAATATCTCAGAACTTACCAGACAATTATCCAGACAAAACCAGACGATACCAGACCAGCTACCAGAATACACCAGATCCAGTAAATATCAGAATATACCAGAAGAAATCAGACATAGTTCAACCAGACTAAACCAGACAATTCCAGAACTACACCAGACATTGTTAATTCACCAGAATATCTCAGAACTTACCAGACAATTATCCAGACAAAACCAGACGATACCAGACCAGCTACCAGAATACACCAGGTCCAGAAAATATCAGAATATACCAGAAGAAATCAGACATAGTTAATACCAGACTAAACCAGAAAATTCCAGAATGAACCAGACCATAGTTCATTCACCAGAATATCTCAGAACTTACCAGACAATTATCCAGACAATCCAGACGATATCAGACCAGCTACCAGAATACACCAGATCCAGAAAATATCAGAATATACCAGAAGAAATCAGACATAGTTCAACCAGACTAAACCAGACAATTCCAGATCTACACCAGACATTGTCAATTCACCAGAAAATCTCACAACCCTCCAGACAATTATCCAGACAAAACCAGACGATGTCAGACCAGCTATCAGAATACACCATATCCAGAAAATATCAGAATATACCAGAAGAAATCAGACATAGATCCACCAACCAGACTAAAGACCAGACTTTAGACCAACCAATTAGTCTAAAGACTAATTCCAGAACTACACCAGACATTGTCAATTCACCAGAATATCTCAGAACTTACCAGACAATTATCCAGACAAAACCAGACGATACCAGACCAGCTACCAGAATACACCAGATCCAGAAAATATCAGAATATGCCAGAAGAAATCAGACATAGTTCTAACCAGACTTAACCAGACAATTCCAGAATGACACCAGACCATAGTTCATTCACCAGAATATCTCAGAACTTACCAGACAATTATCCAGACAAAACCAGACGATAACAGACCAGCTACCAGAATACACCAGATCCAGAATATATCAGAATATACCAGAAGAAATCAGACATAGATCCAACCAGACTAAACCAGACCATTCCAGAACTACACCAGACATTGTCAATTCACCAGAACATCTCAGAACTTACCAGACAATTATCCAGACAAAACCAGACGATACCAGACCAGCTACCAGAATAAACCAGATCCAGAAAATATCATAATATCCAGAAGAAATCAGACATACTTCTAACCAGACTAAATCAGACAATTCCAGAACTACACCAGACATTGTCAATTCACCAGAATATCTCAGAACTTACCAGACAATTATTCAGACAAAACCAGACGATACCAGACCAGCTACCAGAATGACACATTGTCGAATAAGTCTGCTATAATCTGGTATGCTCTGGTTCTGATGTATTCTGGTTTCGTCTGGTATAGTCTGGATAATTGTCTGGTAAGTTCTGAGATATTCTGGTTAATTAACAATGTCTGGTGTAGTTCTGGTATCGTCTGGCTTGATCTGGATAGACAATGTCTGAAAACGTCTGATATTATCTGGTATTTTCTGGATGTGGTGTATTCTAGTTTCGTCTGGTTTAGTCTGCTGGACTTAAATGTCTGGTACTTTCTGAGTTAACCTAGTGATCTAACAGATCTGGTGTAATTTTTTTTGGAATTGTCTGGTTTAGTCTGGTTAGACCTATGTCTGATTTCTTCGAGTAAATTCTGAAAATCGTCTGGATCTGGTGTATTCTGGTAGCTGGTGGTATCGTCTGGTTTTGTCTGGATAATTGTCCGGTAAATTAAGTTCTGAGATATTCTGGTTAATGAACTATGGTCTGGTGTCATTCTGGAATTGTCTGGTTTAGTCTGGTTGGATCTATGTCTGATTTCTTCTATATATTCTGATAGTTTCTTGGTCTGGTGTATTCTGGTAGCTGGTTTTGTCTTTTCTGGTTTTGTCTAGATAATTGTCTGGTAAGTTCTGAGATATTCTGGTGAATGAACTATGGTCTGGTGTCATTCTGGAATTGTCTGGTTAAGTCTGGTTGGATCTATGTCTGATTTTTTCTGGTATATTCTGACAATTTCTGCGTCTGGTGTATTCTGGTAGCTGGTCTGGTATCGTCTGGTTTGGTCTGGATAATTGTCCGGTAAGTTATGAGATATTCTGGTGAATTGACAATGTCTGGTGTAGTTCTGGAATTGTCTGATTTAGTCTGGTTAGAACTCTGTCTGATTTCTTCTGGTATATTCTGATATTTTCTGGATCTGGTGTATTCTGGTAGCTGGTCTGGTATCGTCTGGTTTTGTCTGGATAATTGTCTTGTAAGTTCTGAGATATTCTGGTGAATGAACTATGGTCTGGTGTCATTCTGGTATTGTCTGGCTTGGTCTGGATAGACATTGTCTCAAAGCGTCTGGTATTATCTGGTATGTTCTGGAAATGTTCGTGCGTTCTGAATCCTTCTGGTTATGTCTGACATCAGGTCTTGACTATTCTGACTTTATCTGCATAACTCTGATACAACGGTTTTTTTGAATAATATGATTCATCATTGTTCTCACGCTGAACTGGATCGAGCTAGTTTTGCATCGACATCAAATTCTTAGTCAGTCAGTCCCCAGCCAGGCGGGTGGAGATGGCAGAGTGAAGTTCGAGCGGTTTTTTAATCAGTATTGTGATTTATGTAAGAACGCTCGGTTCTATACAGTGTGATAGTGAATGCATTCAAATACATTAATCAATTGTTTATGTATAATTTGGAAAAACCTAATTCTTTTGTTAGTTTTACGCGGATTCTCAGCAGTGAAAAAACACAATTTGGAATACATAGGTACGAGCTATCAGGAAAACGGTAAGAGAGCAGTCATTTCAATTATACCTACTCCTTTGAAACTCCCCAAATACTGTAAGCATCTTGCATTGAATTTACCTAACACTTTATTGACAAATAGTAGGTAGATACAATATGAGCTGGTAAAAATGTCACCCTGCCACCTGGGGCGGAGAGTTTCCTACCTCGCACGGTAAAATTGCACTTAGATGTTTGACACTTACATGGATGGGTGACCACAGCGGGGGAAGGGGGGGAGCACTTGGCCCCCCCCCCCCCTGGATATCAGGAAATCATACAATTTGTGTGGTGTTTTACATTTACCTAGTTTCATTTTGTAAACAAAAAATACACAAACTAATAATTTCAACGTGTCGAAAAACCAAAAAATGCCTCAGGGGCCATGTAGTTAACTCCCCCCCCCCCCCCCACCCCGTGTCAAATGTATACAATATTGAATATTTCCACAAAATACACCTCATATCGTCTCAAAATTGATTTCAAAGTCCGAAAAAACAATGGGG
Organism: Leuctra nigra; assembly: GCA_934045905.1. Lineage (NCBI taxonomy): Eukaryota > Metazoa > Arthropoda > Insecta > Plecoptera > Leuctridae > Leuctra > Leuctra nigra. The sequence continues at coordinate 14,746,953 of OW203761.1, forward strand.
GGGGGGGGATATGTTTTCCTTGCCTTGCCCCAACCTGGCAGAAATTTTGCGTAAAGGACAGAAACAAAACCTCAGGGTCTCCCTGAAGGTTGTTTTTAAACCTTTTAAAAACCTTTGGGAGATTTTTTTTGTGTAGTCTGCTGGTGATAATTAATAATTACAATCAGCTTTGACATTGAAAATGGCATGACATTTTTTTGGGTAGGTAATCAATCGATTCTTCATTTGTGTTTGTTGATGATTATTAAACCATGAATGATCATAATCATTCATCCGTCGCCATTAGCCTCGCTGCAGAACAGTGCGACGTTAAGCCCCCCCCCCCCCCCCCCCCCCCTAAAGAAAATAATTAAACCATGATTGCTAAATTTTGTATTGAAACTTCTTTTATTTGCTGAATTTCTTAACTAGTTTTATTTTTGCGATTATAATCTATTATTAATTATACCGGGTGGCACAAAAGACATTTCCCTGTTTGAGGTCACTCCGACAGAACTATCAAAGATGAAGTGCTGAAACTTACACACATTATAGAATAAGGGAAACAATGAAAAAAAAGTGCTGCAGTTGGTTTTCCATTTTAATTCGAATGCCTCTGCATAAATAGACTGCTGTCATTTTAACAAAGATAATTATTTCAAATTGGTATTTTACCAACTACAAGCTCATCGAAGCGTATTGAATAAGTTTAGTTTCAGCAGTTTGGAAAATGTTTACAGAACTTGAGCGTTCTCGAGCGTCGTAACGCTCTTGAGAAGAAAGTTGCAAATTTTGTCGTGTTCATTAATACAAATCCAAAACACCTATAGCCTAAGCCCATAGCCTACGAACCATATAGCCAAAATTACACGTTTAGTGCACGGCAAAATTTTCTGTCATATCATTTCGATTAAATCATTGCTTGAAAGAAATGTGTACATGAAAAAAACCCGAATATGATGAAAATATTATGGTCTGTCAAAGAATTTGATCACTTTTGTGTTAATGTTGTAAAGCATACGTTTTAAATGTAGGTACACTCGGCAAAACAAAAAAAGTTATCACATAACTTGATCCTTTGAAATAGGGTTGTCAAAACCGGTAAAATAATCGATAAAATGTATGCATTGTTTTCTTATTGCGTTAATATGAGGTCAAGCTCAACTAATATTCAATGCATTCTAAATAGATTCTGAAAATCTTGGTGAAACCCAAAATTAAGTGCTGCAATTCTGATAGATCTTGACTTGACCTAAACTTTAATTTTCAAAAGAGAACCCACCCACATTTGCTGTGTACCTATACTATACACTACACACTGTGTAGTGTATAGTATAGGTACATACTCTATAAATATACACTACACACTGTCTTCTTCTTCTTCTACCCGCAAAGATTGGGCTAAAAGCCCTTTCCGTCCTCAAGGTGCAGCCCATCTTTTCCTTGGCCGGCCAATGTCGCGCCTGCCCTTCGGATCATAGTGAAGGGCCCATTTTGGGAATTCTCTTATTCGACATCCTTTCTACATGGTCGGCCCATCTTCTCCTGTACTGTGATATATTCTTATTGATTTCCTTCATTCCCAATTCGGCCCTTATATCCTCATTCCTGATCTTATCTAACAAACAACACCCTTTTACCGATCTCAAAAAGCGCATCTCAGAACACACTGTGTAGTGTATATTTATAGAGTGTTTTCTTTGCTAATTAACAAAACGGGAAAAAAACGCAAAACGGAAAAAATCCACATTTTTGTGGGTTGGTTCCTTTTCACTATTAAAATTTATACATTCACAACATTTTTTTTTTATTTATTTATTTTATTTCATAAGCCTTTTTTCCACGTTACAATAAAAATTATACAAAATTTACGAATGTATAAAAGTTGTCAAGTAAAGCATAAACATATAAGTCAGCTGAACGTAACCAATTAAAAAGCGTACGTACTTACATATAATAAACAATAATTTCACATTGATCAAAAAGGAACCAAGCTACATTTAATAAATTTTTGAAGTAACCACAGTGTGATTTAATTATTAGTAATTACAAAAAATATATAAAAATTCTGCCGATCAAACAACAGAAAAATCACTGTAGTCCATACATTTTAAAAACTATTATGTAAAACGCGTTTTCCTTAATATCTCAGTTCATGATACCTGGGGTATGGTTCCTTCTAGTTCATTTTTGCATTTAATTTGTTTAAAATATGGTAAGAAGGAACGTCACAAATTTAATATTTTACTTGATGAATACCAGAAAGTGAAAGTATCTACAGTCAGTTACTCAAAAAGGTATCTAGATAATGATTTGATAGAAAATTTTACTGTGTTTTACCGTGCATGTGCGTTAAATTGTAATTATTGAGTAAGTACACCCAACAAATCATAAAACGGTATTTGAAAGAAACGGATTCGCTGCTGATCAGGTTCCTTGAAAATCAATCCTTGTTGTTATCAATGAAATCAGAGCATATTATCCACCTACTAGGTAGATGACGAGTTAGCAGAGACTTCAACATTGATGCCATCACATTTTTATCAGCTAATCCATTTCTTTCAAATACCGTCTTAACATTTGCTGAGTGTACGGTAACTACACAAAATAGGAAATTTTATAAGTGTGAAAATGTGATCGCCTACATTCGTGAATTTCGATATTTAATCAAATTCAACGCGTATGAATAACAGAATATACAGTGTTGTGTTACGATGAAGAATGGAGGAACAGCAAAGAACAAACATCTCTGTCTTTGGAGGTAAGTGTACGACCTACAAGTGGGTAAATGTGTGAACCTGCCTTTTCTAAATATTTTTCAAATTTGTGTGATTGAGCGAGCGAAGCGAGCGTCTCCTTTTGACTCTTTTGACACGGACCTCTGTTTTTTTTATTTTTTTTTGTTTTTACTTTTATCTGTTAACTAGAGCAATAGAAGTCGCACCGTTTCACCGAGCGACCTGAAATTTTGCACACATGTAGAGACAACCTTCTCTGTTTGCAGACCCAATTTTTTTTTTGAAATCCATTCATTGGTCATTGGTAAAATAAATATCTCCTGATAGGTTGAAAAATGAAAATGGTCTTCGATAAATGTTATCAAACTCATATTTTGCATGGTCATTAAGACCAACATTGTCTCTTATTTTACAAATTTTCATCCCAATCAGCTGAGAATGTACGAACTTACTTACATTTTAAATAGCTGTCAGAAATTAAGTATTGAAAATTAATGTTTTTCCACTACAATTGAATCAGATTTGCTTTATGTACCAGTGTGTTTAGATGCTGTTTACAATTTTCAGTGAAAACCAGATACTTTTATGTTGATTGGGTGGATAATATTTTAATAATTCAATATAGAACGTATTTCCAAACAGATCATTTCAAGTTTTCGCAAAACTAAGGACCTTGATGAACTTTTGGCAATTCGTAGTTCTGATGGCCGTGCTTCCTGTGTGTTTCATAGAGTGGCATTTGTTCTCTTCTTGTGATCATGTCATTTCAAATCTCTCCAGCATTTTGCTTATTTTCGTTAAAAAGTTTGGCAATTTGGTGTTCTTTGTGAAGGTTTTAGTAAAGTTTCCCCGCTTTTATAGCAGGTGAACATTATTTATCGAGAGTTTTTGTCAGAACATTGATATTTCATTTCTTAATAGTCTTCTTCTACCAATAGGTATACCTACTTGTGAAAACGTTGTATTCATTCCGTTTCTGAGCGTCTGTCTAGCCTGACATTTCCTTGAAGGATGCTAATTTTTTTTAAAGGTTTGATTCATTCAGTTTAAAACACTACATAGTCTTATTGTAATTGTGGAACGTTGGATTCATTCCGTTTCTAAACTAGGTCGAACTGTTGAACGTTTAATCTATAGGTTTAATAACGTTAAAACGTGTATTAGTTTTCTATGTGTTAACGCATCTTCGGTTCTATGTTTGCGCACGTGTCCGGTGCTCGCTCATCAACGCGTTTCACGGAGCGTTTTCCTAGTTTATCTTCTATAGTCGTAAAAAGACAAATGTAAATTTACGTACCTATCAAAAGTTCGTTCTAATGTCATTGTGGTAAAAGCTTGGGTAAAAGAATATTTGCGAAATCTGAAAATCAAATTTGATGGCAGATCCCATTTTCTTTCACTCACATAAATATATTCTATGAATAGAGTTATGTCAACAAATTCAAGAACTTGTGCTTGAATTTGTTCAACTAATATTCAATGCATTCTAAATAGATTCTGAAAGTCTAGGTGAAAGTTGAAACCCAAAATTAAGTGCTGCAATGCTGCAATTCTGATAGTATGTAGTAGTAGTAGTATGTATTATGTAGTGTATGTATGTACTATTATTCCGTCATGAAACACTGTTTTGAATGGTAATTAAGGACACTTCTAAAACAGACACTGATGTAATATTCAGGCAATATCTGAGTATAATAATAATAATAATATCAAAACGATTGATTTATTTCAGAAAAACTTGGGACATGGCATTACTACATTCACCACATGATGTGATAATACCCAAGAAGGGACTGCCCTGCTGAAACACTTGCCAAGATCTCGCTTATCAACGCGTTACACCGAGCTATTTCCTAGTTTAGTAAGTTGAAGATATAACTGTGCTACGTAAAACATATGAGATAATATCCTCAGTTATTACATACCTTTGACTGTTTTCAATTTGTATTTGTATATTATTTTGATTAATGTTGTACGGTGTCTATTTAAATAAGTAATTTCTGTTACAGAATTTTTCATTGAACAATCCAAGTAACATGATCTAACAAAACAATGGCACCAAACCAATTCCGTCATGAATGTGCTGTTTAATGGTAATTAAGGACACTTCTAAATCATATCACTGATGTTATATATTCAGGCAATATCTGAGTATAATAATAATAATAATATTAACATAACGATTGTTTTATTTCAGAAAAACTTGGGACATGGCATTACTACATTCACCACATGATGTGATAATACTCAAGAAGGGACTGCCCTGCTGAAACTCTTGCCAAGATCTCGCTTATCAACGCGTTACACCGAGCTATTTCCTAGTTTAGTAAGTTGAAGATATAACCAATTACTTTAATAATGAAGGTAACTATTATTAATGTATTTGGTAAAACATATGAGATAATATCCTCAGTTATTACATACCTTCGACTGTTTTCAATTTGTATTTGCATATTATTTTGATTAATGTTGTACGGTGTCTATTTAAATAAGTAATTTCTGTTACAGAATTTTTCATTCAACAATCCAAGTAACATGATCCAACAAAACAATGGCACCAAACCAATTCCGTCAAGAATGCACTGTTTAATGGTAATTAAGGACACTTCTAAATCAGATCACTGATGTTATATTATACTCAGGCAATATCTGAGTATAATAATAATTATATTAACATAGGTAACGATTGTTTTATTTCAGAAAAACTTGGGACATGGCATTACTACATTCACCACATGATGTGATAATACCCAAGAAGGGACTGCCCTGCTGAAACTCTTGCCAAGATCTCGCTTATCAACGCGTTACACCGAGCTATTTCCTAGTTTAGTAAGTTGAAGATATAACTGTGCTACGTAAAACATATGAGATAATATCCTCAGTTATTACATACCTTTGACTGATTTCAATTTGTATTTGTATATTATTTTGATTTATGTTGTACGGTGTCTATTGAAATAAGTAATTTATGTTACAGAATTCTTCATTGAACAATCCAAGTAACATGATCCAACAAAACAATGGCACCAAACCAATTCCGTCATGAAACACTGTTTTGAATGGTAATTAAAGACGCTTATTGTACTAGTCTATCTAAAACAAATCACTGATGTAATATTCAACGATTCTTTATTTCAGAAAAAAACTTGGGGCATGGCATTACTACATTTACCACATTCAATGATGATGTTTTAGTACCCAAGAAGGGACTTCCCTGCTGAAACTATTTCCAAGATCTTAACAAGATTTTGTCAAATATTAACAATTTCATTGTCTGAATCAGCGATTCTTAAATTATGGTCCGCGGAGGCCTCACAGGGGTCCGCGAAGACTCAAGAAATAGCATTGAATATTTATATTGGGTTTAAATATAAAATTTAAAATACACTTAAACTCAATAAAAATATAGGGTAGGTATACATGTTTAAGTGTGTGCTTCTTCTCCCCTTCCTCCTATTGTGGAGTAATTCTTAACTCTACGTCACTAAAATTACATTAATTTTTTTTAAACATGTTCTCATTATTGTGAAAAAATACTTTGTAAGCCAAAAATAAAAACGACAAAAATTATTGTCCAAATCGCATAGGTAAATATAGTCCAAATTCACTTTCGAATTTCAAAAATTTCCCGGTCTTTTCGGACCTATCCCTTGTCGCTATAAGGGGCCCTCCCCACATTGTTTCGTGCGCAAAATGTTTCCCCGTAATTAGTCGTGCCGTACTAATATAGAATACAAATATTTAAATGAAAAATAATGCTACATTCCAATAATCTTTATTATTTCATATTATTATCAAAGTTAGACTATCTTTGGGAATAAAGAATAGAATTCTAATCTGATATGATGAATGGGGGAATATTCCAAAAATGTTACGGGTAAGTTTTGGGGGTCCGCGACAACAAACTAAACTACCTATGTTTTAAGGGGGTCCGCGGGGTAGAAAAGTATAAGAAACGCTGGTCTAAATCAAAAAAAAAATCTAAACAAGAATACAAGATCTCGCCAAAAGAAGTAAAATATTATCATTTAAAAAAAAATTAGAGTCAAACTTTCTAGAAATACAATCAAGACAATATTACAATGATCTTGGCAAGACTTCTCAGCAGGTAGTGTGCAAAGGCATGCACACTACCTTCTTACTCGTCCCTCTATACCCAGTACCAAGATTTTTTATTGTGACGGTAATGAGATAAAATTATTTTTAATGTATCTCGTGACTACTTTTCTCTTCATTTCATTTTACAGGACATATAGCCACAGCCTCTTTGAAAGCCGATGACAAAATTCCATTGTATAGAGGCGAAGAACTGCAAACCAGGATCGGTAACCGCTCCATCCAATGCATTTGTATATTTTGTAATTATATTGTTTCCATTTGTCTATAGGTATTAAATTTTTTACAGGGCCAAATTTAGTTGTGAGTTAATTTTTAATAGTGTATTACAATTATTACATTATGATTAATAAAAACAGTTTCATATTTCAACACAAACATGAAATATTATTGCAACTGTTGAATGAACCATCGTTTCCATTTGTCCTTGATTTTTAGCGTTTTTATTAAAAGTTAGATGTTAAAACTTTGTAAAGAATGTTGAACCCATAAATTAATAAATTCCCACATGTTGAATAGCTTGAATGCTGTCAAAATACTCTCCTGGTGCCATTCCCCTCCACCCCGACACAACGATTATTCACATAAAGACTTTCACCTTTATTAGATAGTAATTAAAACCAATAATTTCTTTAATGTTAAATTAATGGTTCAATACTTTCTTTTAAGCCAATTGTGTTCATTTCCGAACAAATTTCCTTGATCTCATGCGCTTATAGAACAGGACCTAGTGAACCCTGCATGAGAATGCATACGGAAGATTGTTTTACTAAGATTGAAATAGGTGGTCAACGACTGGGTCTGATTCAAGGGGCCAATGGTACCAAATATTCTCCAATATTATGATATCATGCCATAAGTCAGAGCTCGGAGGTTATGACAGTGATTGGCATTGCACCTTACTGTGCACATGCTGTGCACTGGCTCTTTTAACCAATATATTGTCTCCAATGTTGATGTAATGCATGTAATTAAGCAAAATATTAAGCGTAAGTACATACAGTCTAGGAAAACGAGTTTCCATTCTAATTTTTTTTTAAAGATTTCATTGAGATTTTGTGTGGAAACTTATCCCTTGTGCAGATCTTGTATAATATGTATGGGCATATTTATAATCATTTTATATAAAAATATTTTGAAAATAGATTCAATTATATACAAAAATGATTTACATACCCATTGCATTTATATTATTGTGATATTGACATTCTACATGATAATTATATAATATGCAAGTAAGTAGGCACCTGTGCGAAATATCTAATGATAAAATAAATTTACACTAAAAGTGTGATATTAATTCTGGCCACACACATGCTCTTCTAAATTCTTGATGAATTCAAATCTATGGGCTGTTGAATGCATTACGAAATAACACCTAGAAATGCTTCGGAATTATGGAACTTTTAAGACCTTTTATTGTTCTGAATCTTTACATACTCGTATTTTGTTCGATACTGTTTTTCAACATTCATCAATCTTACATTTGTAATGGTATCATCCTAGTGGAACACATCTGGATATCTGGTTTTAGGTATAATCGGTCTGGTAATGTTTGATAACTTCTGGAGCTTCTGGATATGTCTGGTATACCAACTTCTATAGACACCTTGGTCTGGTATAGTCGGTCCAACTCCGGTAATGTCTGATTAGGTCTGGATATATCTGGCATAATCAGTCTGGTAATGTCTGATAATTTCTGGATATGTCTGGTATAGTCGGTCTGGCAATTTCTGATTAGGTCTGTATATATCTGGCATAATCAGTCTGGTAATGTCTGATTACTTCTGGATATTTCTGGTATAGTCTGGTAATGTCTGATAACTTCTAAATATGGCTGGTATAGTCGGTCTGGTCATGTCAATAGGTCTGGATATTTCTGGTAGTCAGTCCGGTAATGTCTGTATACTTCTGGATATGTCTGATAATGTCTGATAACTTCTGGATATGTCTGGTATAGTCTGGTGATGTCTGATAACTTCTGGATGTGTCTGGTAATGTCTGATAACTTCTGGATGTGTCTGGTAATGTCTGATAACTTCTGGATATGTCTGGTATAGTCTGGTGATGTCTGATAACTTCTGGATATGTCTGGTATATCGGTCTGGTAATGTCTGATAACTTCTGGATATGTCTGGTGTAGTCTGGAAATGTCTGATAACTTCTGGATATGTCTGGTATAGTCTGGTGATGTCTGATAACTTCTGGTATAGTCTGGTGATGTCTGATAACTTCTAGATATGTCTGGTATAGTCTGGTAATGTCCGATAATTTCTGGATATGTCTGGTATAGTCTGGTGATGTCTGATAACTTCTGGATATGTCTGGTATATCGGTCTGGTAATGTCTGACAACTTCTGGATATGTCTGGTATAGTCTGGTGATATCTGATTACTTCTGGATATGTCTGGTGATGTCTGATAACTTCTGGATATGTCTGGTATAGTCCGGTAATGTCTGACTACTTCTGGATATGTCTGGTATAGTCTGGTAATGTCTGATAACTTCTGGATATGTCTGGTATAGTCCGGTAAGGTCTGATTACTTCTGGATATGTCTGGTATATCGGTCTGGTAATGTCTGAATACTTCTGGATATGTCTGGTTTAGTCTGGTGAGGTCTGATTACTTCTGGATATGTCTGGTATATTCTGGTAATGTCTGAAAACTTCTGGATAGGTCTGGTATAGTCGGCCTGGTAATGTCTGATTAGGTCTGGATATTTCTGGTATAGTCAGTCAGGTAATGTCTGATAACTTCTGGATATGTCTGCTATAGTCTGGTTATGTCTGAGAACTTCTGGTTATGTCTGGTGTATTCGGTCTGGTAATGTCTGATTACTTCTGGTTATGGCTGGTATATTCACGGTCTGGTAATATCTTATTATTTCTGATAAATTCTTGTCAGTTCCAAGACATTTGTCTGGTAAAGTCTGATAGTTTCTTGTAAGTTCCAATTCACTTTCGTCTGGTTATGTCTGATATGTCTGGACAACTCTGATAAAAGAAAGTGAAATGTGTTCTGTAATTGTCTGGTATTGTCTGTTATTGTCTGATTCTGATTTTGTCTGTTCCAATTTCTGGAGTATGTCTGGACACCATTTCTGGTCTTGTCTGACTAGTTCTGGTGTCTGGACTTACTCCAGAAACTAGTCGAGATTTTTCAAGCAGGGCATCCTATATAGTATATTCTAACTCGTCATCTACCTCTAGTAGGTGAGCGATAACAACACGGCTTGACTTCAAGGAACCCGACCAGCAGCCAATCCGTTTCGTTCAAATACCGTTTTATGATTTGTTGGGTGTATCTACTTACATTTAAAACAAAGAAGTCGTTACAATAGGAGAAACTAAAACTACTACGTAATACCTACTACACCTACTACCTAATCCAGTTTCTTTGGTAAATTAAAAATCCAATACTCATTCTTTGCTATAGCAAAGAATAAGCTCGTTTTCTAATTTTCTCGCGTGCTATGATTCGAACAAATTGCAATTGCACTCTATTAACTCGCCCTCGTAATTCTTGGTCTTGTCGGTCGCTTCCAATTGGTCTTGTATTTAATAGCACTAGATATCAATACTTCAGCTACCAAGAGAAGTGTTGCCATCAGAATGCCGCTAGAAACAAGTTTGATGATAGGTAACACTTCCGGCAAGCTGATGGTCGCTGGTTCGGTACTCGGGTCGGCCAAAGTTCTCCTGACTGCTGTCTTGTACAGATTATTAAGTACTCCGTCATTCATGAGTTTCAAAAGACTGGAAGAGAAGAACACAGATTGTTGTTAGATTACCAAATCATGCGTTTTTGTCGCGGATGTATTCCCTATTCACAGGAGATCATCGGAGTTTTTTCCGGTAATCTTCCCATAGATCACAATATGTAATAATTTTTGAAGGACTGTGAACTAATTTCAAATAAATCCCGAATACAAGGAATGAAACAAAATTACTTGAAATTAAACAATCCAGTGTACATGCTATTCTTCGGAAATGCAAGGCTAGCAATGTTATTGGCAAAATGCTCCGGCAAATGCACGACTCTGCACTTTAGCTGATCTGCGATGTACAACAAAACAGTTTCCTCGCTGAAAAACGCATATCTCTTCTCACAAACTCGTTGAAATCCTTGCAAGTATGTTGCCGGGACATTTCTCAGATTATACTTATCATATATTTCCTTCAATTTTCCTTCTTTGGCTCTCTGTAATGAAAAAAGTACCAGGTTTAATTTCTTTCAGTAATGAAAAAAAATGTCAAATATTACAAATGGTGGCAGGTGGTAGGATGTGGAATGGCGAATTTTCATTTTTCAAATTGCGATCTATCTTTAACGAGAGTATGAATGAGAATATCATCAACTAATGACAATGGTTTCAACCTATGTTTATTTAATGATAGGTATCATTAATTAATTTTATCATTAATCATTAATTAATTTCATTAATTAATTAATTAATTAATTATACCTATGATATAGGTATCATTGATTAATCATAGGTAACATATGTGTTACCTGAATTGTTGAGTAATAAGCTGAATTGTTGACCATCCCCAATGAAAATGTATTATCTTTTGCCAAGTCATCTAGGTTATTGAACGGCATCTCCGGTTTTTGAACCATCACTTTCGATATGATGACTCCCGAATAGCAGTTCATAACCAGGAAGCCGACGAATGCGACCAGAGTAATGACAATCCTGCAAGAACCAGGCAGGGAACATTTTACTGCTTGTTGACAGAAAACCGCTCCGAAAACCAAGAACATGGCCTCGGACTCTGAGAACGGTTCTACAGTGATGCCAAGATGGCGGGCGACTCGATAGAGCAGAGACAAGATGGAGGCGGCGACGAGGACGGTGACCAGGAAGGCTTGCCACAGAGTGGGGCTGAACGGCGAGAGGTAGTTGCTGAAGAACATTGGACGCCCGTCGAGCTCCGCGATGAATATTTGGATCCTTAAAAATAATACCTTCTGTTATTTTGTCCGTCATGTGTGTGTTTGCGTTAGAGGCGATGTCTGTGAATAACTCACTGAGACTTGTACACTGGATACGAGTAAGTGACGAACTCTGCTCTCTCTGACGTCATCGCGATGGCTGTCAGAGTGACGTCAGCCTCGTCCCTCAAGAGCATCCCCATGATTCCTCCCCAGGAGCCGTTGCGACGGTGGCTCCCCCACAGGCGGTCCTTGGGCACGCGGTGGTCGCTCCTGAGACAGTTTTCTTTGCAAATTAATCTGATTGTAAAACTGTGTGTAGAGCTCTAGGAATTCTAATTTTATACTTCTAACCATTTTGTTAAAATATTACAATTCAAAGTACTCTCTGTGTAGCACTATAGGTAGATGCACTAACCAAACAGGAGAGTCCAATCAAGAATTCGCATTTGGTTACTAGCTGTTTGAATCTGGGAACGACAAAAACCAGTTAACTTCAAATACCTAATTGATATATTATTTTTGAAACGCAATCTTCAAACAATCCGTTGTGTATAGAGAAAATAAAAATGTGAAACTTATACGTACGTGAAATTCATGCCACGCTCAAATACGTGCCACAATGCTTCTGAAAATACTCCAAGTACAGTCTTGTTGTTGATTTCATTTGGGACGATGACGATTGGGGATATCTTAAATAAATATGCATTCTATTAAAAGTAGTATTATCGATCCCTTAGTTAATTCATTTTCACGATATGTAAGTAAATTTGATAACATGACCTAATGCAAAGATTTTACTATGACATTTGCAGATGATTTACTTCGTTGCTCGCAGTCCTGAGTTGAATTCCCTGCAGGTCGGACCTCCTGGAGTAGAGACCGCGTCGTGGCGCTTCCAGCCGTCCCGACGCGCTCCATGAGCCGAACACGTGCTGCTGCAGAGGCAGACCCTCGCTCACGTGGTACACTTCGGTCAGTGTGACGTCATGGCCACGCACGGCCACCAGGAACTCGCAGTTGAACGGGATGATCACGTCGACCAAGATGGCGTACAAGGAGGAAGAGGCCTCGAGGAACAGTAGCCAAGTCGCATCAGAAAATTGCATTTTCTTGGCGATCTAACAAGATTCAGAACAATTATGGAATGATCACAGAATGATTCACAAATACTCTTTATGGAACATAAAATTTGATTTCAAACTGTGGACATAAATCTTATACTGGCCTCTCTTAAGAGAAGGTTGATTCTCTTGTCTTCTTCCAAGATTACAAGCAATGGTCGACTCCTGAAGCTGCGTGACCTTGAACTGTATTCTGTCCCGATCATTTCGACGTCTAGTGTTGCCGTCGGGACGGCGAGCGTCGATAAGCTACGCTGTAACTTGGCCAAATCTTCAACATTGTGCCAACTCTGTGAACTATCTGAATAAGACATGAAATGAAAGTATAGCTACCTCAGACTCTCTACTCTCAGACAAATATGTCTGTCAAGATCAACATCGTTGAAATGGATCTCACCTGTGACTATGACACCTACGTATTGTGATCTGAAGTGGCTGTGAATGTCGGCAATTAGTTCTGCTCTTTCATTGAACGAAATAAGCTGTGTTTCTTTACTTATTGCTAATACAGATTTCAGCACACACAGTGCAGCCAACACAGGTGAAAGAATGTTCATTGTTTTCCGGTGAAACACAGCTATAGCCATTTTCATTACTGCTTCAACTTGTAACACGAAGATAATCTTTTCTTCTTTCATATAAGCGGTGAACGTCAACACTAATACTCTCTGTCTTCAAGATAAAGCAGTGTGTTTGAAACGATTCCTCTCAAGTATTAGTATTTGAATTATCGCCAAGGTAATAAGAAAACTGTAATTTAAAACCCATAAAATATACCTATCAAAATGAACTGTCAATAAATAAACTCTTATTTGCGTCGGTTGCATTATCTCTTTTGTGTCGGCAATACATGTGTTTCGACTCATGCTAGTAATTTCCCAGCGTTTAAAGAAAGTAGCGAAATGTTTCCATTCAGGACGGATTCTTTGTAATAAGATCTACAGCTCTGGCAGAGCTAGTGTCATTACCTATGATATTACGATATTACTATGAATTATTTAATATGATGATTTTGTTGAACAAGCGCTTCAAAGGACAGTTTAGATATTAAATGTGTGTTAGATGTGGTGTAGAACTCAAGTCGCTCCTTTACGGAAAATCGTAATACTCTTCTATTCTTTTTTCGAACTTGTATGTTCGATATCTTATCATGTCCAGATCGTCAACTCTTTTTCTTCGTTCGGAATGTCTAAAATACATAGGTCCTATACGCAACGTATTGTATGAAGTTTCTGCGTTCTTCACGTCGACTGAAAGTCTTCCGATGATACTGCTGGACGATTATTTCTTCAGAACATCTCTTTCCTTGAGATGTATAAACATTCAATTGGTGTTGATAAGTTTGAGAGCTACAAACTATAGATGAGTACATGATTGAGTGGTCTGGCCATCATTAGTAAATACTGAAGTACCACACATTCGAGTACCTATAGTTAAGTTTAGTAGAAACAAAATATTTCCATGTTAATTCAAAGGAATATTAAATTAAAAAGAGAACGGTACTTTCTCCTATTTGAATGAGTGTAACAAATCTAGTCTGAAACTTGTGTCCACGCCACTCAAACATCGATCCCACCAAGTAATTGTCCAGAATTTATCAGCAATCAGTCAAAATACATCACCTGAGCCCACAATTTCCAAACCATCGATTTGCCAACCCGTCACATTCATATTTAGCTGCATTGTTTGGGAGAACATGACATAGTGAAGTATAAGTTTACATACATATTTCATGTTGATCAATGAGCTCGAATGTCTGAAGATTTAGATCACAAATTGGAAGTACGTACGTTCTACAAGGAATTTGCAACAGCGATAAATCTATTTACCACTTAGAATTCCTATTTTCCACACTAATTTTGGCTAGTTTTCTGACACTACCTCTTCCTCACCTCATAACAATAGATGACCAAAGAAAATTTACATATCTGAGGTATATACAGCATTTTATTGGCGTTTGTATTTTGGCATTTGCCCTCAGGCGCTGAAAGGTCCTTGTAGAACGTACTTGTAGGTAATTGCATCAACGTTTCAAATAATACATTTCACTTCTCAGCAAAACATATTCACAAAATGTTTAAAGTACCTGCCTAATAGCTCTGACTCAAAAAAAATCGTAATGTAAAAATCATAAGAAATATACCTACATAGGTATCCTATTTCTATACTTATTTTGTTTCATTATTTTAGGTACAAAACAAGATTTAGGATAAACCAAAAAAATAGCTTGGTCACATATATAATATTTAATAATATTTTCCTTATAGGTAAAAGTTGAAGTTACCAAAATAGGCACGTTCTTGGGAAGTGCAAGAACAACTATATTTCTAACTTGTGTTGTTGAGAAAATCTCACATACATTTCATTTCAAGCTATTCTTAGTCAGACACAAACGCGAAGCGCCACACCACGTAGTAGATATACCTTCAATTCAAACGCAGCGGTTGAATACACAATTCAGCCCCTCGCTCTTTTCTTTACTAATGCCATCACTGTCGGGAAGGTCCTATTTGAATTGCTTGTGAGCTAAGAGAGAGAGAGAGAGAGAGAGAGAGAGAGAGAGAGAACTTTATTGGAAAATATCGCCATTATCAAAATGTATGCCTCGAAGACACACCCCACCGACGGCTGCCACCTTATCGCGGTGGTGGGGTTTGTGTTGGCCAACGATCCATTGCAGCTACGCCGGCGAGCATATGCTCATGTGTAAGGGTTACCCATGCCGGACAGGTCAGTGGTGAGGTCCAGACAAAGAGCAGCCAGGGTTGGCCTAACCATGTCCTCCCTTGAATTTGCGGTCCCCATCGGGCCGGCCTTCCCCCTCGAAATGGTGATCCCCCTGAAATCGGGTTCCGCCGGCCCGAATCCTTACACCTCCCGGTCCGTCCCTATTCCGGCCTGGCCTTCCCACCAGTGCTGGACTCCCCCGGATCGGGCCCGTTAGGTCAACCCCCTCCCAATGTCCTCCACTGAATTCAACAAAGTTTAAAGTAAAATAATTAATGTGCGCAATATAACCTCGTCGTTGACGCGCCGTTAAATCCTATTAATCTAATCTAATCTAATCTAATCTAATCGAAGACACAGTATAACATTATTAGAAAATTTAAAGATAGTATGATCATATCTTGTGAGATATGATTAATAATAATAGGCTAGAATTATTAAAAAATAAAAGAAATTAGTTCTTTCACAAATCAATATATTCTTTATAATGAATCTCGTAAAGCTTTTATAAAAGGTTTATTTTAACACGCACAGTCTCACACAGTCACACACACACATGCAATGATGCAGGATCACATCGCATGTAATGTACTCAAATAATAATTGTATCAATATTTTTTTAGAAAAGAAAGCGTAATATAATTTTTGACGACACAACAGCAAGTTAATTCGATGGACAAGAATCCGTTGGAATTTATTTCAGAACAGAAGATCCGAGGCAATGGACAAGAATCTCCATGCAGAGGACGGCGACAGAACTGATTATTCCGATGAAGAGTAGTTTCAGGATCGGAGCGACTTCTTCTGATCTGACAGCTAGATTAGCGTCATGATCAGGTCTCGAAACTGTCTTCTTGAATGCGATCTTGTAGAGACGAGCGATCACTCCATTGTTGATCAGTTTCAAGAGGCTGAAAGAAGTCACAACAGTTACACAACACATCGGAGTTGATCGGTAGAGAAGAAGTAGAACTTACTTGCTGCTGAAGATTTGCACGTACGGACTATTCTTCTGCAGAGGAAGTACGACGACGTTTCTCATAAAGGGTTGCGGTAAATGTACGACTCTGCACGGCAGATGATCGTACAGCGGTGTGAGAGTATTCTCGTCGGAGATGTAGCCGTACCTGCGCGCGCAGCTCTTCATGAAACCCTGCTCGTAGTTGACAGGAAGATTCCCGTGGTCTGTCATGTGCTTGTCATGCAGACGCTTCAGCAAGCCGCTTCTCGCATTCTAGAGTTCCCAATCACGTGTCAATGAGAAACAAAATCATTCCCCAGATAGATTTGCAAGACTTTAAGCTCCAACTGCCAAGGTCTGCTTGTAAACAAGTAGTGATGTTAGTAGATACGCTAGCATCTTACATTTACCTTGAACACTGAGAAGTAGAATGTCGTGTTGATCACTCCAAGTGCATAAGATCCATCACTCTCCAGACCTTCCAAGGAGTCGAACGGTAAATGTGGTCTGAACGCTGTGATGGTTGAAATGATAAACCCAGAGTAACTATTGACTACCACAACGCCCACAACAAGGATGAGAATGAAGACGATGCGACTCGACGCTCTCGTCGGCGTTGACGATTGACCTTGCTGACACACGGAGGCGAACACGACGAAGAGGGCCTCCAGGAAGCCGCGGGACGTTCCTTCATGGTCGTCACTTGGTCCGCAAGAGGTGATCGTTGCTAGGACAACGGCTGAGAAGAGGATTGTTACCAAGACAACGCTCCAGAGAGAAGGGCTGAACGGCGACATGTAGTCGACGAAGCTCACGGGGCGGTGGTTCAATTCTCGAATACCAATCCTAATTCTGCACAAGAAGACGTAATTGGTTATTTATAACACTGCTCCAAGATTTATATTGTTACTTGCGCAAAACAAGCGTTTTCTGTTGACATTTTTGGCACTGATATATAGTTTTATTTTGATTCTCTTGTCACTTGCACTCTTACTACAACTATAAGTTATGCGGCATATTTATTATAAAAATTCATTCTTTCTGGTCGGCTTATATACAAAAGACTCAGAGTTATATGTGTACAGTGAATACCTCGACGTGTACATCGCGCCGGTGAAGTCTACAGCTTCGGCTCGTTCCGTCGTGATGGTCAGACCGGAGGCGATGACGTCCGCCTCCTGACGCTCGAGCATGCCGACCATGCCGTTCCAGGACCCGTTCTCCAGCTTGTTTCCCCACACGTCATCGCTTGCCGTGCGATGACGACTCCTGCAAGACAAGACACGTGATGTTCAGACCGGAGGCGATGACGTCCGCCTCCTGACGCTCGAGCATGCCGACCATGCCGTTCCAGGACCCGTTCTCCAGCTTGTTTCCCCACTATCATGACGGCTCCTGCAAGACTAGACAGCACGGCGTGACGATTACGTCACTGAAGCTCGACTCGGCTTACTCACGTGAAATTCATGACGTCACTGAGGACATCCCAGACT
Source organism: Leuctra nigra (assembly GCA_934045905.1). NCBI lineage: Eukaryota > Metazoa > Arthropoda > Insecta > Plecoptera > Leuctridae > Leuctra > Leuctra nigra. Next base: position 14,765,028 of record OW203761.1, read on the forward strand.
GTGCCAGCAAAACCTCCAAGACGAATCTCGCTTCCTATGAGATGTAGCAATGCAACAGGTGACACCTGCAATGAATGTTCAAAGATATTATTCGGAATTGAGTTATGTTCTTACATTTTATAAAACATACTTCTCTGACGACTGTCCTGAGTTGAATTCCCTGCAGGTCGGACCTCCTGGAGTAGAGACCGCGTCGTGGCGCTTCCAGCCGTCCCGACGCGCTCCATGAGCCGAACACGTGCTGCTGCAGAGGCAGACCCTCGCTCACGTGGTACACTTCGGTCAGTGTGACGTCATGGCCACGCACGGCCACCAGGAACTCGCAGTTGAACGGGATGATCACGTCGACCAAGATGGCGGACAAGGAGGAAGAGGCCTCGAGGAACAGCAGCCAAGTCGCATCAGAAAATTGCATTTTCTTGGCGATCTAACAAGTTTAAACAAAAATATGGAATGATCACTGAATGATTCACAAATACTCTTTATGGAAAATAAAATTTGATTTCAAACTGTGAACATAAATCTTATACTGGCCTCTCTTAAGAGATTGTTGATTCTCTTGTCTTCTTTAAAGATGACGAACAATGGTCGACTCCTGAATCTGCGTGACCTTGAGCTGTCTTCTGTCCCGATCATCTCGACGTCTATTGTAGCCGTCGGGACGGCAAGCGTCGATAAGTGACGCTCCAACTTAGCCAAATCTTCAACATTGTGCCAGCTCTGTGAATTAGCTGTAAAAAGGAGATCATTATCTAGAGAGTAAGTTATTCCAAAGCAATACAATCATGATGCAATGAAACATGATATTAAACTTAAAACACAGCTTGTACAATTGTCTCAATCGTCGAGATTGAAATTGTAAAATAATTTTGCAAGGAAGTTCCAGTAATAAGTAGTAATTTAACTTGATCTTACCAGTGACGATGATATTGACGTATTCTGAACTAAAGTGGTTGTGAATTGCAGCGATCAATGCAGCTCTTTCATTGTGTGAAATAAACTGCACTTCTTCTCTGTTGCTTACAGGTGTCAATACACACAGTGTAGCCACCAGATGCAATATATTATAACTCATTGTCAATATGTATTTATGATTAAAACAATTCTTTCTTCACTCTTAGCAGCTGACTTCCATTATTATTTTATTTTGAATAATTTATGTACCAATTCTCACCTTCATTTGTAAATGGTTCATATGATATGATGATTTGTCGTTGATTAAAAATTGTAATTTATACTTTAAATGTTCATATGTACGAGCGTTTTTTTTAAACATCTTTATTGAATAATACATAGATTATTTACAATTTCTAATGTTGTTATTTTTAACAATTCCTGGCTTTCGCCTCCACTTGTTAAATTGAAACTTAATGCTAAATATATGTACAGACAACGCATAAAGTCCTGTTAATTCTTCACCCTTACAGAATATCACGATACCACCACTAGTACAGCGAAGCTCGATAAGTTGCCTACAGCAAACCCATAGTTATTTGTCAACAGAGGGATGACTTGAAAAACTGGTTTTGTCTGTCAACAACGTCCATCCACACAAATATCTACTCGATGCGATTCCTTTTTAGAGGAATAAAAGAGAAGAAGAGAGTGTTTTAGAGTTGACGACTCTAAAGACTAGAGATCTCTAGAAGATTAGAGTTGGCGTTGAGTTAAGATTTAGAGTCTTTAGAGTTGAGTGGTGTTTTAGGGTGACGTTGTGACTGTGATTCTCAGTTACTTTCCGGTTTCTGTTACAAATGAATTTATCTAAGGTTTGATGGTTATAGGAGCTGTTTGAGTGTCTACAATAACAATCAAATATTTTCTGATCAATGATTCACACACTGATTGATAATAGATCAAATTATGTTGCCAGCCTTGACACCAGGATTCATTCAATTAACCGATTTATTCCATTTGGAAGATTTATTAGGTAATTACAAATTACATAAATATAGACTATCTTAACTTCATTTTAATATAAATTAATTTTTAGATTAAATAATTTAAAATACCTAATAATTATATAATTTTGGAGAATTTAAATTAAATAGTTTAAACTCCAAAATGTATTATAACAATCGTGATATAATCAATACCAATGAAATCCAAATGCACCAACCAACTATATTTGTTTTAACTGAAAGTTAATTATTAGTTCCGATAAACGAAAAACTGATTGTTGTTCCTACGTCATATTAGTTCGATCGACATAATATTGACTTCCTTATCTGTGTGATCTATCTGGGGCTGATGAACACAACCCAGTAATGCAGTCATCCCTCTGTTGACAAATAACTATGGGTTTGCTATAGGCAACTTTACGAGCTTCGCTGTACGAGTGGTGGTATCATGATATTCTGTAAGGGTGAAGAATTAACAGGACTTTATGCGTTGTCTGTACGTACGAGCTATATGAAACACACGTTGATGTATTTGATGCTCTTCTTGTTAGTTAACAGTTATATCAAGATTTAAAACTGCATGTTTAAACAGGCTTCCACCGCTTCCACTACAAAATATATAAAATAATAATTTTTACATACCTAACTATACCTCCAGTTTTCCTTCATGTTCTCTTTTCTTTGGACGGTCAGTAAGACACGAAGTAAGAGTATCAATCAATAATCAATACAAAAAGTCAATAAATCATAAACAAAAATACGTGTCATTCTTTATCTTCCAATCTAATAACTAAACCATTGAATGGATGAAATATGTAAAACTAGCTTTTGCTTTTATTGAATTCAAACTGCATGACAAACAACAGAGATACAATAAGCACAAATTCATGTACTTGGTTTTATCTATTCTACAAAAATTGATTTTGATTCCAAGTGCTGATAAACGGTCTTGCAACTTCATCATATTATTTATTTTTATTGCCAGTTACTGAACCGTGACAAATTATTTTACAACATTCTTTGTCTATTTAAAAGGTCTCGACATATAGCTGTACGAAGTCAACATGGGAGATTTGAACGCAAGGGTAACCATGATATGATCCTGGGAAGGAGGAGGGGGGAGAGAGATGAAAGTGTTGTAAAGTAAAGAACACGGTGCAGACAATGGAGTGAATGTGGGCGGGATGCAGCTATAATGTGACCGAGTACATTTAGATGAAGCTGGGAGTCATGGCAACAGGAAGATGCAAGACGCTCAGATTCTTCGTCCACAGACACTGGCTTCTGGTGAGCGGAATTCTGTTTCGTTATTCATCTTGATTGCAGACATTGAGGAGCTACATTTCAAAATGCAACTTGTCCAAAAACATTAAACAGAGATAAACGCGATTTTATATTGGCATTAGCAATAGCATGGAAGAGATACGAAATCGTGTTTACATAATTAATTACATTTTGGTTTAATGTGATTTTTACAAGTTCGAGTACAGTTCTGCGTGAACATTGTTGCTCTTCATGATTTTTCACCTCTAACAGAAAACAAACGCCAAATGGCCAAGTTGCATTTTGAAATGTAGCTCCACAATTCTCATCGCAAGTTCAAGAACATTTAAATCATCTTGGGTTTGGTCGGTTTGTTGGGTAGATCTACTTATTCGTCGTCTGGAATCAGTTGGCTTGTATGGAAATATAATGAATGATGTTGGATAACGTGAGGATAATGAAAACAATTAATTGATGGGCTGTGGCTGCTTTGTTCCTGCCTCGTAGCCAGGTTTTACTAATGACAGCATTATGAAATCAAAAACGCATTTAGTTTGAAAACACAGTCTTTGATTGATGTTGTGGCACACAGTAATTTATATATTTTATTTTTTATCTCCATTCAAATCATTATTATTATATTGTGTCTTTATTTGCATTGAAAGTAGGTAAATACAGTACATCATGGAAGAGTTCTTGTAGATTTATCTTCTTCGTCGTTGAATAATATATTTTAAAGTACGAATGATTTTGAAACAGTTACATTTGGTATGTGACAATTGATCACTTCCTCACACCTCAAACTAAACCAAACGAGCCGTTCATGACCCATCTACAAATAATTATTTTACGAGCAGCGACAAACGACAGTACGTTCATTGCAGAATAAGTGAAGAAGGAGCAAAGGTAGATACCTACTGACAATTGACATAATTCACTGAGTTCATCATTGTACTTTATCTGCTTTAATGTTCATGTTTTATTATCCAACAGGTGCAGTCAATCGTCTTGTTAGGTATAGCAACAAAACATAGCAACACATAGATTACTGACGCAACGGTTGCGATAACAATTCTTGATTGTAACTGTAATAATACAAGTTTTAAGCAAAGTATTGAGTACCTAGAGTTGTGATCTGTTTGTGAGCTATTTTAGATTAAAACAATAGAATTATAGTATAATAATCACGATCATACATAAGTAAAATATAGCACATTCAATGTTACAGCGAGAACTCTCCTTAACAGCTGACTTTGCCTGCAGGGGACGTGGATTGTCGCAATTGTTCTCATCTTCTGGAGGAGTTACTCGGACTTCAGATACAAGCCTCAACACATGTATCTCAGAAGGATGCTGGGGGTAAGACGATTCGATATCATTGCAGTGTAACGCTTCTCTCAGCAGACATGACTGATGAATGAGGGAAGCCCTGGGGGGGGGGGGGTTATCTCTCTCAGCGGGGCACTGGTCACGGCGCCCTGCGAGCTCACAAATGTGTGTCAGACACTCCATTGGTTAGTTCCAAGGGTTCTTATAGGTATCAGCAGGGTTTCATTTTGAAGATGTCTTCAGCATTGACATTTGTTCATTTGTATGTAAATGTATATCCATTCCATTCGAAAATATAAACGCCGTATGAATTATAATACTAGGAAAACGCTCAGTGAAGCGCGTCGATAAGCGAGCACCGAAACGGGCAAACCTCGAACTGAAATTTCTTTCACAGAAATCATAAGCTAATTTAAATCATAACACGATCCACGAATCAATATTAAATAATTCTGCTCTTCATTGCAACTTGTGAAGTATACCTTCAGGTATGTTTACCTTCAGGGTAAACATATCGATCTTTTGCAGTTACCATGGTTCATATCACCATAGTAGATATATTATATAAATATTTCGCAGACAATTTCGTTGCTACGATACCGTCCTGCAAAACTAACAAAAATCAATTTAATTATGAAACCAAAAGACCGTTCTTGCTAAAAATCATTATTTAACCGAACAGGATAGTAAAATCTTTTGGGAAAGAAATGATCTGATGTATTGTATACCTAAGCGGCAATAGAAGCCAGCAATAGGATTCACCATGAGCTCATTGGCACGCAAGCCCACAATACACATAATGTTTTGACATACCTTTCGCATTAGTAGTAGTAAGTAGTAATTCTTTATTTAGCTATTTTAGCTATTTTTACATGTTTACATAGGTATACACTCATTATTATAAGGTGTATGTCAAATAATTAATTTTAACAATTATAACACAATTATGAGATAAATAAGAGATGAACAATTTTTAACTAATCCAAAGACCTTGGCTTAGGGCCTATCTCAAAAGCCTACATTTATATTTGCTAGTTGGGTCTGAGAGCCAATTTCCTTTTTTTATTACCTCAACGCACATCTTTCTAAATTTTTCTGTACACTTTTCATTTCTTATTCAACTAGAGGGTCAGTGAGCCAGATCATGTTAGGTGGGGGTTTAGATGGAAGAGATAAACAAAAAACAAAATTAGATAACAACTTATTGACCTCTTTGCAGGAGGGTAGGCAACACTACTGCCATCTATGCAATTTGGGTTGCTTTGAGACTGGACTGCGACGTAATGAATGTGGTTGTACCGTACAGCTGATGTGGCCGTAAGAGTAATGCAATAGCGATCATTACGCTCGTTTAATAGATATATATATAATGTTTCTTCTGATAATAATGTTATAATGTTTAGTGTGGACTTTGCATCTCAAAAGCGACTGCCGCCATCTTGAACTTGAGCTGCTGTCTAGTGCTGCTGCCGGTGTGCAGATGTTGTACCTCGGCGTTGCACTCGGCACTCTCTCACGTGTCCAGATCAGCACTGGACATGTGGCTGACCAGGGTTAAAGTAATTCACATGACCGCTGCCTACACCATCGTTGTCGCTTCAGGTACACCACGAGATAATATATTCATCTATCCGTTTGATGATCTGGTTCAGACGTTTAGAAACTGCTTCCCGTCATTTCATGGAAGAATGGATCATCATGCAGAGATGCTAGACGAGTAGAAACATAATAATTTTAACTCGTAATCGTGTTCGTGTATCGTACACTAAATGATGTAAAATTTGGCATTTGCCGCAATTGTCTTCTCGCAGAATTTTGCGATTTCGGGTCTATAAAATGTCCTACAAATGCATGACAATGGTACCAAAAAAAAACATTCCTAAAATGGAACTTTTGAAGACGGTTGACGGATTGACTCAAGTTATCACAAATTAAAGATAAAGAAGAATGAAACGGTACCTCCAGTGCTCCAAAAAATTTATAAAATGGACAATGCAAATGTAAAACAGTTTCAAAACGTGAATTTTTTCATTCTGGCACCACTGCCATGCTATAACGATCAATAAAATTTAAAAAAACAGTCACGAGAGGCACGCATGTACTATTTATCTATCTAGTCAAATTTTGAATATAACTGCCCAAGCAATTATTAAAAACACACACACACATATGGACCCTCGCACATTCTGTATAGAAACGACTATGTTCTCAATTGACAGTGACAATTGAGCTTCCGCGCGATCAGAATATTGCTCCAGTTAAATTCCCAGATCTCTCACATTTCGATCTCCGTTGATGAACATAACATTGATTACTTTGTCTTCATTCAGTAATTCACACGATCGCTCATGTTGTGAACGCTGTGAACTTCTCTCGTCACTTCGATCATCAGCACTCGCAGCTCAATTGGGCGGACTTCGCTGGACAGGTGAGCAAACAAACATAGCCATCTTATTGCAGGCCAGCAGCGTGCAATGAATACTTCAATCAGATCATTTGTTTTGTTGCAGGATCCAAGTGAAATGATTCTCAGATCGGGTATGTACGAAAGTAACCACAAACAGTACACGATTGACAGACGGATAACGAGAACGCAAAAAGCTGGATTTTGCTACATTTTATTCTGTCCACGTTGCATTTCCGCGTCGGCAGTGTAAAAATGGTTTGGAGATGGACGTGTTTCCATGTCTTTCACATCGCTGGTGAACATTTGACTTTCTCTCATCACATTTAGCTCAATTGTTACAATTAAACTGTGCTCCGGATAGCCGCGAGAAAAACGCATTTGATGCCGTTAATTAACAGCTGAGGTAGTCATTGGTCGCTTTCTCCATAAATTACTTCTAAAGGTCATTGTGAAAGGTTAAGAGGTAAATGTTTCCAAGAAAATTGAAAAAATTACATTGATTTTCCGTTGTGTACCATGATTTCACGCGCAGACAGAATAAAATAAAATTATAATGGTTGGCACAAAAGATATTTATTGAGCGAGCGTAGCGAGCGTCTCCTTTCGGCTCATTTGGCACGGACCTCTGTTCTTTTTTTTTTTTTTTTTTTTTTTTTTTCTGTTGGGTGAGGCTGTACAGGTCAGAGTTTTTCTTCGATCGATCTGAAATTTTGTACACATGTAGAGACAACCTTTTCTGTTTGCAGGCCCCAATTTTTTTTTAAATCCATTCATTGGTTAAAATTGAAATAAACATCTCCTGATAGGTTGAAAAATGAAAATGGTATTCGATAAATCTGATCAAATTCATATTTTGGCTATACAGGTCAGAGTTTTACTTTCATCTAGCTGAAATTTTGCACACATGTAAAACCAACCTTCTCTGTTTGCAGACCATAATTTTTTTGAAATCCATTAATTGGTTAAAATTTAAATAAATATCTCCTGATAGGCTGAAAAATGAAAACGGTCTTCGATAATTCAGATCAAACTCATATTTTGCATGATCATTAAGACCAACATTGTCTTTTATTTTACAAAATTTCATCCCAATCAGTTAAGAACGTATGAACTTATTAACATTTTTAATATCTGTCAGTAATGAAGTATCAAAATGAATGTTTTCCAGTGCCAATTGGATTGAATCTGATTTGTTTTATTTTAACCAGGGTTCTTAGATGCTTAAGCCGCGTTTACAACAAAATTAACGTTCGAAAATTAAGAAAATTAACGCAATTTCAATTTTCAAGCCCATGTAAACTTATGGATTCGTTCACAACGAAATTTTGTAAATTAACGTACGCCAATTTCACCTCAAAGTTGACCAACTTCCTACTTTCAAGTCGAACGTTAAGTGCGTTAAGTGGCGCATGCGCACGGACACTTCTCTCACATCTTACTCACAGCTGTTCGCGCTGGCCGGCGCCATCTTGTTTTACGTGTGTGTTATTTTTCCGAAGTGGTTGTGAACGAAAGTGGAATTACCTTAATTTTGCAACGTTAATTTTCGAACGTTAAGTTGTTGTAAACGCGGCTTTAAGCCGCGTTTACAACAAAATTAACGTTCGAAAATTAAGAAAATTAACGCAATTTCAATTTTCAAGCCCATGTAAACTTATGGATTCGTTCACAACGAAATTTGGTAAATTAACGTACGCCAATTTCACCTCAAAGTTGACCAACTTCCTACTTTCAAGTCGAACGTTAAGTGCGTTAAGTGGCGCATGCGCACGGACACTTCTCTCACATCTTACTCACAGCTGTTCGCGCTGGCCGGCGCCATCTTGTTTTACGTGTGTGTTATTTTTCCGAAGTGGTTGTGAACGAAAGTGGAATTACGTTAATTTTGCAACGTTAATTTTCGAACGTCAAGTTGTTGTAAACGCGGCTTAAGATGTTATTTTCAAGTTTCAATGAAAAGCATAATTAATATGTTGTGTTGATTGAGTTATCATATTTCAATTCAATATGGATGTATATGTTTTCTGTGCTTGTGTACGCATTTCCGGTTCGAGAATTTGCATGTCCCCGTGCTCGCTCACCAACGCGTTACACTGAGCGTTTTCCTAGTAAATATAAAGACACGAACCATAAAGTACCTATACAGTACTATAACTTAATGTTGTCGATCAATTTACTTCGAATGTTATGTCATTGAGAGTGTAATTCTGTTCCCTCTCTTGTGATGATTGACGATGTGACTTGACGATCACGGATGGACTGCAGTTGCCGGAGTGACCGGCATTGCGATGTTGCTGCTGCTCCTGGCGATCACCGCCTCCTCGACCCGCCGTGTGCGCCGCTCTCACTACACCACATTCTGGACGACTCATCACCTCTTCTTCGTGTTCTTCGCCTTGCTGCTCGCTCATCCGCTCAGGTAGGTGCGTATCCAGTGCGCTCGCGGGCGCTAGCACATGTGACATGACATGGAGCGGTTCTCTTGCAGAGGCGTCCTGAAGCAGTTGGGCAACGTCGAGCGACATTTACCAGGATGTTGGAACTACACGGCCAGTGATAACAAGGTGGTGTGTGAAGAACAACGGCGGCAACTATCAGGTTGTTGGAACAACACGGGCCGCGATAGCAACAATGGAACTCAGTCGTGTGAAGAGCCTATCTTCGTTCAGATAGAATCACAGGTGATTTGCATTACAAAAATAGTATTTTTCCAAACGATTAGTGTATACGCTTTGGAAACTTAGAAAACGACTACATTTCTAAAAAAATCCTAAAACACCGGACACACTGCCAACTTCTGCGAGAGTGGAGAGTGGAGAGTAGCTCTCTCATTGGCTGACAACTGTCACGTGACCGTCAAATAAGGACACGTGACAGCTGTCAGCCAATGAGAGAGCTACTCTCCACCATTCTCCACTCTCCACTCTCGCAGAACTTGACGAAAGTGTGTCCGGTGTTTAATAAAGCGAATAAATTTCAATTTTTCGACACTCCATTTACTCATGTTCGACTGGATGAATTTACAGGTTTGGTTGTGGGTTTTCTTGCCACTGGCGGTGTATTCCATGGACATCTGCTATCGTGTGGTGAGACGCAACCAGTGGCGCGTGCGAGTGTTGCGAGTGGAGCACCTGCCAGGCGCAGTGAGACTGACGATTCTCAAGGAAGGATCGCGTATTCACTGCAAACCAGGCCAGGTAATACGCTAGATATGTAATCGAATTCTTCTTTACCGAGAATATCTATTCAATCATAGTATTTACAACATTCATTGCATACTCAATATAATATCTGTACCTCAGAGGTAGAAGGCCCGATGTCCATTTCAATGAGTCTTGATTTATAGTAATTCTGCCTTCATCCAATCACATTTATAAAATTAATGGTGTCCTAATTTGGTGACACCAGTAAATGTGTAAGAGAATACTTCAATGTACCAATTTGTTCATATCAAATGCAATCAAATTCATTTGATTTCATTTTGATTTCATTTCATTTCATTTCATTTCATTTGCAATTTGATTCATTGCAATCAAATTGTAGTTGATAGAGCTTGATCACATGATTCCAAATGTGCAAGGCAAAATAGAGAAAATGGACATCAGACCATCTACATAAATATACAGAATAAGTTACCCACTGGCCATTGTTTACTTTTATTCTTTTACTTATCACAATACCTTTTAATCAGGCCAAATAGCTTTCAACAGTCAAACAGTACAACAAAATCCTACACCCAACCATGATGTTTGAAATACTACTAATTCAATACACCCTATAGACAAAGCAGACTTGTACTTGTATAATGGAAATAAACTTACTTACTTACTTCTTTTATAGTTTCTGTGAGTAGTTACATACTTATGTTAATTCTCTTGATTCAAACTGCATTTCAGTACGTGCTGTTGCAATGCCCAGCGATATCTTCAATCGAATGGCATCCCTTCACGGTCACGGCGGTGAGTATTTCTTGGGGGTTCAAATGTTGCGAGTTTGATTTGTGTGCTGTGACATAAATAGTGTTCTTTTAAAACTTGCAGTGTCCTACAGAGAAAAACCATCATTTCGCGATTCTAATGCAAGTGCGAGGAGATTGGACAGGTAATAAGTTGCAAAACTCATTCCATGGTGATATTTAGTCAATGTTGATAACATGTGTCTTGACAATAGAGTTGATCCCGCTACAGGGGAAGAGAGAACGAGACGAGTCCATTGGAGAAAATGAGGTGTCATCTCTTAGATGATTGTGTAATTCATGCATCTGACATTAACTTTATCTTTAAATTGATTGACATGGACTTGTTTGTATCGCTCTTCCCTTCTTGTATGCTTATTAACCGTATATAAGAACATAGACTGTATTTGTTCTGTGTGCGTCCTTCTTTAGAGTCTCTGCACACACTCGTGTTGACCCCGACGCCCGTGTCACTGCTGGTGGATGGCCCCTACTGCAGTCCCATGCAACGCGTGCTGAGCAGCCGGGTGGCCGTGTGCGTCGCAGCAGGCGTCGGCATCACGTCGTACATGGCCGTCATGCAGCACTTGCTGTGAGTCCACTTGTAATCACGTCGTACATGGCCGTCATGCAGCACTTGCTGTGAGTCCACTTGTAATCATGTCGTACATGACCGTCATGCAGCACTTGCTGTGAGTCCACTTGTAATCACGTCGTGCATGGCCGTCATGCAGCACTTGCTGTGAGTCCACTTGTAATCACGTCGTACATGGCCGTCATGCAGCACTTGCTGTGAGTCCACTTGTAATCACGTCGTACATGGCCGTCATGCAGCACTTGCTGTGAGTCCACTTGTAATCATGTCGTACATGACCGTCATGCAGCACTTGCTGTGAGTCCACTTGTAATCACGTCGTGCATGGCCGTCATGCAGCACTTGCTGTGAGTCCACTTGTAATCACGTCGTACATGGCCGTCATGCAGCACTTGCTGTGAGTCCACTTGTAATCACGTCGTACATGGCCGTCATGCAGCACTTGCTGTGAGTCCACTTGTAATCACGTCGTACATGGCCGTCATGCAGCACTTGCTGTGAGTCCACTTGTAATCACGTCGTACATGGCCGTCATGCATCACTTGCTGTGAGTCCACTTGTAATCACGTCGTACATGGCCGTCATGCAGCACTTGCTGTGAGTCCACTTGTAATCACGTCGTACATGGCCGTCATGCAGCACTTGCTGTGAGTCCACTTGTAATCACGTCGTACATGGCCGTCATGCAGCACTTGCTGTGAGTCCACTTGTAATCACGTCGTACATGGCCGTCATGCAGCACTTGCTGTGAGTCCACTTGTAATCACGTCGTACATGACCGTCATGCAGCACTTGCTGTGAGTCCACTTGTAATCACGTCGTACATGGCCGTCATGCATCACTTGTTGTGAGTCCACTTGTAATCACGTCGTACTTGGCCGTCTAGCAGCACTTGCTGTGAGTCCACTTGTAATCACGTCGTACATGACCGTCATGCAGCACTTGCTGTGAGTCCACTTGTAATCACGTCGTACATGGCCGTCATGCAGCACTTGCTGTGAGTCCACTTGTAATCACGTCGTACATGGCCGTCATGCAGCACTTGCTGTGAGTCCACTTGTAATCACGTCGTACATGGCCGTCATGCAGCACTTGCTGTGAGTCCACTTGTAATCACGTCGTACATGGCCGTCATGCAGCACTTGCTGTGAGTCCACTTGTAATCACGTCGTACATGGCCGTCATGCAGCACTTGCTGTGAGTCCACTTGTAATCACGTCGTACATGGCCGTCATGCAGCACTTGCTTTTGAGTCCACTTGTAATCACGTCGTACATGGCCGTCATGCAGCACTTGCTGTGAGTCCACTTGTAATCACGTCGTACATGGCCGTCATGCATCACTTGCTGTGAGTCTATTGAGTCATGGCTACACCACCACATGGTGACAGAAGTAGGACGATACATTTTCACCAGGCTTCATTTCATGTAAACGTCAAATCACCAACGATTGGAGTTTTAATTATAATCTTATTCCACGTACATAAATGATTATGAGGGAGATTGGGTTGGGTCATGTTTTCAACATAATTTTATATTCTTACCTCATCATATTTATGTCCGTCTAGAGACGCGGCTGGGAAACATGTTGGACCCGAGAGACTTCATCTTATTTGGGTGCTGCGCAGATCTCAGCATCTGCAATGGAGCTCACAACTCATCACAGATTTACACCACAAGGTACGTCGCCATCTTTAGTCAATGTCAGGGTGCTTGACAGTTTTTCTTTTCTAAAACCAAGTGACTGCTCTGTTCAGCCCTAACACGTCACGTTAACAGATTATATATATGAAACAAGACTATAAGTATTTTATTCTATGTGTTTAGTTTTGGTTGAGCAACCAACCGGATCGACTTACGTTCCAGATCTTCTTAACGAAAGACCAGGACCTCCTGACTGGAGAACAATGCATCCTGCAACCTCGCATCATGCTCGGAAGACCAAGATGGCCGCGGGTCTTTGAGAACATTGCGGACATGTACGCAAAGTTAGTCATTTTATTGTTAGGCAGATATGCTGAAGATCTTTCCTGGCACCCTCAACTACATTAGGTGACGGAATGACGGATAAGAATGTGTAATTATGGACACAAAACAATTTTTCTGATTTCAGACGAAAAGTGGAGGTATTCTCCTGTGGTCCCAAAAGACTCAACTCCGTTATTCGCAAGCAATGCAATTACTACAACAATCGAGATTCTAAATTCAAATTCAACCACGAGCATTTCTCTTGACATCTCTAAATTCTATTTAAATCAACGATTCGCACATATTGCTTGTTCATAACGCCTTGTTAAGCGAGAGGAGAGACAGAGACTCACTGACACCACGATCTCATCAACAGCTTTATAAACAACGCATGTTCTCGCCTATGTTAGCAAATACATGACAGAGATGTTCAACGCCATCGTGTGATCGATGTCTCCCCGAGGGAACAAGCGTTTCGCTATAATTTTCGCGATAATTAGAACAGATATATATATATATATATATATATATATATATATATATATATATATATAAATACTTATATTAATTGAATTATGTACGATTTAATGTATTCAACTTTAAATACACATTTGTCTTGTGCTTTGTGAAGCCTGGAACTTGATCTATTTCCTTTTCCTTTCCGTCAATGAGTTTCACATTCCTTTTCATTTGTATCTCCTCACTTGAATGATTACTAATCTTCTGGTACCTAATAGATATGCCATTTACCATCATCGTCGGGAGACTGTTTTTTAGAAATTAACTCGTTTTGAATGGATAATATAACACTATACTAACACTATTCCTACTACTCCTACTCTCACTATTCCCACTATTACTAACACTATTCCTACTACTCCTACTCTCACTATTCCCACTATTACTAACACTATTCCTACTACTCCTACTCTCACTATTCCCACTATTACTAACACTATTCTACATGAAGAACATAAGGATATAATTACATTTTTTCATCAGCTCGTTACCCAAGTGTTGTTCAACACTCGATGTTTGAGTACCTACTAGAAGTTCAGTTGTAGATGACGACGAGATCGAAGTTTCCATGACCTTGTTTTAGTGCAGTCGGTAGCTGCAAAAGACTGATTCATGTTCCTAACACTTCAAGGTCAACAGCCAAACTAGTCCCACTTCCCTACCTCAACTCGTTCGCTCTTGATACTATAATTCTGGATATTTTTTTATCATCCCTCGTATAGGTACTTCCTCGATGTCTAGCAGAACATTGTGTTGCATGAAGACAACAATTGAGGCGTCATTTACAAAAACAGCCATAGTTAGATATTTCCAAAATTTGAATATTATTGGTGCCAAGATATTACTCGTTTTTATTTGTTCATTTTCGAGTACGCGTCTTCAACAAAAGCTATTTTAGTCACATGTTATTACAGGGGGAAAATGACAAAGTCCGGTGTGAGTACGTCTGTTATTGTTAGAAATGTGTCAAATTACTTTACTGCAAAATGAACAGAGTGAAATTTCAATTTATTACATTTTACTTTCTTTTACATTAGGAAGGAAGTTTTTATTGGTTATCTCGAAATCACTTATTTGGACTATGGTTGCTTTCGTAAATGACGCCTCAATTGCTAACAAATTAATTGACTTTTAATAATATGCATACATATTTTAATGCCTGAAAAATATTTTTTTCAAATAACAACACAATATGTTAATAAAGCATACTATTTTCTATAAATTTTCATTCATAAATATGAAATTTAAATTTAAGCGACGTTTTTGCGGGAAAACGGTATTCCTTTTGAGTGATGTCGTTTTATCAACCAAAAATGACGTGGCCATGGTTACAATAAACTAACGTAGGTAATAACTCGACAGGAATACCGTTTTCCCGCCAAAGTGAATTTAAATATCTTATTATGAATGAAAATGTACGTTCTTGAAAAAGTAGTGTGTTTTATCAACAGATAGGTTTGGGTTGTTATTTTGAAATTTAGTTTTTAATAAAAATATGCATATTCCCAATTGTTGTCACTGCATCATATCTGAAAACCAACTTGCCTGATCACTGTGCAAGCGCAATGTGACATTTATGAACAACACAACTTCATCTTCAACTTCAAAATGTGCTGCCACATGAGTCACGGGTCGTGCCGTGACAGAGTGTTTTATTTTCTTCATGTCCTCTAAATACATGCATAATATTACCGCAGACGGGACCCGAAGAGTTTTGGTTTCGATGCGGAGGTCAGATTTCAGTTGTACATTTACAATCATTTCCAAGTGTTCCTACCGTCACAGCACAGGAAAATTTAAATAACTGTATTATTTAATCGTTCATCATTTCTAATTGATGTTACTGGCAGTTATGTGCAAGAGCTCGTTTCTGTTACAAATACAAGATGTGGGTGATAATCGGTGTATTCAAGCTAGATTTAGTTTCTAGCGCCTCGAGCGAGATCTGAACCGAGGTCCTTGACTTGCTAATCCAATCAGACTGCAATTACGTGAGCTGGAGGTCGTCTTGAGGTAGACTAATAGAGAACAAGATTACGACACAGCCTCCGACAATGAGATGACGTAAAACTGCGTCAAGGTATCGACCTCGTGCAGAAAGCGATCGATTCTTCATATCGACCAGATCGAGATCAGTTCTTTCACTCGTCCAGTTCTAGAGAGATGTTCTTTGTCAAAGTGTAAAGCTGCCATGTGATCCACTGTGTAATTATTGTTTCTTATTTACATAATTAACACTATTTACATGCCGAGCAGCGAGTGGAAGTGAGAGGGAGCGAAGTGGGAGATCGCGCACTAATGATGTTCCGTGACACCTTCAACGAGGATAATATTCACGGTTAAACTCACTGCGTGTTCGTCGAGCACTTTGCTCGAGTCGAGTCTGTGAATGGATCATTTCGGTGGCTCGGAGTTGGACTACGTGGAGTCGCCGGCGATGGTGCGCCACTCCAAGAACTACACGTTGTTCGTGCACAACGACGAGATCATCGTGACGCCGGCGGAAGGCGTCGTCCACGGCCTCCGTGATCGGGAGTACGAACAGTTCATGGCAGATGTGTGGGTGGGCGTGGTGCTTACGCTGATGGTGCTCAGTTGCATCTGCTGTATGTGTTCCTTCTTGCTGTACCACAAGTTCCAGCAGTGGAAGATCAATGGTAAGGGTCAATGCAGTACGGCGTTACCCAATTGTATCACAGACTCCAGCTCCTTATTTTCATTCATCAACCATTTGGGAAACATTTTTAATTGTGCATCATGTTCTGTACAGTAATTAAATTAAATGTATAACCTGGAGAAAATTGTGTACTCTTGCTTGCTTCCAAGAACATGATGAAACGAAGAACTATTAGAGAACGAGTACATCAATTATTCATCAACTATTGTAATGATATCGATAGATAGATACGTCTGATTTCCATTTTCCAGAATCAAATGACACGATAGATCTGGACAAGATAAAAACAGCACTCGCTGAGCGTGTCTGTCAGAACAGGTGTCAGTCTGTTATAATATTTGTTTCTTTCGTCAGCACTAACTATCGATCTATCATACCGAAAACGCTGTCGGCAGAATTGTGAACCCGGACCCAAAATTGTTACTTTATCTCCAAAATTGGTCATCTTTACTATGGCGGTAGGTTTTATTCGTGAATTTATAACACAGTTGTTACTACACACATGGATACTACAACAGTTACTAAAATATAATTCTATATTTATTTCGGAGGATTAATTCTACATTGTACCTACATTTTGAAATCAACTGAAAAAGATCCGGGAAAATCACTCATCATCTCTACTCCGTACAACGTATGTCTCCTCAACGCATTATTCTATTTGAGCCATGTGTGTTATCAGATCTTATGCAATGAAGTGTGTGATGTGTGTGATGCGATGCGGGCTCGTTTTCCTCAGCAACAGGCCTCTTGTCGAAACATTTGCGTTATCACCTGAGATTTCTCCTCGCCGAATTCACATGATTGTGCTGCGATGTTTATGATCTGTGCCGCAAAACAAAACAAATCTTTGCAACCTACTTAACACGTACAAATAAGTGCATGTTGAAAGTGAGACGCTTTAGGACTGTGACAATTACATCAACAATAGTAAAGAACGCTATCACTTCCTCTGACGCAGTTAAGTAGATGTAAGAAATAGATTAATTAAAAGTATAAATGATGAGTTCAGTCAGAAGATATTTATTATGAGGTAGGTACACGGAATTATAATTTAGACAAGGTAAACTGAACGTCCGTGAAATTTCAGGGTTTAAAAATCTATTAATTATCCAGTTAACATTGCGCTGAAACCTTTATCGCCAACGAGACCAATTTAGTTACTTCCTAAAAACTCGATTCTTGTATTGTTTTATTTCGAAACGTTATCGTAAATAAAATGTAGATAAATGAGAGCATTAGGTTAATCAACTAGAAATTGGTAAATCAACTGTAGAAAGAATTACTATAACAAGGAAACCCACAATATACTTAATTTATTTTTTAAAGATTTGTCAATGCATGTGATTTTTATCTCTTGACACACGTCATATTGTAAGTAAAGTGTCAACACAAGATGTTGAAAACACGTTTTGGCACATTATCTTGATGGTGATGAGCTGCGAGCAAATAGTGACACCATGCGAGGTGCTAACAGACGGTCAGGGTCATGCACAGGAGTCTTCTGCACCCGTCGCTGAACCTTGGCGCGCAACGTGCAATCTCGTTCACAATGACACACATTGGGACGCAGAGAGGAAGTGCTCGCCCACTAGAAGAGATGTTTCAGTTTGAAAACAGGATTTTATGAAGATGCAAATCATGAGGAAGTTAAGTTAATGTCACGAGTCGATGTCCTTCCTTTTCTGAGAACCAAAAATAGATGATTTTTGTTCGTTCAATGTTCATTGTACCATTAAATTTCATTCATTAAATTGAGCTGGACCCGGTTCTATATGCAATGTATTGAAATCAACAAATTATTTACTCAAGCTGCTTCAATTTTGCGTCTACCACGATTACGCCGTTGAACCGATCGTTGAACCAAAGATTAGTTGAACTCAATGGTTTGAATGGAACATTGAATCGAGCAGGCTTTAGACATAAGTTGCTGCATTTCAATCTGGTAAAAGAGAGTTCAACGCACGTTATGAGCTTAGGTGTTTATTTTAGCATTAGTAATCTCACAGCGTTCAACAGTATTACAAACAACACATAATCTCGGATAAACCATGTCAAATGTTTCAGAGCAGCTCGATTGTGCAACTTTCATTTTGAGATTGACCTGATCATATTTAGACCGAAAGTTCCATTATTTTTTAAGAAATAATACTAATTATTAGATACTTGTTGTGGTCATCTGTTTTTCTTCTTTCAAGAAAAACAATGTCTGGAGAGAATCCGAATGATTGTTTATTTATATATTGTTTTCTTTGCGAGCGTGTCATGATGTTATTTCACAATGTACAAACTTCTTTTATACGGTAGATCGGTATATTCCAACAAGTACCTACAAGATATAGTAATTTTTTTCTTTTCTATATTTTAGCATAGAAAAGTATGCATGTTCTATAGAAGCCACAAATCAATTTTATCTTCAATAGTACACATATTATAATACGTTGTTACTTATACCATAAAAATATCAATTGTCATATTTAATTGATTATATTTTAGTTATGATTGTTCAAAATTACCACTATTTTTTTTTATTAAAATTTGCATAAAAACAAATTTGACATAATATCTTTTGTCATTCTAATTTTTATATGTAACAGAATTAAATTGAAAAATAAGTAAATATGCAGATTTGTTATCCAAAGGTATACTTGTACCTGCTATAGTACCACAAGGACGATGAATAGATCTAGGATGTTGATGAGGATGATGAGAACTAGGATGTTGTCGTTCACTTGACCCTTCATTGTAGGGTTAGAAAACATTGCGCAATTATTGTTGTACAATTATTAATGGAATTTTATTAATCTAAAATGAAAAGTACCTAAATTATACAAATAATACTATATTATAATAGATTTTAATATTGTTGAGGATTGACTTAATATTTCACGTAAATAATTATCTTTGATAATTCCATAAAGTAAGGAGGATATACTTTATGATATTACTATATAAATACTGTAAATATTTCACTTTTGCATTATTTTTAAAATTTGATTCAGCTCTTCTCTAATGCAGTGAAAATAATATTTTTCAGCTATCGATGGGCAGCCCCGACCCTACACCATAGAATCAAATTTGAGTGACGCCGAGCTGGCAGCACTGGACAGCGAGACACTGCCGAACTACACGATAGTGAGCGGTCTGCCTACATACGACGAGGCGCTGGAGCAGCTGCGGCAAAAGCGCGAACTACGTCGTGCGTCGTTAATCAAGATGGCGGAAGCCAAGAGTCAGTGTGTGGACATTCACCTGAACGATGCTTCAACTAATCGCCTGTCGGTTGCGGAGTTCTTGCAAGTGTACAAGAATCAGTGGACTGTTCAGCAGGCTACTCCCAGCTAACAAAATCCAACCACGTTAATAGAACAATAATGTGTATTTACCATTCATTCATGAAATGGAAAACATAAGGTTCAAGCATTGCTCAGAAGTCGAAAGTATTCATCATTCGTTCGAGTGATACAAAACATTAAATATGTAGTGGGCAGCTGCAGAGCTTCTGTCGCACTGATCTAAAATGAATATCTAGTGGAGCGGTCGCTCCACCCAGCCAAGTCGTACCGTACAATCACAGTCACTCAACATACCGTAAATGCCTAATAAACTGAGGAGCAGACCAAACACTTTTACTGTAAGCAACAACATAGCATTTTCGGCCTACTGGATCTCAAAATTGAAAAATCTCACATTGTTGCGAAATATCTTAATTTCGAGCTATGGCCCACCCCACCCCATATAACAAATTTGGGAACAACAGGTTATGCCATTTACGAGCTAGAGGGCCGTGAAAACAGTGAAATTACACCCCTTTTAAAACCTATCTGATGATATCACGAAACACCGCTATCACCGCCACAGCCTAAACGGCTAAACCGATTGACTTGAAATTTTTACCACATGTGCACTTTTGGCGTCTGAGGTGCCTTTTTATAAAACCAACCGGAAGCCGCCATTTTGAAACCGGAAGTGACGTCATATCTCGAAAACGGCCACACCGATCGGAATAAAACTATCGCCAAATGATTCAGACGGTCATCTTTAAGGAATATCAATAGTCAAAATATACATTTACTATTACCGAAACCGGAAATGACGTCATAAAAATGAAGAATCAGACTTGAATCACCTCTTACTACAATAACTACATATTCAGAAAGCTTATAATGATACTTAACATTTATAAAAATAAATTCTAGGTGGCAGTAATTTCAGCCGCCATTTTTAAAAAAGGAAGTGATGCCATATCTCGAAAACAGTTGGACCTATTGGAACGATGCTTTCGCAATTCTTCATGGAATATAATTTTAAGCTTATATTTAGTACCAAACACAATTTTTCGTAGTACCCAATTCGGAAATTGCCTATTTTTTTAAAGGAATAAGTCACAAGTTAGGAACAAGTTGTGTAAATAAACTAAAAAAATTATTGATATCCCCATAAAAAACACTCCGTGTAAAAATACCAGCCAAGTCTCTTAACTATAAAAAAATAGAAGAAATCTAAAAATTCAGCACTGAAAAGTAGTGATATCAAAAAAAGGGCCAAGTCAAAACTTCATTTTAAAAACCAAAATATACTTGGCGCATCGTTTTTAAGGGCATTATAGGTATAGGCACATTTAATTTCTGGCATATACTATACTACTATATACACGATGCGCCAAGTATATTTTGGTTTTTAAAATGAAGTTTTGACTTGGCCCTTTTTTTGATATCACTACTTTTCAGTGCTGAATTTTTAGATTTCTTCTATTTTTTTATAGTTAAGAGACTTGGCTGGTATTTTTACACGGATTTTATTTACTACCATTGTCAAAGTGAATCGTATCATAATCATAGATGCTCCGCCGAGGGTACAATTAATTAATAACTTCCAAGTCTTCTGTCTTCTATAATCCTTTCTCTTCGTATGATGCCCTCATTTACTAGTTTTTTCACGATTGACTTTTATTTTTTTGTTTCTAAATCACAATGTTTTTTCATTTTTCATTCCTTAAATTTTCTTTTATGGTTAACATTTAAAATTTGGAGGCTTCTTTTGGGCGGGAGTAACTGGGATAAATTATTTCACACATTTTTAATACGACAAGGTTCAGCAAACAATGTAAGTAGCGACAGACCCTCCATTAAGATGATCTCAATCCTTTTAGGCGTGGAGGTGCTTGGCAGACTTTTTACAAGTTTTTATTTTTGTGCTGTATAAAAGCACACTGACATAATCATGAACGGTCACTAAAATTCGTCACAAAATTCTTACGAGACTGTGTGAATTTGTTCTGTATGCAGTTCCAACGTCGATACTTTTAAAACTAATTGTACGACTTGAATAAACTTTGAGTTGAATCAAGTCCATTGTTAACTTGCGAGACAAGTATCGTTTTTATAAAGAAAATCTCTGAATGTTGTTTATTTCAAGAGAATTATTCTCGTGGAGAATAAGTAGCTAGTCATGTGAACCTAACGCTCAATGAATACAAAATTACGCTCGAACTTTTAACTGAATCTCAGTAGTTTTTATATTGGTTGTCTTAATTATTTATTTGACTTATTAACTAACGTATTTCATTTCCATACGAAATATACCTAAGGAGTAATAACTTGAGTCAAGTGTCATAGTTTTAGATTAAGATTGTAATTTGTAGGTATTCGATGATTAATTTTAAGATTATAATTAAATGTATATGATTGAACAATAAACTATTGCTATTTTCGTTTTTTTTATGGCACAAGATATTTAAATATATTAACTTACGTTAATACATTTTCACTTTAATAACTATACATTTTCAAGAGGGAATCTGCGAAATAAAAATGTGCACCCCGACATGGGTGCTATACGCTTTTATTTCGCAGATTTCCTCAACACCATTCTTATTCACTAAGGGCCAGTCTTTCAACTGCTAACTTTTAAACTGTTGATTAGGACTGTATTGCCATGGCCACAACCAATGACTAATGAGAATGGCATCCCTAGAATGACTGTGTTCAGTTAACTACTTGTTTTAGCATAGTATTGAAAGACTGGCCCTGAATTGCTATCAATATACATTTTCATTATTAAAAATATTAATCATTATCCCGCATTTTCTACTAAAAATTCTTCCAATGTTACATTACCAAAATTATTTTCAGAAGAAGTGATAGTGGAAGAGAAATTTCTGTCAACATTCGGTTATGCTACGTATAATTGCAACTAAGTAACACGTCAAGTAATTTAAGTAACACTCCGTGTATTTTGAAACAAAGTGACAAGTGGTATATCCTCATGGTCCATCCATCAAGCCCGTCAGTTACAACAAACCCCGCTCTTCTGCTCGTGGAAATATCGTCACACGTAATGAATGGGCCAGCATGGGACTTAGCCCGCACTTATCCTCCACTTTCACACATTCGGGTGCTACTTATAGCGTAACGCGACGATCGCGTGTCCTCAGTCTCCCAACACGATGATTCGAGGGGTGATTTGTGCGGTGATGGCGGCTTGTGTTGTCGCGGCAGGTGAGTCTAGTGCGAAATATCACAGATATTCATCCATTTATTAATGTTGTTGGGGAATTCCAGGAACGTCATTCAATTTTCACATTTCTAGAGTCGTTATAGTATACCTATACTAAAGTAAAGCCAGGGTTTACGAAACTATAATAAATAACCAAAGTGACCACAAACCACAGTTCTTCATTTAATGACTCATAATGCAATATGTAGGGAAAATACCACATCATAACATGAAACTTCAGAGATTATTTGACTTTGATAGTTTGAATTAGATTTCAAATAGCCTAGTAGAAAATAAACGGGAAACCCAAAATTAACATTTTTGTAAAACATATTCAAATAGATCTTTCATCCATGTACACACTAATTGTGCGTATAATTCGAATTGCTGTATGAAAAGTTAGTCATTTATTAATCAATTTCTTGTGGCCAACTCACTACTAATTTACGATCTCTTTGTTTATTCTTCAACGAAATCGAAATACCATTATGAAAGTGGACAAATCATATTGTGACATCTGTGTCATGTAAATTGCCGGACCATCTTTAGGGATGTAATAAACATAAAATATCGTTTGGATAAGCGCATTTGAGTTTATTGGAATTACTGTTTTCAACTCAGGTCCGTCAACGACATCTTCACCGCCGCTTTCCCTCAAGTCTGCAACAATAATCCCACCCAACATCGCGCAGCAGTATCAGTTGACCTACAACACCGCTCAAGCGAGACAAGGCGCGAACACGTCGACCGGCGCCGCGACGCACACGTCGCAGAGCGTCGCTCCCGCCACGCGGGACTCCAGACATCTTTTCAAGTTGCTCTTCAACGGTCTGGACTCCAGGGAGCACCACAAGCACGGCTCCGGCAGCATGGTGGCGCATCATAAGTTCGATATATTCGGCAAGAAGATCAAAGCAGTTACAGCGCTGTCATACGGCAAGCCATACTATCACGAGGTTATAGAGGTGCCTCACCATCATCATCACCACGAAAGTGGTGAGCACCATCATCATCATTCCCACGAAAGACCGGAGCACCATCACCATTCCCGTGAAAGTGGTGAACATCATCACCATCACCATCATTCCCATGAGAGGCCGGAACATCATCACCATCATTCCCATGAGAGACCGGAACATCATCACCATTCCCGTGAAAGTGGTGAACATCATCACCATCATTCCCATGAGAGGCCGGAACATCATCACCATTCCCGTGAAAGTGGTGAACATCATCACCATCATTCGCATGAGAGGCCGGAACATCATCACCATTCCCGTGAAAGTGGTGAACATCATCACCATCATCACCATTCCCACGAGCGGCCGGAACATCATCATGAAAGTAGCGAGCATTATTACTATCATCACTACGAGAGACCCGAGCATCATCGACATGAGAGTTCGGAGAATCATTACGTCCGTGTGAAGCCGGATTACTCGAGCGCCCCAGGCAAAGAAGGGGGCCGCCCCAGACCCTTGTTGCTCGCGACAAGTGCTAACAGTGAGGCCAGCAACAGTTTCACGGCCAGGTAAGTTATCAAAATATCAATAATACTAGGAAAACGCTATGTGTAACGCGTTGATAAGCGAGCCCTCGTATTGCATGCCGATTCATATTCGTGTGAACGTTTTGCTCTATAGACCTTGGAATTAGAGGAAGGCTATACATACAAGGAACAACGATGTCTTGAGTTTCTTTGAATAAATTTGACAATTATTTCAAACCAATCACAAAACAAAATGTCATTAAAATGCCAATTACTCTTGAAGTTATTGACATATTTGTCTGGAAATTGTCGTAAACACCTACAATTTTGATCCCAATGATCATGCAAAATTTTTGAGCGAGCGACTCTTTTGGCTCAGACCTCTGTTTTTTTTCTGCTATTAACCGACACACAGGTCCCTCCGTTTCACCGACGATCTGAAATTTTGCACAGATGTAAAGACAGCCTTCTCTGTTTGCAGACCATAATTTTTTTGAAATCCATTAATTGGTTAAAATTTAAATAAATATCTCCTTATAGGCTGAAAAATGAAAATGGTATTTGATAAATCTGCTCAAACTCATATTTTGCATGGTCATTAAGACCAACATTGTCTCTTATTTTACACATTTTCATCCCAATCAGTTAAGAACGTATCAACTTATTGACATTTTTAATAGCTATCAGAAATGAAGTGTAACAGGGTGCTTAGATGCTATTTTCAATTTTCGATGCAAAGCATATCCCAGAAAAAACACTCCGTGTAAAAATACCAGCCAAGTCTCTTTAACTATAAAAAAAATAGAAGAAATCTAAAAATTCAGCACTGAAAAGGAGTGATATCAAAAAAGGAGCCAAGTCAACGAATTTTCCAAATTTTAATCGTACCATTGAAATAAAAATATCAACCCCCGAGAAATACTTAAAAAAAGGACTTGGCGCATCGTTTTTTTAAAGACACTTTTCTATCCTAAAAGTATAGGAAGAACTCTACAAGTATATTTTCCTGAGTATATCACATTCATTATCGACGAATCATACTACGTTTTAATATAACTAGTACTCTTACCTACTGGCAGTTTTGGTATTTTGTCAATATTCAGAGGAAATAAACGGATAAACGAATAACGAATAAACGGAAGCGGCCTAGTCTATTCGTTATTGCCACTATTTCTAGGGTCATATTAATCAATCATACTTCTCAATATCGTGACTGAGGGAAATAGCGAAAGCGCTCATTACAAGAAGGCCGTCAATGAGATTTGTATAAGTGACTAGTGCACTGAGCCATGCTGCTCAAATAATTACTGACTAGATTTTTATCTAAAGTAATACGTTATGTAATTTATGAATTTTTTTGGTATAAAATGTTAATTAATAGCAATTAATTACACGGCGAGAAGGTTCAAAGTATAATGCTGTAGTAGGTATGTTGATGTACCCACAAAACTATAGGTACCTACCAATCACAAACACAACTGTTCTGTATTTATTGCTTGTAAGACAATGCTATGTTTCTTTGCGTACTTATATTTAAATTTAAAATATTTTACAGAATGTTCAATATTTAATTTGAAAGTTTTGTCCCAATTTTTCTAGGCATTTCTGAACTACGTAGTATGTGAGTGGCATAAGCTTAAGAATAGAAAAATGTCTTTAAAAAAACGATGCGCCAAGTCCTTTTTTTAAGTATTTCTCGGGGGTTGATATTTTTATTTCAATGGTACGATTAAAATTTGGAAAATTCGTTGACTTGGCTCCTTTTTTGATATCACTCCTTTTCAGTGCTGAATTTTTAGATTTCTTCTATTTTTTTTTATAGTTAAAGAGACTTGGCTGGTATTTTTACACGGAGTGTTTTTTCTGGGATATCACTTCTTTTGTTAGTTTATTCATACAGCTTGTAGCACATGTCCGAGCAGGGACTAATTTCTTTAAAAAAATACGCCTCAACCGATTTGGTTACTATGAAAAGTTGCGTTTGGTATAAGATGAAAATGATTATCCAAGAAGAATAGCTTAAGTTTCGTTATAATCGATCCAGCCGTTTTCGATACATGACGTCACTTCCGGTTTTGAAATAGCGGCCGAATTCCGGTATAGGTAATAAGAAAACAATCTAGTTTTATCTAGTTGATACCTTCATGAACGACCATCTGAATTCCTAATCCCTATATTTCCGTAAAATCGGTCATGCCGTTTGTAATATATGACGTCACTTCCGGTTTCATTTAGTGGTTCCTGCCGCCATTTCCGGTACCATTAATTTATTTATTCATTTTTCACAATTGATTTTTCAAATAAATAGCAGAATGAATACGCAGGAGCTAGTTCAGTTGCAATCGGTACAGGCGTTTTAGATATATGACGTCACTTCCGGTTTCAGGAATGGCGGCCGAGAACACTGCTACCTTGAATATATAAATTGTATTGTCTATGTTACAATGTAAGTTAATTATGTACGTATTTTAAGTATAATTTGTTGAAATAAGTTAAATATTGCGTATTTATGACGTCACTTCCGGTTTAGAAAATAAGAAAATAATATTTTTTTTATTGATACTTCATATAGATGACCATCTAAATCGAATGGCGCTAATTTCGTTCTAATCGGTCCAGACGTTTTTGAGTTATGACGTCACTTCCGGTTTCAAAATGGCGGCTTCCGGTTGGTTTTATAAAAAGGCACCTCAGACGCCAAAAGTGCACATGTGGTAAAAATTTCAGGTCGATCGGTTCAGCCGTTTAGGCTGTGGCGGTGATAGCGACGTTTCGTGATATCATCATCAGAATCAGAAAGTGGTGTAATTTCACTGTTTTCTCGGTCCTCTAGCGCGCAAATGGCATAACCTATTGTTCCCAAATTTGGTATATGTAGTGGGGTGGGCCATAGCTCGAAATTAAGATATTTCGCAACAATGTGAGATTTACCAATTTTGAGATCCAGTAGGCCGAAAATGCCATGTTGTTGCTTACAGTAAAAGTGTTTGGTCTGCTCCTCAGTTTATTAGGCATTTACGGTATGTTGAGTGACTGTGAGTGTATAGTACGACTTGGCTGGGTGGAGCGACCGCTCCACTAGATTCTTTTAAGTTGATTGAGTAGATCATATTTCAATTCAATATGGATGTATATGTTTTCTGTGCGTTGTGTACGCATTTCCGGTTTGAAAATTTTCACGTACCCGTGCTCGCTCATCAACGCGTTACACTGAGCGTGCAAACGGTGCATTTCTAATTTTCCACAAATCACAGGATCTCGTTCAAAACCAATGGTTGTGTACGCAGAGATGTCGTAAGTGTGTGACGCTCGTTCGCTCGCTTAATAAATGGTGCTCTGTTATTGATGTGGTCTCTTCTTCCACAGCGAGTACAGCGACGAGAGCTTCGAGTACGGCAGCAAGGGAGGGAAGAGCTCAAGTCACATTCACAGCAGCGGCGACAAAAGTGCAAGTAACAGCAATCACAAGAACACAAAAGTCCATGCACACAGCAGCAAGAGCACTTCCAACGACAAAAGTACGTACAGCATCAAGCCGCAGAGAAAGCCAGTGAAGAAACAAGAGTACAGTGCAATCTTCAGAAAAAAGCCAGCTGCTAACAAGAACAGCCTAACGCTGAAGAAGAAGCCTGACGATAGATATTTCGGTTGGATGAGGAACGCTCTGAAGGAAGTGTTGGAACAAGACAGTGAAGAAATTGAAGACGTTAATCGAGAAAAAGGAGTGCTTGGAGAAAAGAGGAGAGAAATAGAGAAGTTTGGAGAGAGGAGAGGATCCGTGGGAGGAAAAGATAAAAAATCACAGTCAGTAGAAGTGAAAAAAGATAGAATTTCTGTGCACGATAAAGTGAAAGTAAAGCAAGGTTCTGTTAAAGTGAAGGCACCGTTTCGTAGACCATACGTAGAATTAGAGTTAGAGCCATCACGGCGTAAAACTAAAGAAAGAACTTTCAGCGATGTAAAAATCGACGTAACCGCTCCGAAAAAATTGTCAGAAGATTCAATAAGAAAACTTTCATCGATCAGCAAACTTACAATAAGCAAATTGTGATACCCATTTAATCATAGCCATGTGTCAAAAACATGTAGTCAGTTGTAGTGGAATCCAATACCTTGTGGCTTATGATTGTGACTATCCCAGCCCAGATTCCTTAGTTCCTGTTGCCGATACAGTGAGATAAAGTTAATTTAATGTGAACCAGCGACTTCTTAGAACGCCCACTTTAGCATACATTGTACAATCGAGTCTCGTCTGACAGTGAAATTGAGTTCATAATAAAAAGGATTGTATCATTGAATGGGACCAGAATATTTCATTGTATGGTTTTCTAATAAATACACTTATTTTAATCCCTAGCTACTTCCAATCTCTAAAAGAAAAGAAAAATATGATCATTATTGCATTTATTACTTATTAGCATTACATTCCAGTTCACTTTCTTGCAACATTCTATAATATCAAACAATTATTATGACGAACACAACACAAGAATGCAGTACAATTTTGTAATAATGAAAGAACCTATGCATAAATCCATAATAACACTTTTTCCAAGAGAAGGAATAAGTTAGAAGGAAAACTAACATAGACGAGAGAAATAAGCAAGTGTGTGATATAACTATCGTATTTGATTGCTTGTTGTATTTCAATATCGTATGTTATCAATCAGTTCTCGTCTTGTTATCTATGTAGGATGGATAGCACACGTTTATTCAGGGAGCAACGTTCCAAGGTTTGACTTCTCCGACAGGCAGGGGAAACTGTAAACAGAAAGAAAACTTATTTAGTACCTGCTTAGCCCAATCTACACTAGTATAAGTTCTGGTTTAGTAACGTGGTTCAGCTCGTGCGCAGTGTCACTTTGCTGCCAATAAAGAGACTATGAACATTTGCAGAACCAGTTTTGATCAACCAAAAGTTGTTAGTCTCAGAGCTGGGTTTTTATAATGCTCAGTTAAAACAATTTCCATTAATCAACTGTTTAAAATTTAGCAGAGCATTGAAAAACTGGTCCTAAATCGGCCTAAGCGTACACTTTGACGGAATCTCTGTGTATATCCCGAGGTATTTCCTCACCTTGGCCGTGATCTCGTCGACGCAGGCCATGCGGATCGAGGCGGCCGTGGCTGGCGAGTCCAGGCGGAATGTTTCCTTCAAGCCCACGTCACGTCGAGCAGACAAGATGGCGTCCTTGATGGCGAAGAAGACCGACGCTGCCAGGAACAACGGAGGCTCTCCCACTGCCTGCACGGAGCACACATGTTAGAGGATTCACAACAAGGATGCATGATGACTTCAAGATACTCGCCTTAGAGGAATAGACTGCGCGAGGGTTCTGCGCGCCCTTGAGTAGCGACACGTTGAACTCTGTGGGGATGTCACCGAAGCCAGGGATCTTGTAGGCTCCAGGCCCGCGCGAGTAGAGGACTCCGGTGGGAGAGACGACGGGCTCCTCCATGGTGAACAAGCCGTAGCCCTGCAGGAAGCCGCCCTCCACTTGGCCGATGTCGATGGCGGGGTTGAGACTCTCTCCCAGGTCCATGACGATGTCTGTGCGCAGAACCTACGCGCACACACAAGAGCAATGAGTGACACGACGGACTCCTCCATGGTGAATAAGCCGTAGCCCTGCAGGAAGCCGCCCTCCACTTGGCCGATGTCGATGGCGGGGTTGAGACTCTCTCCCAGGTCCATGACGATGTCGGTGCGCAGAACCTACGCGCACACACAAGAGCAATGAGTGACACGACGGGCTCCTCCATGGTGAGCAAGCCGTAGCCCTGCAGGAAGCCGCCCTCCACTTGGCCGATGTCAATGGCGGGGTTGAGACTCTCTCTCAAGTCCATGACGATGTCGGTGCGCAGAACCTACGCGCATAGACAAGAGCAATGAGTGACACGACGGGCTCCTCCATGGTGAACATGGAGTCACAATGTCATGAATCACATCTATTATATTTCGTTTTGGTCAGTTAAAAAAAAATCTTATCGCGTGTCTGTCGGTTCGTAAACATTCGGTTTAACCGTTTTGTTTTTATCTAACAGCAACATGTATTGTGTTAGAAGTACCTATGACAGCAAATGCAATTAGTATGACTTTAGTATAAGATCCTTGCAAAAATGAGGAAGGTCAGTAACTAATTAAGTTGGTATAAGTGTGGTCTAACCTTATGGTCGCCAGTGAGACAGTCTATTTCCACCGTCGAGCAAGCGGCGCCGTATGTGAAGTAATTGAAGGGATCTCCAGAGTTGGTGGCCCAGTCGTACCCAATACCAGGCGTCTTGTAGAAGCCCGTGGCCGACAAGCTGGTTCTGTCGAAGTAGGCGGCGGTGACCCATTGCTCCCAGCTGCCCTTGGGGTTGGCAGCCTTGTATGGAGCCAGGCGCTCGACGATAGTTTGACAAGCGTACTGGGGAAATATGAGTGCAGGATAAGTGAATACAATACCAGTTTTACTCTATGAAAATATATGAAATTGTTATTTACGATTTTTGGTAGGGTTGACCAAATATATAGCTTTTTATCATGTATTTATTGTGACGGTGTTGAGATAAGTGATAAAAGTTCCATAAAAATGAAACACTAACTCAAAGTAAGATTCCGTGATTAATCTGTTTGATGGCGTACTTTGCGTAAGATGGCGCTTACCATGACCGCCATGCCGTTGAGGTCCGAGCTGGCGCTGGCTGCAGTTGCGGAAGTGTTGGGCACTTTGTCCGTGGAAGTCTCGGCCACATGGATGTAGGAGTCTGCGATGCCGAGCACTCTGCTGGCCACTTGGATCATCTTGGTGTGTAGACCTTGACCCATCTCAGTGCCTCCATGAGTCAGCAACACCGAGCCGTCAGTGTACACGTGGACGAGCGCCCCGGCTTGGTTTAGGAACAGAGCAGTGAAGGAGATTCCGAACATGGTCGGTACCACGCTGATGCCACGTTTCTTCCAGCGATGATGACTGAAGTCAGACAACGATTATACGTTATTTTTCATACTTTTTATATTCATTCACGATAAAACCCTGCTACCACATTTGCTCCACATGGAGCTTCATTTTCATGATGATTCCTCAAAGATGATAAGCATTCATTTATTTACTTTTACTTTTTCTTGTCAAAATTTTGACATTTTTGGTAAGGTTGGGTTGGGACCTATTTGCTGAAGTACGATTGGGAAGAGAAGTTGATACTGACCAAAATAAAATCCTACAAATGTCCCTCTCAAATGTCCCTATTGGAGTGTCCCTCGTAATTACTGCATTATACATATTCACCTGTTGAAGTCGCGCACTTGTGCAAGTTGAGAGTCATAGTTCGCGCGCTGCACACACTCGTCCCAGCAGCGCTGCAGAGTGCAGTGTTCCAACAGCTGATTGAAGTGCGTCTTGTCACCCTCCTTGTACAGATTCATCGCGCTGATCTGTAGAACAAGACACAATCTTTCGTCTGCCATCAGCGCCAGGTGAGGGAGGATGTGTTAGTTGTTTGTACCTGAAGAGGATCTCTGCCCAGGAAGTCGGCGATGTCGCGGATCATCGTCTCTGCGAAGAGCATTCCTTGGGGTCCGCCGAAACCTCGGAAAGCCGTGTTGGAAGGAAGGTTCGTCTTGCAGCACCAACCAGTCACATCGACGTTCGGGATCAAGTAGGAGTTTTCAAAGTGAAACATTGATCTCTCCAGCACCTAATTCATAGAGACTTAGTCAATAATTCGCTAGGACAATGAAGAGAAATCATCAATGATCAACTCACAGCCGGTGACAGGTCTGCGGAGTTACCAGCGTTGCTATAAATTGTAATCTTGCATCCTTGGAGTTTCCCGTCCTTGTTGAAAGCGACTTCGTAGTTGGCTTTGAACGGATGACGTTGTCCAGTGATCATCATATCTTGATCGCGGTCCAGCATGCATCTGACGGGACGATTCAACCTGCAAAACATGAGGACGTGTCTCACCTTCTAAATGACATTTATTTGCATATTTTATATCTAAAAGCGCGGTCATTTAAACTCACCTTTGTGCAGCAAGAGCCACCGGAAGAGCCACTAAAGAACATCGCGATTCCTTTCCACCAAATCCTCCTCCCATCCTCTTCACTCGACACACCACTTTGTTCATTGCAACATCCAAAACATGAGCAACGAGTTTCTAAGGAAAACAATTGCAGTACAGTTAGTATCCTCCCTCAATTTAATAGTTAACTATCTTTGGAATCACACAACAAAATAAATACCTCGACAAAAACATCATAAAATGGACCATGCAGACGAGCCTGTATCTTCTAGAACAGAGTTTGCTAGTAAGAAGAATCTACTCACCTGAGTTTCCGCTTGATTCTGCGTGGAGCAGTGCAACACCATCTCTCCGTCTTCCACGGACGGAATGGCGATCGTGCAATGTGTCTCCAGATAGAAGTGCTCTTGCCCGCCAACCCGGATCTCGCCGGACAGAGTGTGGTCAGCAGAGGCAAACGCTGCTGCCACGTCACCCTTGGTCAATCTCTTTGGCATCCCGTGCAAGAAGGACTGAGCCTTTATTGCGTCCTACAAAGTAATTAACAAGATTGTTTCATGAAGATATTTGCATTTCAGAGTTAAACAAAAATCGAGTTTTAGAATCCTGCATCTGCCACCATTTGTAGTTTTGTAATTAATAATCTTTTGAAACCCCAAATATTTGTCACAAGGACATGAAGAGTAGCATAATTATATATGCGCTATTCACTTCCATGTGCAAAACAATATCGAAAATATGATTGGCATTTGTAAAAGTAAATTTAGTCTTTCTCACCTCAATCGTAACGATGGTTGGGATTATGTCTTTATATTCGACCTTGACCAGTTTAGCTGCTCTCTGAGCCAACAATTGATTATCAGCAACAATTGCGGCTATAATTTGACCTTGACATGTCACCTATTTCGTTAAAGAACAGAATCACTTTATGTAAATATATGTTATGTATTCCAATACAATATGATTGCGGTCGAGAAGACACCGAAAGTCAAAGTGTCATACCTTCGTGGTTGCATAAACCTCTTCATCGTACACAACGGCTCCTACTTTATTACAGTGCTCTGTCAGGTCTTTGGCAGAGAAGAAGCCTCTGACGCCCTGCTCTGCCAGAGCCTCGCTGGGGTCCACAGACACGATGTGCGCGTGCGCGCGTGTGCTCAGAACCAGAGCAAGGTACAGCTCACCGGCCAGAGGCAACATGTCGTCACAATACACAGCTTCACCTGTTGCAACGATCATTGTACAGTGTCTACTCAGATGAGAGTGCATTAAAGCGTTAAATGTTTATGTAACTAGACGAACCTGTTGCTTGCTTGTATGCTGACTTGTGCTGAATGGACCTACCTACCATGTCACTCGCAACTTGCCCAGGTGGAGCCTGAAGAGAAATTAAGAAATAGCTTGAGTTGTTCGATGTATGAGTCACTATTATCTATCTATCAATTGTAATTACCACTGCAAAGTATTGAGAACTCTTCGGTATTTCAGGTTCAAGACCATTTTCGGCTCCGTTGTAAGTCTTCGGTAACGTTTTGTTGATCTGTTTGCAAATCGCCAGATACGCTTTAAAGAAAAAACTGAACCCCACAATTCATTACAAACTCATGAAGATTCAGCTAGGTACCAATCAATGAGTAAAACACACCTGAGAGTCAATGATCTTCTGTACTGGATCATGCCGCCAGGGGCGCTCGCGTCTAGCGGAAGATCCTGGATCAGATGTTTGTACGCCTCCTCCAGCATCTCCTCGTTCCAGACTCTGAAACATCACGTGACTCCTTGTAGTCGCCGAGCGACGAACACGCCGACGACTGACAGAACGTCGCGAACTCACCGGCCAATCAGCTTCTGTCTCGTGGTCTGCGCAAGAACAGTAGTGATCGCCATCCCGCCGAACGCCAAGGCGATGTCTTCAATCTGATTGGTGTCTGGATGGAGGACCACGTTGAACGCTGCGTTGACGATGGCGATGTCGTCCTCGCGCCTCTTGGCTTGTTTGTACGCGTGGAAATATTGGTTCTGGAATCAATGAGATAGTTGATCAGATCTTCCGCATTTTCCATGAAACTCAACCAACAGAAAGGATCCTACCTCAGCAGTATACGGCAAGAAGATGCTGAGGAGAATCTCGTCTTTGGCGACGACGTTCGTGCGATATCCGGTGAAGAAGGTGTGATCCATGACGACAGTTCTGACTCCTCTGTCTGGAATAAGTGGGTCATGAAGACAGATATTACTTGATCATGAATCTCAACATTGCGTCAACTCCTCACCCTTGCTGATGAGCTCCAGACGACATCCGGCCGCCATGAAGATGGGATTCAAATCAGAGATTGGACTTCCGGTCATGATGTTCCCGCCAACAGCCTGCAACAAGAGGCAGTACATTTATAACTCGATCACAAAGAGATACCTGTTGCCGTCTTCAAGTAGTTTATTTACCGAAACATTTCGTATTTGTCTTCCAGCGAACCAGTGCAGCATTTCAGTCACAGCTAAAAAGATTCTTGTTTTGAATTCTGAAATATTACAATTGACGTATTAGTCTCCTTAGAACGTGTCCTGTTATAAAAACTTGCTATACTAATAAGAGCTGTTGTTTTCAGCTGTTGTATTGAATGAATTAATAAAATGTGTCTTTTTACCCGGTTGGTGTTGTATTTGCTTGTCTATGGCCATCTGTATCTCGTTCAACGTCGCCGAAGCTCCGATCTTTAGTCCCGACGATTCAACCGAAATCGTCGTCAACTCCGGGACCTGCATCGGCTGGATCAGCACCGGGTACCAGCAGTTCTTGAACTTCACCTCCACTCCTGAACATAACAACAGTCACGTGACAACTGTAAGAGATATTAGAATATCAAGTCGAGCAACGCGTCTCTCACCGACTTCGGAGTTCCCGCCCACAATCCGTGCGTCGTTGAATCTCTTCTTCAGATCGACGATTTCGTCGAGAGTGGAAGGACGATACCACGTGACTCTTTCTCCCCTGACGATCAAATACTCGGCGTCCAGATCTTTGCCGTGCAACTGAAAACGAATATTATGTTGTTATTTACAAATCAGAAAACGATTGCTGCAATGAAAAGCAATGATAATCACCTGAAGTTCTGGAGGAAAGATTGGTTCCTGAGAAGGATCCAGCGGAGTGAACTCGCTGTGGTTGAACAGAAGTTCTTCATCCTCCGCACCGCCGTTGACGCCGTTGCTCTGATTCTTACAGCACTTGTCACCGAGAGCGCACGCGCCGTTGGTGACGCCGTTTGTCGCTCTCGCTTGCTCCCATTCCTCGGTGAATGTTCGGTACCCTTCTATGATTGGTCGATAGCCGGTGCAACGACACAGATTGCCTGTAATCAGCACAGCGATGAGTGAGCAGCTCATCAAGAAGTGTCGTGTCGTGTCGTGTCGTGTCGTGTCGTGTGTGTCGTGCCGTGTGTGTCGTGTCGTGTCGTGTCGTGACAGTCGTGTCGCCACTCACCCTGGAAGGCGATCTCCATGTCCTTGAACGCCGGCTTGGGATTGGTCCTCAGCAAGGTGTACATGGACATGACGATGCCGGGCGTGCAGAAGCCGCACTGCGAGCCGTGCGACTTGGCGATGCGCTCTTGGACCGGATGCAGACGCGTCTTGGTCGACCCGATGCCCTCCACGGTCGTCACGCTGAGCCCGTGCATGGAGCAGACGGGCGCCAGACACGCGTTGGCGGACAAGTGTCTGGGCGGCGTTCAGGAGGACATCAAGCACGCTGACATAACTAACATATGAGTACAATGACACAGCTGATATTACATGAGTGTTACCGGTGTGACGTTGTAAAGGATACATGATCTGCTTGTTGGCGCAGTCGTACTTGGACAGCATGACGGTGCAGGCGCCGCAGCCGCCCTCTGCGCAGCCCAGCTTCGTGCCGCACAGGCGCACTGATGTCACAGTCAAGGAAAATAATAGGTACACTCATTTTTGTTTGACTTCAACATACAATTTGTTTATTTCTCGTTAAAGGCGGAACCATTGCAAAAAATAAACTCGTTTAAAATTACTATACAGTTGTTAGTTTTAACAAGGAATATGTTTTAAGCCGGTTTTAATTTAACAGTGAGTTTGAGAAAATCATTAGGTGTACATGAATTACTCTCTACGCCTGAAGCTGCAACCAGACATGCATTTAGTGCGACAATCTCTTGTCAAGTCAGTCTCTGTTGAGGTCGGTCTCATAGTCATTGGTCTCATGACTCACTTCTACAGTATACAGTAGCAGATCTCTGTGGAAAAGTCACTTGAATGATTTTATCTGGTTGCAGCTGTCTAGATTTTTAAGTATGTTTGTAGGGATACGTTTGTTTCGTAGATAATACAGTAGCGTCCATTCCGGGTTCACGTCGTCGTCAACAACCTGAAAATAAGAGAAGCACAATTAATTTTCGAAACTTCTTTGCTCTTTGAACCTTTTTGTAATAGCTGTGCTGCTGGCGAATTACTCGCTCAGGATAGCTCGGGTGAGCTTCAAGACGTTTATGGAGCACAGTAAATGTTTTATATCTTTATAAAGATATAAGACAATAATATTCCTACATAGTGGTTACCTGATAATATACCTGATCTACCCTGATCTGTTACTTATTCTGTAACACTTTGTTTGGAATGTCCAATGGTATCTCGCCGAGATCATTCAAGATTCCAATCTGCAGTAATAATCATCAAGATATTAGGTTAAAGGCTATCATGTTGCCATAAGAGTGTAAATAACAACAGACGATATGTTGGGAGCTGTTCAGCTGTTTGTGAAAATTTAATAAACTATTTTTACACATAATGAGGCTTTTGCTATCTTATCTACCAACTCACTATCTATATTACTGAAGTTAAATAACCGGTAAACATTTACGCTTTTCAGTAACTTTGTAGCTATGGTATTCATGATGCAAGACGTTATGAAAATCAAGAAATGAAATATTATTTGTTACTGCAATTTAAAATCGTAATTAACATCGCACTATACTATTTAATCTTAATTTTAAGATGGCAAACTCTAAACTCTCAACTCAATTGTACTCTTACTTATTCAGACGATTTTGTTTTCGCCTGGACTCCTTGGTGCAGACCCGGCATTACATAACTTTCTCTGTTGCGTTTAGAGCCAGTTTTTAAATGATCTGCTAAATTTTAAACAGTTCAAGATACTCAAGGGTTCAAAGATTATATTGCTATGGCAACAACCTATGACATTCATTGAATGACCACAACTTACGATGCCTCCATAAGCTGATGGGACGCGTACGATTCTTCAAAGTATTTTTTAAGTTTGCCTTCACACTAACAGAATTTTAAAAATCAGATATTATGGATCATTTCTAGCTTACTAGACTAAATGCCATGAACTGGACTACATTAGGACCTGCTACAAACTGAAAGTGTTAAATACGATTTATTTTGGACACTAGTATATATATATCACACTCACAGCTGTTTAAAATAATCGTATTGAACACCTTGAGGTCGTACTAGAGATAGTTATGTACTCCATCGTTGAAAGACTTGTCCTTCGTGTTTTTGCTCCTCTACCCAGGTCATAGCGATCATCCAACGGACCTGACTTTTGCACATATGGATGCATGTGGAAAATGCCCAATGGTGCCCAATGGTGCAATTTGTAGACATAAAACTGAATGAATGAATGTCATCACAACCGTTTTGCGTATTGTTTTTAAGCAAAATCATCCGATCGATTGAAAGCGTTTACCGATCTAGTTCAAAGTTTACTTTGTCCATCAATGGGACCGTATTAACATATTAAGCAAATTTTCGTGCATATGGGTCAACAACTGACATATTTATTTACGTTTTGAACGTATGTTGAATTGTCAATTTGTTTCGTCGTGATAGAATTCACATCACCTAGATCACTCGCAAATGATTGTGTTTGTCTTGACAGCTGTTATCATGATTCATAAAGCAGCAACTTTCACACAGGACATGCATTTGCATGCAATTCTAAGGCTCGCTTATCAACGCGTGAAAGAGCGTTTTCAATAATAATTAAAAGATTTGGGCTTGGTTTCCGGGTTCTTCTCATCAATCTTGTTTACCTTCTTTCCGTTGACGAAGAAGACAAGTGTCGAAGATACTACGGCCTCGTTGTTCATGTCGAGATTTCTAAATGTTACGCCGGATCCACATATGAAACCTCAATCTGCTCGGCTCTAAAACCTGTGAACTGATCGACACACCAAACTCTACTGAGAGAAGGTGAACGAGTGATCCCTGGAGGGTAGTGGGGAGAGGGGGGGGGGTCTGTAGATATATCATATTTGTTGTTGTGTTCGTGACGTATTCTTATCTCAGCTACCAGTGAGGTCAGTAATGCCCCCGGGGTCATCTCGCTGGGTCAACTTTACAAGCCTAATAATTCGTTAAGTTGGCAAAATATCTCAACGAAATTCTAATAAAATCAAACGTTAGAAATATTTTTATTTCAGTTAGAATAAAAACTAATACATTTTCAAGTACCAACAGTCGGTAAATATAATACCTACTATACGTAAGTTTTAATTAAAAGTAAAACTCATCAACAGCTTGCTCTTCATCAACAGTTTGTTCACGTAGGTACTCTCCACTCCACTCTCTCCCAACTCTCCCCACGGCCCTTTTAATCAGTAAAGGCCTCACAAGCATCACAAGCATCCGTTTTCAAAATATTGTTATGATTTTCAAATCAAATCATAGGGATCTAGGTGGTTCGTCAGGTGGTCTGGCTAGCATGTATAACAAAACATGATTTTAATAATTAATTTATTTGTTTATTATGATAAAGAACTACAAAGTTTAATTGCACGTAATTCAATGGCAAACCAACAAAGTTTATTTGAAAGGTAATAGAAGCTTATCTGTTTCCTCGGTCGGCTCCACTCAGTCCGGCAGCGTCATCGTGTAGTCCCGCGTTGAACTCGGAGTCTCACGATGATCCGGGGTGTGGGGGTTAGCTCTCTCCTCGACGTCTTGCTTCGGTAGGCTCCAGCCAGGCGACTTCTGATCCTGTGTTCGTTTCGCTCCCGAGGCACTCGCCTACACACGCTGTCCTAGCACTCAGAAACGGTTGCGTAGAAGTGTCGAGACGGAGTTCTTTGTATTCGGGACGAACGCTCGACATTAACGATCGGGTGTTTCCTTGATTAAACTTAGCTCGTCGTGATGCAAAGTCAGCAAGAACGTCCGTGCGTATGAGTTATTGAAAACAACTTGGTGTTCCGAGTCTTTGATGAGAATCGCATCTCGAACACCTACGACATTGTTGACTCATCATAGGTTGTCTTACTTCACCTTGACTGATAGTGTACAGAGTGTACATGATGTACAGTGTCTGTCGTACAGGGTGGACCTCTTAAGGGTGCGTTTGAGGGCGCGGAACGTGACCTCATGACAATATTAGTACCCAAAATTTACTGGCTCTAACTCGAAGTTTTCCAAAAAATTACATCTCCCGGATGACATGTATTATTTTTAATATTGTGCGTAGTGTATACTATCAATAAACTGATTTTAGTTATTAATTCACTTGCTTGATGATGTGAAAACACTTGCCTAAAATATTGACTTTGATCAAAAGCAAGTACGTCGGTATACAAAATGGTACACTACCTTCATGGAGCAAAAACTATTAAAATCGGTTGCTGTCTTAGAAATCACTGAACATTACCCGTGTGTTCTTTGAAGTGTCTTAAGAGTGGGCTGCACCCCGAGGTTCATTCTTGTGATAATACTTCGTAAATGTCGGCATTACTTTTTAATCATTGAATTAAAAAAACAGTTTGCATAATTATTTCTTAAGTAAAACTTACATATAAATACAATATGTGCGTCAAAACTTGATGTAAAGGTAAACTATATCCCAGAAAAAAACACTCCGTGTAAAAAAGGCAGCCAAGTCTCTTTACTTTAAAAAAATTCAACACCGAAAAGGAGTGATATCAAAAAAGAAGCCAAGTCAATGACATTTCCAAATATTTAATCGTATCTTTGAAATAAAAGTATAAACACCGAGAAATACTTTACAAAAGGACTTGGCGCATCGTTTTTTTAAAGACATCATTCTATCCTATAAGTGGAAAGAAATTTACAATTAGGTACATTTTCCTCTTTTTTTTAGAGCCAGTATCTATGAATCAAGCTACTTTTAGTAATGGCTATTTTATAGTTTTGTCAATGGCGATAGAAGAAAGATTTTATGTTGTAATAGATAAGTAATGTAAGGGTGGAAGAATTAAATAACAATTGGAAGTGGGCTCATTTATATTTTTATAGCACTGTTAATATGGTGATATTAGAAGGGTATGTTTTCATAATTTGATCTTGATTGAGGGAAATCATGAAACGTTGTAAAATAATTACTAACTATCTATGGAACACTATTATATATTTTTGAAGTGTCAACTGTATAAAGTTAAAAAATTTAAAGAAATTCCATGTGCCGTCTCTGTGTACTTTGTGAAATGTATTGTTATAAAATGCGGATTAATAGAAATGTATTTCATGATGCGAAGGTATAACGCATGAGACTTAATTATGTTGACCACGAAACAATATTACGAAGATAACTATTGTGTATTTATAGAAAACATAGGCAACAAGTTTCATAGCGTATATATTCAAATAGAAAATATTTTACAGTAGGTATGTATAATATGTAATTGAAAGATGTGTCCCTATTATTCTAAAAATTCTAAATGACGGTTGTATATAAAGGGCATATGCTTATGAATAGAAAAATGTCTTTAAAAAAACGATGCGCCAAGTCCTTTTGTAAAGTATTTCTCGGTGTTTATACTTTTATTTCAAAGATACGATTAAATATTTGGAAATGTCATTGACTTGGCTTCTTTTTTGATATCACTCCTTTTCGGTGTTGAATTTTTTTAAAGTAAAGAGACTTGGCTGCCTTTTTTACACGGAGTGTTTTTTTCTGGGATATCACTTCTTTTGTTAGTTTATTCATACAGCTTGTAGCACATGTCCTACCAAGGACTAATTTCTTTAAAAAAATACGCCTCAACCGATTTGGTTAGTAAGAAAAGTTGCATTTGGTACAAGCTTAAAATGATTATCCAAGAAGAATAGTCTAAGTTTCGTTACAATCTGTCCAGACGTTTTCGATATCTGACTTCACTTCCAGTTTAAAAAATGGTGCTCAATAATACTGCCGCCTTGAATTCATAAAAGTGCAACATAATTGCATAATTAAGCTGCAATCTCGGCAGTTGTTTTCGATATATGACGTCACTTCCGGTTTTGAAATAGCGGCCGAAAATAATGTCATCTTGAATCCATAAATATAAGGGCTATATAATTACATAATTTAGTTGCAATCGGTACATCTGTTTTCTATAAATGACGTCACTTCCTGTTTTAAATATGGCGGCCAGAAATAATGTTGTCTTGAATTCATAATTATAAAGCCAACATAATTAGATAATTTAGTTGCAATCGGTACAGCCGTTTTCGACATATGACGTCACTTTCGGTTTTAACAATGGCGGTCGAAAATAATGTCGTCTTTAATTCAAAAATATAAGTCCTACATAATTACATAATTTAGTTGCAATCGGTACAGCCGTTTTCGATATATGACGTCACTTCCGGTTTTAACAATGGCGGTCGAAAATAATGTCGTCTTTAATTCAAAAATATAAGTCCTACATAATTACATAATTTAGTTGCAATCGGTACATCCGTTTTTGATATATGACGTCACTTCCGGTTTAAACAATGGCGGCCAAAAATAATGTCGTCTTGAATTCATAATTATTAGTCCTACACAATTCCAAAATTTGGTTACAATCGATACAGCCGTTTTCGATATATGACGTCACTTCCGGTTTTTGCAAATGGCGGTCGAGTACACCGCAATCTTGAATTTATAATTATTCACAATGTATGTTTCTAAATATCTATTTAAAAGTATAGATTGGGGAATTTAGTGTCATTTAGCATATTAATGGCGTCATTTAGCATATTTATGACGTCATTTCCGGTATAGGTAATAAGAAAACAATCTAGTTCTATCTAGTTGATACTTCATGAATGACCTTCTGAATTCTTTAGCGCTAATTTCCGTCAAATCGGTCATGCCGTTTTCAATATATGACGTCACTTCCGGTTTCATTTAGTGGTTCCTGCCGCCATTTCCGGTACCGTTTATTTGTATATTCATTTATCCCAATTGATTTTTCAAAAAGATTGCAGAATGCATAGACAGGAGCTAGTTCAGTAGCAATCGGTACAGGTGTTTTTGATATATGACGTCACTTCCGGTTTCAGGAATGGCGACCGAGAACACTGTATTGAAATTATAATTATTTTGTATTGTCTATGTTACAATGTAAGCTAATTATATGTGTATTTAAAGTATAATTTGATGAAATAAGCTAAATATTGTGAATTTATGACGTCACTTCCGGTTTAGAAAATAAGAAAATAATGTTTTTTAGTATCATACTTCATATAGATGACCATCTTAATCGAATGGCGCTAATTTCGTTCTAATCGGTCCAGCCGTTTTTTATATATGACGTCACTTCCGGTTTAAAAATGGCGGCACAAAAAATTTATAAGAGGCAAGGTATCATCAGACGCCAAAAGTGCATATGTGGTAAAAATTTCAGGTTGATCGGTTCAGCCGTTTAGGCTGTGGCGGTGATAGCAACTTTTTCGGGAATCATATGAAGAAGAAGAAGAAGAAGAAGAAGAAGAAGCAGATGAAAGCGGTGTAATTTCACGATTTTCACTGCCCTCTAGGTCGTAAACGGCATGACTGGTTGTTGTCGCGTGATGTATATGTTGTTAGGTGGGCCATAGCTCAAAATTAAGACATTTCACAACAATGAGAGATTTTCCATTGTTGAGATCCAGTTGGCCGAAAATGCTATGTTGTTGCTTACAGTAAAAGTAGTTGGTCTGCTCCTCAGTTTATATAGGCATTTACGGTATGTTGAGTGACTGTGAGTGTACGGTAAGACTTGGCTGAGTGGAGCGACCGCTCCACTAGATCCCCAGTTTTTCTCTATTCGAGAAAATAAGGAACACAACTGACCTCGGGTGGATTTTGTGGTACTAGGTAAATGGCGGCTATCAAGGGCGCATTTGCATAAATATAAATACAAATAGTTGATATAGTTGTTTGTTATGGCCAAAAAAGTAAATTTATAACTAAATATCAATTTAATTTGTTTTTTGTTTTTTCACTGCTTTATGGAAACACGAAATGTAAAAACAAACAAATTAATATGTGGACCTAATAGTAGCCATCTTGCCAGAAGTGGCTCCATCACGTATCACTTATTTGTGGGAATTGCGTCAAGTTTGGGGATTTTTTTATGTAGGTATAAGATAAAGTATGGGAATCTTATCTCCAAGATCGGCTAAATAAATGGATGCGAAATTTGAATGGTTCAAATTCACGACGATATTGGAAATATTATCAATCTTATTTTAGCGTCTGGTTGCAGCAAACTCGTAAAATGAAAGTGAATTATTAAATCTGTGCAAATGACAAAATGGAAACCATTCCATTTTTATTAAATATAGA
The DNA here is from genome assembly GCA_934045905.1 of Leuctra nigra. NCBI lineage: Eukaryota > Metazoa > Arthropoda > Insecta > Plecoptera > Leuctridae > Leuctra > Leuctra nigra. The sequence goes on from OW203761.1 coordinate 14,809,216, forward strand.
CAAAATCCCAGCTATAGTTTTACTAGTACCTACTACCTACACTTTGTAGTAGGTACTCGAATTTTCTACAAAAGGAATTTTTGTACAAACAGAGTTACATTTTTTATTTTTTTTTATTTAGCAGTATAGTGCACAAACATTGTTTGCATTATATCAAAATGTAAGTCACATGCCCACCACTGTGCCTACCACTTTAGCCAAAATTTTGCTATTCATTTTAAGAAAGACTAACACATTAAAACACTGATATAAACAACGGGCAAGACGCTTCTTTCATCCTTCCATTACTCCCCTTCAATATACAACTTATTATAAAAATTCTACTATGATGATTATGAACCAAAACCTCTATAAATAAAGAACAATTGTGCGATGTCCTTGAACCGAAATCACAAACCAATTACTCTCTGTCGCCCGGTCCTTTTATCTGTCTCACCGTGATCTGTCCCAAGGAACCTAATGATAGTGTGGGTATACATAGATTGATCCAGATAGAAGAGCCAGCAGTACTCTGTGTATGCTTGAAGAGACTGCAGCATGGAGAACGGCGAAGTCAAGTCATCTGCTCTTGTGTTCTTCGTCAACGGGATCAAGGTAAGATGAGCAAGTTGGGAGGAATGAAGAGAGCATGCTTAGAAAAAGTTGGCGAGAATTGGCGAGAAAGAGTTTCAAAAGAGATTATTTGTAAAAGTACCTAAGTCACGACACATGTTTCTGTTATTCATTCATACAGAAGCAGAGTGTGTGGAAATGGGAAAGTTGCAACGAAAATCGTATCGTGTTATATAGTGTATCGTGTTTGGTTGGATATTTTGCACGTATCGGTGCTCGCTCATCAACGCGTTACACTGAGCGTTTTTCTACACTGCGTTTCACATTTAGCTGTCCGGTAAGATATTTTGAATATCTTCCCCTTGTCCGAGAGAGAGGGATGGTCTCGGAAGACCGCGCTATCACACACAGCTACTGAGGGGTGGACATAAACTGTTATTAGCATAATTAGGGGCCACGTCTGGCGGACAGCTAAATGTGAAACGCAGTGTAGTTCTAGTTATCTCATGGGCATAATCTCTGCAATTATTAGATAGGCGTAAATTTCACGATTGTTATCTTCTATCTAGCCTAGCATATTGAGATATAAAATGTAAACAAATAAGAGAAATCTAATCAACTTCATTATATTTATGCCCAACAGTCTGTTATCAATGTCGCAGCGGTTGTTGGAAAGTAATAGACGTAATACGAGGTTCGCAGCAAACATACCGTAAACAGATGTACCAAGTTTGGAGAAGGCAACGACTTTTCGCTAAATATCGTTTTAATTATTTTCCAGGTTGTTGATGACAATGTGGATCCAGAGTGGACTTTACTGCGTTACTTGCGGACAAAACGTATTCCTTTCATAATTCATTTATTGGAATAACAAATAACCAGTGATGATTTCATACATTTTTCTAAAGGGGGGAAATGTATTTTTCGCATGGGAACGGCGCGGCCAGCAACAAGTTATATAAAACATTATTTTAGAATTTGAAATTATAAACAATCTGGCAAAACTTTTCGATAAACACAATACGCATGAAAACAATGGGGGTCTGCGCCCCAGAAAAAATGTGTGTTTTCAAAAAGGATTTATGGGGATTTTCAGTATATTCGGCATAAATAATTCGAAATACAGTAACTTCACATATCTCTTTATATTAGTTTCGTTATAATATTTACAAAATTTTCAAAAATTTTAATAGTATATTTGATTGTTGACTCTGGGCCCAGTGGGAGGGGGATGCACCCCCCTCGAGACATGCCTGGAATCATCACTGCAAAAACTAATAAATACAACTTCGCTAAAATAAATAATTTGTTATTATTATAAGTACCCGTAATCGAAAGAAAAGGTAGGTGAGGATTATCTATTATTTCAAATTTGCAGTGACGTGAACAATAAAGAGTAGTTCTGCAAAATAGAATTGGAGAAAAAAGTCGTAGGAATAGTTCACTGTGTAAGATTGATCGGGATCTCTTTGAACTTGCCATCCTGAAGATCAGGGTTCGATTCCCGCAGCTGCACTTCTTGGCGGGTTCAGTCAGTCGACAGGCGAATGCTGGGATAGATTTATAATAATGAGCCACGACCGCCACCTACCATCCTTCTCCAACCGCCTCCTCCCACAGAAATATCCTGAGGGGCATTAAAACTGCTAGGTGGACAAATTTTAAATTAAATTCATCAGTAGGTAATAGGTTAGAATTGAGATTATCATTTTGAAAGAAGACTCCATCTGCCACGACCCAAGTCTGTCGGTAAAACATTGAATAGTTCAAAGCCCCAAATTCTAGATTTAAATCATGTACAGCCAACGCATAAAGTCCTGTTAATTCTTCACCCTTACAGAATATCATGATACCACCACTCGTACAGCGAAGTTCGATAAGTTGCCTACAGCAAACCCATAGTTATTTGTCAACAGAGGGATGACTTGAAAAACTGGTTTTGTCTGTCAACAACGTCCATCCACACAAATATCTACTCGATACGATTCAATCCCAAAAATAACAATACCGACTGTAATTTCCTATGAGCTGTGTGATTTCCCAAACTACTTAATACTTATCACCTGTAACACATTGTTTAAATCTGAGTAGACCGTCATTGAACAAATGCTAATTAGACAATTCAAGTATAAAGATTTTCGTTTATTCGACAGATCTCAGGATTTTGATATCAATCCTAGCGTGTTTGCATGATGATCGTATTTTTTAAAAATTAAGAAATACTTTTTCTTATAGATTTTTTAGAGGAATAAAAGAGAAGAAGAGAGTGTTTTAGAGTTGACGACTCTAAAGACTAGAGATCTCTAGAAGATTAGAGTTGGCGTTGAGTTAAGATTTAGAGTCTTTAGAGTTGAGTGGTGTTTTAGGGTGACGTTGTGACTGTGATTCTCAGTTACTTTCCGGTTTCTGTTACAAATGAATGTATCTAAGGTTTGATGGTTATAGGAGCTGTTTGAGTGTTTACAATAACAATCAAATATTTTCTGATCAATGATTCACACACTGGAGCCCAAGTCTTGAAAAAAGCGTTTTGAAACCGTCTGGCGTTTTCATTGATCAAAACGTAAAAAAGTTGACGACTATACCTTAGTCTTCAACTTTTTTACGTTTTGATCAATGAAAACGCCAGACGGTTTCAAAACGCTTTTTTCAAGACTTGGGCTCCTGATTGATAATAGATCAAATTATGTTGCCAGCCTTGACACCAGGATTCATTCAATTAACCGATTTATTCCATTTGGAAGATTTATTAATTACAAATTACATAAATATAGACTATCTTAACTTCATTTTAATATAAATTAATTTTTAGATTAAATAATCTAAAATACCTAATAATTATATAATTTTGGAGTATTTAAATTAAATAGTTTAAACTCCAAAATGTATAATAACAATCGTGATATAATCAATACCAATGAAATCCAAATGCACCAACCAACTATATTTGTTTTAACTGAAAGTTAATTATTAGTTCCGATAAACGAAAAACTGATTGTTGTTCCTACGTCATATTAGTTCGATCGACATAACATTGACTTCCTTATCTGTGTGATCTATCTGGGGCTGATGAACACAACCCAGTAATGCAGTCATCCCTCTGTTGACAAATAGCTATGGGTTTGCTATAGGCAACTTTACGAGCTTCGCTGTACGAGTGGTGGTATCATGATATTCTGTAAGGGTGAAGAATTAACAGGACTTTATGCGTTGTCTGTACGTTGTTGATCTTAACCTGTGACATCAGTGCGCCTGTGCGGCACGAAGCTGGGCTGCGCAGAGGGCGGCTGCGGCGCCTGCACCGTCATGCTGTCCAAGTACGACTGCGCCAACAAGCAGATCATGTATCCTTTACAACGTCACACCGGTAACACTCATGTAATATCAGCTGTGTCATTGTACTCATATGTTAGTTATGTCAGCGTGCTTGATGTCCTCCTGAACGCCGCCCAGACACTTGTCCGCCAACGCGTGTCTGGCGCCCGTCTGCTCCATGCACGGGCTCAGCGTGACGACCGTGGAGGGCATCGGGTCGACCAAGACGCGTCTGCATCCGGTCCAAGAGCGCATCGCCAAGTCGCACGGCTCGCAGTGCGGCTTCTGCACGCCCGGCATCGTCATGTCCATGTACACCTTGCTGAGGACCAATCCCAAGCCGGCGTTCAAGGACATGGAGATCGCCTTCCAGGGTGAGTGGCGACACGACTGTCACGACACGACACGACACGACACACACGGCACGACACACACGACACGACACGACACGACACGACACGACACGACACTTCTTGATGAGCTGCTCACTCATCGCTGTGCTGATTACAGGCAATCTGTGTCGTTGCACCGGCTATCGACCAATCATAGAAGGGTACCGAACATTCACCGAGGAATGGGAGCAAGCGAGGGCGACAAACGGCGTCACCAACGGCGCGTGCGCTCTCGGTGACAAGTGCTGTAAGAATCAGAGCAACGGCGTCAACGGCGTCAATGGCGTCAACGGCGTCAACGGCGTCAATGGCGTCAACGGCGTCAACGGCGTCAATGGCGTCAACGGCGTCAACGGCGTGGCGGAGGATGAAGAACTTCTGTTCAACCACAGCGAGTTCACTCCGCTGGATCCATCTCAGGAACCAATCTTTCCTCCTGAACTTCAGGTGAGGTCGAAGATTTCGTTAACGAGAGATTTGCCTCGTTATCTTGTAAAGCTTCTCTCAATGTCGTGATATTGTATGTTAAAGCTGACGAGCAAGGGTCTGCATGAGCAATATCTGATCATCAAAGGAGAGAGAGTCACGTGGTATCGACCGTCAACTTTAAGTCAACTCCTGGAACTCAAAATGAAGTTCCCAGAGAGTAGAATTGTCAACGGCAACACCGAGATTGGTAAGAATATCTACGTACTCAACTATGTCTCAATATGACTGTGATAGTATCTTTACTATGATTGTGAATGAAATGTGATACTTCGACTTGATACTCAACTCGTCGATGTCTTTCTTCAGGAGTTGAGGTGAAATTTAAGAACAGCTCTTACCCGGTGTTGATTCAACCGACGAGCATCCCTGAGCTCACCTCCATTGCCGTCGGGACCGAAGGATTGAAGATAGGAGCCTCAGCCACTTTGAATGACATTCAGATTGCTGTAAATGAAGAGATTAAAACAAAGCCTGGTAACTTTATACTATACCTACTTCTCTATTACCATTGAAAGAATAATTGCTACTTGAGTTCTATAACTTAATGTCATCTGTTTTAGAGTATCGAACAAGAATCTTCTTAGCTGTGACTGAAATGCTGCACTGGTTCGCTGGAAGACAAATACGAAATGTTTCGGTAAATAAACTACTTGAAGACGGCAACAGGTATCTCTTGTGATCGAGGTATAAATTTACTGCCACTTGTTGCAGGCTGTTGGCGGGAACATCATGACCGGAAGTCCCATCTCTGATTTGAATCCCATCTTCATGGCGGCCGGATGTCGTCTGGAGCTCATCAGCAAGGGTGAGGAGTTGACGCAATGTTGAGATTCATGATCAAGTAATATCTGTCTTCATGACCCACTTATTCCAGACAGAGGAGTCAGAACTGTCGTCATGGATCACACCTTCTTCACCGGATATCGCACGAACGTCGTCGCCAAAGACGAGATTCTCCTCAGCATCTTCTTGCCGTATACTGCTGAGGTAGGATCCTTTCTGTTGGTTGAGTTTCATGGAAAATGCGGAAGATCTGATCAACTATCTCATTGATTCCAGAACCAATATTTCCACGCGTACAAACAAGCCAAGAGGCGCGAGGACGACATCGCCATCGTCAACGCAGCGTTCAACGTGGTCCTCCATCCAGACACCAATCAGATTGAAGACATCGCCTTGGCGTTCGGCGGGATGGCGATCACGACTGTTCTTGCGCAGACCACGAGACAGAAGCTGATTGGCCGGTGAGTTCGCGACGTTCTGTCAGTCGTCGGCGTGTTCGTCGCTCGGCGACTACAAGGAGTCACGTGATGTTTCAGAGTCTGGAACGAGGAGATGCTGGAGGAGGCGTACAAACATCTGATCCAGGATCTTCCGCTAGACGCGAGCGCCCCTGGCGGCATGATCCAGTACAGAAGATCACTGACTCTCAGGTGACGAATCAAAAAGTTAAATTATTAAACATTTTGAGCCACTTGGTGATAATGTTTCTTTATTTTTCAGTCTATTCTTCAAGGCTTACCTGGCAGTTTGCAGAGAGATCAAGATGGAAGTGCCTGAAAACTATCAGGGAGGAGAAGAAGGGTTGAAGTCCGGCATCCCCAAGAGTTCTCAGTACTTTGCAGTGGTGCGTATTGTCTTGAACCTCATGAAGCTACGCCCAAGGTTCATCTCAATATATCGTCAAATCTGTTTGTTCACAGCCTCCTCCGGGCCAAGCTGCAAGTGACCCGATAGGAAGAACGATTCCGCACAAGTCTGGTTTCAAGCACGCCACTGGTAATCAATCACATGGTTAACTAACGGCCATGTTCCAAATCTGCGACACTAAATAACAGCTCATGTATCATTTGTAAACCAGGTGAAGCAGAGTATTGTGACGACATGCTGCCTCTGGCCGGTGAGCTCTACCTTGCTCTGGTACTGAGCACTCGCGCGCACGCGCACATCGTGTCTGTGGACCCCAGCGAGGCTCTGGCAGAGCAGGGCGTCAGAGGCTTCTTCTCTGCCAAAGACCTGACAGAGCACTGTAATACATTCGGAATGCTCACACCTGACGAAGAAGTATTCGCATCAAAGACAGTAATAATTTTTAGTAAAACAAAACAAAAATTAAATCTAATAATTTTGATAATACTGATTATTTACATACCTTCTGGTTTGATATCAACAGGTGGCATGTCAAGGTCAAGTCATTGGAGCTATTGTCGCGGATGATCAACTGATGGCCCAACGCGCAGCCAACATGGTCAAGGTCGAATACAAAGACTTGACGCCAATCATCACCATTGAGGTAAGAATTCGACTGATGTTATCTCTTCGAAATTGACGAGTTTGTTTTATATGAGCGTGCATTTATATTTGTTATGAGGGATATTCCTATACGAGGTCATCAATAGTTTTAAGGGTATGAATAAATTACAAAATTACAAATGGCGGCAGATGTAGGATTCATAAACTTTTTATTTTAATAATAAAATTAAGGTATACATCTTCATAAATTGACTTGACTGTTAACCTTTAAGGATGCAGTAAAGGCTCAGTCGTTCCTGCTCGATATGCCAAAGAGATTGGTCAAGGGTGACGTGTCAGCAGCGTTTGCCTCTGCTGATCACACGTTGTCCGGCGAGATCCGGGTGGGCGGGCAAGAGCACTTCTATCTGGAGACAAATTGTGCGATCGCCGTTCCGTCCGTGGAAGACGGAGAGATGACAATTTATTGCGCCACGCAGAGTCCGAAGGAGATGCAGGTAACTATTGTAAAGTTTACACGAAAATCGAGCGTCATTCACTTCCGTCACTCTTTCATTATTTTCTAAATGTCTTAAAATTCTTAGAAAAGTTTAAGTTTTAATATGTAGACATATTTTTGGGAATTGTATCCAAGCTTTTGGTAATAATAATGCATTTTCGGTTACAGAGAATGGCTGCTAAGATTCTGGGCGTCGCGATGAACCGGGTGGTCTGCAAAGTGAAGAGGTTGGGTGGAGGATTCGGAGGCAAAGAGATTCGATGTGCATTGGTGATGCTTCCTGTCGTCTTAGCTGCTCAACGGTAGAACAGATCCATCCATCTCCTTGGCTGTTTCATTATCCTCAGCATTTATAATTAATTGGCTGTGTTTTGATGTTTTGCAGGTTGAATCGTCCCGTCAGATGTATGCTGGACCGCGATCAAGATATGATGATCACTGGACAACGTCATCCGTTCAAAGCCAACTACGAAGTCGCTTTCAACAAGGACGGCAAAGTCCAAGGATGCAAGATGGTCCTCTACAACAACGCCGGGCATAACACCGATCTGTCAGCAGCGGTGTGTTTTTAACATTTGTTATAGATTCGTAGATAGTGAACGATCGATTATTGTTTTGATTTGTCTCCAGGTGCTGATGAAAGCGATGGTGAGTATTCAGAACACATACTTCATCCCGAACGTCGATGTGACTGGTTGGTGTTGCAAGACGAACCTTCCTTCCAACACTGCGTTCCGAGGTTTCGGCGCTCCGCAAGGAATGCTCGTCGCGGAAACGATGATCCGCGACATCTCCGACTTCCTGCACAAGGACCCACTGGAGGTAGAATCTACACTAGTTCAAGAACTTGGTTGTGTGAAGAAGCTATGCTGCCATTTAAACGACTTTACTTACAGATTGGCGCGTTGAATCTTTTCCAAGAAGGGGAACAAACTCTCTTCAACCAGAAGTTGGAATATTGCACGCTGCAGCGCTGCTGGGACGAATGCATTCAGCGCTCGGAATATCACAGCAAGAAGCTTCAAGTCGAAGAGTTCAACAGGTAAGAGAACGACACGTTAGTCGTTTTTACACTTTGGCTGTAGTAAGTACAGCGAGAGTCTAATGAATGGCAACACTGATGTATTAGGTTCATATGATTATCATTATCATTTCCCAGACGTTTTTGCTCTTTTGATTGAATCATAGGAAAAAGGTTAAGGGAGATTTCAAACCCTTTGCTGACTATAAAAAGTGGCGCATTCCATGAAAACGAAAATCTTCAGAAACGTCTGGACACACTCATCGATTAACAGAAGGATCATATAGAAGGATTGAGATACTCACCAAAATAAAATCCTATACATATAATGTAAAAATTAGTTGGTATTGCTTTTGGAATGTCGCTTCAGAGTTGGAATCTGGTAACTCGGGTCAATTGCTAATGTATAGGTAATACAAATTCCACGAATGAGGTTAAAAGTCCTGCTCTTGATCCAGCCTTCATCGCTGGAAGAAGCGCGGTGTCAGCGTCGTCCCGACCATGTTCGGCATCGCTTTCCCTCCGCTCTTCATGAACCAAGCCGCGGCGCTCGTCCACGTGTACACTGACGGCTCGGTGTTGCTGACTCACGGAGGCACTGAGATGGGTCAAGGTCTACACACCAAGATGATCCAAGTGGCCAGCAGAGTGCTCGGCATCGCAGACTCCTACATCCATGTGGCCGAGACTTCCACGGACAAAGTGCCCAACGCTTCGTGCACGGCAGCCAGCGCCAGCTCAGACCTTAACGGCATGGCGGTCATGGTCAGTACTAAACACCTCACACACTTAGTCGTAAGTTTCAACTGTGGCACCTAACACATGGTGCTGACGACACTGTATATGCGACCACATGTCATTACTGATTGGTCAATACGTTTTCATCTCCCCAGTACGCTTGTCAAACTATCGTCGAGCGCCTGGCTCCATACAAGGCTGCCAACTCCAAAGGCAGCTGGGAGCAATGGGTCACCGCCGCCTACTTCGACAGAACCAGCTTGTCGGCAACGGGCTTCTACAAGACGCCTGGTCTCGGACACAACTGGGAGACGAACTCGGGAGAGATGTTCAGTTACTTCACTTTCGGCGTCGGTTGCTCGGAAGTGGAGATCGACTGCTTGACAGGCGACCATAAGGTAGGTTTCTAGAAGAAGTGCAACTCGTTGCTGAAACTGCGTCTTCATTACTTGTTCATGCGCGTAGGTTCTGCGCACCGACATCGTCATGGACTTGGGAGAGAGTCTCAACCCCGCCATCGACATCGGCCAAGTGGAGGGCGGCTTCCTGCAGGGCTACGGCTTGTTCACCATGGAGGAGCCCGTCGTGTCACTCATTGCTCTTGTGTGTGCGCGTAGGTTCTGCGCAACGACATCGTCATGGACCTGGGAGAGAGTCTCAACCCCGCCATCGACATCGGCCAAGTGGAGGGCGGCTTCCTGCAGGGCTACGGCTTATTCACCATGGAGGAGTCCGTCGTGTCACTCATTGCTCTTGTGTGTGCGCGTAGGTTCTGCGCACAGACATCGTCATGGACCTGGGAGAGAGTCTCAACCCCGCCATTGACATCGGCCAAGTGGAGGGCGGCTTCCTGCAGGGCTACGGCTTGTTCACCATGGAGGAGCCCGTCGTCTCTCCCACCGGAGTCCTCTACTCGCGCGGGCCTGGAGCCTACAAGATCCCTGGCTTCGGTGACATCCCCACAGAGTTCAACGTGTCGCTACTCAAGGGCGCGCAGAACCCTCGCGCAGTCTATTCCTCTAAGGCGAGTATCTTGAAGTCATCATGCATCCTTGTTGTGAATCCTCTAACATGTGTGCTCCGTGCAGGCAGTGGGAGAGCCCCCGTTGTTCCTGGCAGCGTCGGTCTTCTTCGCCATCAAGGACGCCATCTTGTGTGCTCGACGTGACGTGGGCTTGAAGGAAACATTCCGCCTGGACTCGCCAGCCACGGCCGCCTCGATCCGCATGGCCTGCGTCGACGAGATCACGGCCAAGGTGAGGAAATACACAGAGATAACGTTCACGTTGGAATGCAGGCACCATGACACTAGTGACTGTGGTGATGGGTTGACGCCAACTTGAAAACCGCTGTTTTACACTGAAATAAAATCTCGTTATCGTTATAGATAAGTTTATACCCAGTGAACACAGGTCGTCCCAGGGACAGACTATTTTTAGGATATCCTAGCCTAAAGTAGGACATCCTACTAGGATGTCCTGGGTACCTCCCTGGGATATCCTAATAAAGGAAGAAAATCCTTTTTTAGGAACATTCTTCCTAAATTAGGCAATTGCCTTTTTTAGGAAGAATTGTCCTAAAAATGGCTGCTACTGAAATCCTATTTTAGGACAATTCTTCCTAAATTAGGCAATTGCCTTTTTTAGGAAGAATTGTCCTAAAAATGGCTGCTATTGAAATATTTTTAAAAGTTTCTACAACAGTCAACAGAGTACTCTGCCCTTCGACTTCACAATATTGATTTTTAATTTCAGCATATCTCTTTATCGTTTGTTTTTAAGTAAGTTATATTATTTCCAAAATCTGCCAAGTATTATAAGATATTATAACAAAAAGAGACATGTCCTATTGGATGATAGGAAAAATGTGTATTTCTTTTATTTTGTACTGGAACCTTAGTTGTCCCCTTGGAGTCGGAGCCATATTTTTTGGATGCAAACATTGATAGGTAACTGAATTAATGAATATGAATAATGCGATTCGTGCGAATTGGTGTCTGTGCAAATAGAACCTGTCTATTAAATATGGCAATTGCATCCCATTAGGGGAAAATTATCTTCCAAATACCATTCTATTATAATAATAATGAAAAATTATATATTAAATTTGTCATTTTCATCCTAATTTAGGAAAAGCATCTACCTAAATAAGAAAATGACGTCCTAAAGTAGGACAATGTATATCTTAAATTAGGCAGTTTCGTCTTAATTTAGGAAAAGTATCGACCTAAATTAGGAAATGACGTCCTAAACTAGGACAATGGATATCCTAAATTAGGCAGTGTCGTCCTTTTTTAGGAAGGTCCGCCTAATTTAGGACGTACCTGGGATCGAAAAACTTGTGTAATTAGGACACTCTGGGGACACTCTGGGGATCATTTTAGGCCGAGTTTAGGACGGACTGGGGATGTCCTACCTAAGTAAGTAGTCTGTCCTGGGGACGTCCCAGGTACGTCCTAGTGTTCACTGGGTAATTAACAATCTATATTGACTTTCAGAACGCTCAAGTATTCTAATACCTTCTGCATCACTTATCTCTGCATAGGTTCCTTGAAGATTCTAATTATTTTCTCTTTAATGTTTCGTTTCTCGATAATTAGTGGATTTAGATAAATAATTCTCTTTTCTTGAAAGTTACACCAAACAAACTGTATTTTTTTGGTATATAAACAAATTTATAAAGTTTGTGAAACGTTCAAGAAAAGATTGTTATTGTATTCTAATTCTTTTGAATATTTTTACACTATCAATTTGAGTGTGTATTTTGCTTTCCAGGTTCCGACACTTAAAGCTGTGAACAACTCATCAGTTTGGAACATTGTTCCTTAAAACTCCCGTGGTGTACGAAACAAGAATTATAATTATTAGTAATGTCATAGACAGACATAGCCTATAAATGTCTATGGTAATGTTAACGAAGGTGAACTGTGTAGCGTTGGGCAACATATTTTATACGTAAAGTATGTTGTAAAATTCAATCCATTTTTGATGCACTTGTAAATATGTTATCAACAGACTAGAAACTTATGGTTGAGCACTTGATTCGCTTCCTGCGAAGTGAATGTGATAACAATGCGAAACTGCACATTGTGGAGAGCCAGTTGCTCTAGTGGATTGAGCATTGTTGCGTGCGCTGCTCGAAATGAGATCCATACGTCATCTTGGTATTGTAGTTGACGAACTTTACGATATTTTTATAATCACTGTGTTACTACTGATGCAACGTATACAAGAAATAGGACTAATAACTCAGAAGTAGAAGGCCCGATGTACAATTCAATGATTCTCTTGAGGAGAGCTAAAAAGCAGTGCCTAGTCCTGCCATATCATCGCACTTTTAACTGTATGTGTTGGCATCAATCAATTTGCAATTGATATGGCTTGATTATGGCCTTGGTACAACCAAAATATCTGCACCCGGAACAGTCAAATTCTGAGAAAAAAAATATTTTATTTAACCCCATAAAACCTACATTTTATTTGTATTGTATATTCTAACAATAGTGGGGCTGCGGGATGTCGGGGTCATTTATGGGGGGGGGGGGGGGGCAAATGATCCCCAGAAAATGCCTAGACACCTCTCCCTCCCCCCCCCCTCCCGGGGCCTAACCAGTCAAAATGCTCCAGCCTGTATATTAGTAATAAGTAATAACTACGATTTATAATTTTTGCCCTCTCAGCTTTTTCTGCCCCTTAGCAATTTTTTAATGTGTTCAAGCTTAGCTCGTAAAAATAGTGTCCCGGTAAACAAGAGTTTAAAAAGAAGGCAATAGAAGAGTTTGGCAGAAAAACACTTCTTCAAACATTTCTGACTCTGTTTTACATTCTGGCTGCAACAAACGACTGTTTCTACACTTTCTTCAGTTTACACATCTCAATAATATCTCACTTTCTTTTAATATTATTATTCATTATAGTAAAATTACCTACTGTAACTCCAAACTCTATGTTATTGGTATTATTATTATTTGTATTGTTATTATCATAGACAGTGTATAGTGCATTATTATGATTTTTAATTTTACATTTTTACCTTTAAATTTACAAGTGTTAGTAATTTCAGATATACCAACGCTACAACAATTTCATAATATTTGTCAATATTGAGAGCTTATCATATTATTCATTCATTCATTGATACAAATGTAACATTAGTAAATATGTCAGTAAACCGAATAAAATTTGTTTATACAAAATCGTTATTCTCTGATTGCCGATGTTATGATTTATATTGTAAAGAAAAGAAATATTAATATTGCATCTAATAGAATACGATTTAGTGTAGTTTGTGACTTGAATGTTGGTATGCCTGCACACAGTGGTAGAAATTTCATCTTGTTGATTTTGTTGAAGTGTCACCTGGATCTGTCAACTCTGTTAGGTACCTAAAGGCACTGAGTTTTGGGCAACATATAGTGTAAAACATACTATTAAAAACTCTCGATTCTTAAGTAGAATCCGAAGTCTTATATTTTGCATTATTGAGCTTATTAAAGGTACGTTTGTTACTGCATTTCGGTTGTCCTATATTGCTGGCCCGCAGAAGCATTTGTTTGCTGTTTCTGTTTTCGTGTTACCTCTTACTTGATATGTATTATACATTAATCCTGTGTACCAGCATTATTTTATTGAATTTAATTATACATTATAATTACAAATAGTGTTAGCTTTTGGCAAATTTCTACAGTTGCAGATGCTGGATAGCCACAATGACCTTTTTCATAACCTAACAATTTTTTTATGTCCGACATTGTTCTTCATCCAAGCAACCATCATGAGTTAATGGTAACAAACATTTTTGTCTTCCCCAGAATTGTCTTTATTTTTTATCAAGATGGTGAGCACTGAAATCAATAACCAGCAATTGTATAGCTTGACCTGGAGTGAATACAGCACATCCCTTGCGTCTTCCGTGCAATCGTTGCGTGGGCTGGGGGATCTTGTTGATGTTACACTAGCAGCAGGCGGCAGACGTTTTCCTGCTCACAAGATTGTCTTGTCTGCTGCAAGTCCCTTCCTTCTTAATCTGCTGAAGGTAAACTATTTTTTTCTTTGGACTGAAATGTAATTGAGAATCTTTTGTGTAGTACCTAGGTAGGTACAGTAAACATTATTGTGATTACTGAATAATAGAATATGCAGATATAAACTTAATTCATTATATTGATTTAATTTCAGAATACACCATGTGAACATCCTATTGTAATGTTGGCTGGTGTAGCTGCAGCTGACCTTGAAGCGCTACTCGAGTTTGTATATCGGGGTGAAGTTAGCGTTGACCCAGAACAACTACCATCGCTCCTGCAAGCTGCAAACTGTTTGGGCATCCAAGGACTGATTCCAAATACTCATAATACTGAGGTATATCTTCTATATCATATTATGAGCACTAATTGAACATCTAAAGTTTCTTTGGATTTTGTTAAGTTGTAACTTGTACAAAGCTCTAAACTAGCGAAGTTATATTGATGTAGATAGAGCATTATTCTTGTAGCCTACATTTCCTCAATCTTGATGAAAGACTTATTCTTTTAATCTGGGACTGGAACCCAAATGAATTCGTTCTGGCACTGGTTCCAAAATAAAAAATATCAGTTCCAATTTTGATTCCTGGAAAAAATAAAATAACAGTTCCGGTTCCGGGTTCCATTTTGGCTCCATCAAATTCAGCCATTAATTCAAATTGTTTTTTTAAATCGACTTTTGGAACTTACAAGCTCAGAAATGTCTAACATTAATTTGACTGTGGTGATTATTTATTTGAATAACTGTAGTGGAAGGTACCTAGTAAATAATTTCAGATTTGAAAAGCAATGCTAAGTAAAAATTCAATGAAATTAAATATTGTGAGAACCCTTATGGAACCGTTATGGAACCCAACAAATATTTATTATTAATAAGGGTTCCGATTCCACCTAAAAAAATTATATGGGTTCCGATTCCGGTTCCTATAAAAATAATGGTTCTTTCCGGAAACCAGTTTCCGGTTTCCTGCTTCTAATATAATTTATTATCCACCCTATCCATACATAAATCATAGTCTGAACATCTGTAATAGTACTACCTAATAGGTAATCAAATCGATTTATCTCAATGAGACATTTTAAAATCTAGGAAGGTAGTACTAGGTACTGGAAAAAAATCTGTAATTGTCCGCATAGGTGCATTATCTTGTTGCATTACATATACCCCTTTTCTGTTAGCGGTTCAATAATGATCTGTCGACAACCGTTCCGCCGGCACCAGCTGTTGCTACGAATGTGGCACTGACTCGAGACGTGATCAACTCTTTCCTGCCGCTGCGCCGCTACAAACGCAGCAAGCGGCGCAACAGCGACACGGGTGGCAAGTGGGCACGTCTGGAACTGGAGAACGAGAGTGGGGGGACTTCAGCTGAACATGACAACAACACACCGCGGGAAACAGCCAGCGATCAACTCAATTCAGATGAACAAGGTACCTACCTAATTAGTAATGATGTGTTGGTTGTACCTTAGACTTAATTGTAAGACTCGATAAGTTTCTGTCGCAAGAGGAGTGACCTTAATTATCTCTTCAACATAGCCAGTGGGCCACAATCCGATTGGGACCTTGTGTATTCAAGGTCCCTGATCTTAAATACACAATCATTGTCTTTCAATCATGTCTTGCCATCTGAACCAAATGAATTAATAGAAGTATGATTTGGTGGATATTATTGTTTTCTGAAATTGTGCAGTGCTCATTTTTCACAAACAGAATAAAAATTAAACTCTAGTGTAATGGTACTACTAGCAATTCACAGTTATGGCTGTTCACTGCACTGTTGAGATTGCACTGTAGGAATGAAATGCACATTGAAGGCATTCTATTTAAAATGTCATCAGTGGTCTTTCTAAATGTTTCTTGTCAATCTTGCAACTTATCTTATCGGAGTATTCAATGAATTTCAAACAATAATTTTTATTGTTGGTAGGTTGCCCGGTTGCCCTACCAATGTTCTAGATGTACAATGTTCCAATGTTCATCATTACTAATGCATAATGATGATTATGCTAATATTCTCTTTGTTTTATTCATAATGCAATTCAATGAAATTAGTGTATATATAGATTTTGCTTGGTATCACACAATATCTGTATGGGCATTTGTATTTTCATATCTTTCTCTGCATAACTCAAATTAATACTTCATCTTCTGGGGCCTCATTCATAAAGCACGGATAGCTTGGGTTATCTCCGATTAGCGCTGACCTTGAGAAAATCCGATTCACGACCTAACATTCACTAACCCCGCTACGGGGTAGTGTTAGCGCGGATTATCAGGGGTTTGTAGGTTAAAAGCGACCAACTCTCACAACTCATGCATTATTTTGATGATTTATATTTTCATAGTTCTTGAACTCTTTATGGAACATATTAGAGCATTTGTACTGTGTTTTTACGTGTTCTTATAATGATTTTACAGTTTAAAACATTAGTTTACTCGTAAATTAGATACCGGAAGTAGCTTCAAATTATGTGACAGAAATATTTCGACGAATTCCGTAACTTTGTGAAAACAATACACGTCATTGCGGGAAAGTAAATAATTTCAAATTGTACGATTCTGATTGGCTACTGAACTTTAACACAAGGGCGGAGCCTAAATGTTTTGTGAATACGATTTTCCATCTTGTGTTAGCGGCGATTAGAGGCAGGATAAGGTAATCCGGAATAGCACCGATTATCGAAAAGTTTCGTGAATGACCCCCCTGCAATCTGCAATAGTATATCGTTTATAGGTGATAATGTTATTCAAACTTTAAACATTTCCACTCCACTTAACTTTTACATTTCATTTTAACTATGTTTGTTTATCTTTTTACATCCATTTGTGGTATACTAGTACAGTGAACAAATTTGAACCAAACACATCCAAAATTGTAATAAATAAATGTGTAAATATTTGTTGACCCAAGAATGGTGACCACATATACCTACTGCATTTTGTTTAGTGTCGTGTTTGTGATCTGTGAACCTCGACCCGAAGATTCCAAGTGGCCTAACGTGTTTGTGTCTTGGACAGCGGACGTAGCGACGAGTGCCAAATCTCGAGGAGCTTCCGACCAACCCGGTGTGTGTCCCGTGTGCGGTGCAACGTTACGCCAGGCTCGGAATCTACGACGACATCTGCTCACCAGCTGCAAGCAACGGGCCAACTCTCTCATCGACCTGCATCAGTATCTCCACCAATCAGACGGATTAGACAGCAGCAACCAATCAGACACATTCACATCGGGTTCGGAACACATCATCTGTCCTGTCTCTCCACCACTGGTACCCTCACCAACAATCATGTGCGACAACA
The DNA here is from genome assembly GCA_934045905.1 of Leuctra nigra. NCBI lineage: Eukaryota > Metazoa > Arthropoda > Insecta > Plecoptera > Leuctridae > Leuctra > Leuctra nigra. Next base: position 14,826,802 of record OW203761.1, read on the forward strand.
AAGATTGTTTCTTGCCAGCAAAACACACATGATCTGAGACATTAATCCCAGTGGTGCAATCAGTATTCAAGATCCCTGGTGTTTACAAGTAGAGTGTTTTGTTTGGTCTAAATGTGTATAGCAACTTCCACTGTCGTTAGTTTATTTTCCTTCAAATATCATTTAATAATGTTAGTGTTTATTTGTTGAAAATACCTAATAGACATTGCTTCAGCTTTTGCTGTAAAATTTTAAATCGAATGTAACGTAGGTACCTACTGAAATTTATTTGTATTAACTATCTTTTTATTGCACGAAAAGGCCCATTCACAAACAAACATAACATTTACAATCCTAGTTGACTTATTGAAAATTAAGAATAGTTGCCGTGTTCGTTAACGTCACACTTACATTGTGACTCCCAAGTTGTCATGTTGAAGAACTATGTAATGCACAAAGTTTCATAAATCTGATGGAGCAAGTTGGCTCAAGAAAATGCTCTGAAATTTCACTCCAATGAAAGTCTGGGTTCAATACCCACATCCTACATGCCTTAAGGTGGCGCGATCACTCGAGGCATAGTCTCAGATCTTCTTAATTTTTTGTGTACATATTGATAATCATGCCATACACAATCCCTGAAAAGATTAAACACTTCTCGTGTCTAGTTTCTGAGATAATTTGAGTTTTATCCCCCATGTTATCATATGGCAGCCAAGTAAAATCGTGTCATTTTTAAGCTAAAATGAAGTTATAAATAATTTTTTGTAGCGTTAGATTTTAACAAAAAAAAAATTCTGGTAGACATACGGACATACTATCAGGGAAAAAATTGAAAACATACCTAGGTACATACGTGTGGTGTGCTGTTTTGCACCAATTTCGAAACGATTTTCCTATACCTTCTCATGTTAAAGTTTTTTTGTTCATTCTCAAAAGACATTAAATTGAAAACTCATTATTGGGCAGCAATTGCAAACTACAGGACATTAAATGAGTATTTTATACTACCTACTTCAATATTGTTGAACTGTAATAAAAAGTTTTTTGAAAGCGTAATTTCAAAAATAAATACAAATGTGCTATATCGAGTGATTGCGCCACATTAAGTTTTTTGGGGGTTTAAATCAGTTGATGATAGGCAAATCCTGTGAGGAAGATTCCCTACTATTAGGCTTAATTTGCCTGAATTGTAGAACAGTGGGACGTTCTACTAACACAATCATATCATAATACCAATTGCCATTCTTCTAACAGCTTTAAGTAGGTCGGTTCGTTGATGCTCAGAACTGTTCTGAACTGTTTTAAATTGCTCGAACTTGTACCAGAACATGATCACGATCATCTTTTCCAATCTGCTTGGAGCAGGTTCGAGCAACCCAACAAACTAACGGTCTAACCTAACCTATTATTTACTTCAAATTTTAAATAATTACAAAAGCGCAAAAATGTCAGTCTTTCAATGTTTTTGGCTCGGAATGTGAATCACTGACTGCACTTTTCCATTGCCGCTTTTCCATTAGATTTTCATCTACAGTCAACAGTAAATTGGATTTGATTGAGAATGGGCCTTATTATAATTAATACTTTATTAGAACAAATTTTAAAATTGTAGGTATGTACTTATTTCTTACTTAGGTATCTTTTTTGTATGAATTGACTCAAAACAAAAGTTCAAAGCCTCTTGCAGTTGAGAGAGACGTGAGATTGCCTTTCTCATCCCTAGTCATTAGTGTATGGATTTGGAGATTAATCTTGGCTGGAATTAATGATCTGACAGCATTATGTAAGTTGGTACTCTTCTCTTTCTGATATAATACTAGGGTACGATACATTATTTCTCTAAACTGTAATGTATGTAATTATGTGTGCCTGTCTGATTTATAATTTCTTTATTTAATTTCAAGCGTATTTTATTGGTTCTATGGTGTTTTCAAGAGGCAAGGAGAATTACTACGTGATTGTGGGTATGATCTTTTCTACTCTCTGTATGTACTAAGTACGTAGATATTTTCATTTTGCAACTGTAACGAAGACTAATGAATGCTCTTTGGCAATATAGCATTAGGTATTTAAGTTCAATCGAATTCCCTATAAGTATATCTAGTGTATGATAATGATAATTATTATTATTGTAACAACAAACGTTGTATACTGTATATTTCATGATTTGATAATAAAATAATATATTATAATTTTTGAATTTGTATATTGTTATAATTTCCACCTAATATCTTACCACATAAATAACTCATAATTCCATCGATCATAGTATGTCTGCTATATTTGATAGATTAGATAACCAGCAGGTAAATGTGTGTGGAATACTGGATTGTTGCAGCAAACAAGAAGAGTGGTGCATCGGATCAACCGGGTGTGTGTCCAGTGTGCGGCGTAACTCTGCGTCAGTCGCGCAACCTGCGACGCCACCTGGAGCTGTTGCACTTGAGCACCAAGCCTGCAGCCAAGAAGAAACCTCCTCCCCCTCCTGCTCCTGCACTTGTCCCCACAGTGACCAACCTCGTGCCCATGCCGGTCCCGGCTCCGATGCCTGCGCACATGGCGGACAACATCACGTATCTGCTGCCACCCATGACGTCGCCACACGAGCCGGTCTTCAGGCACCAGGGCGGTCTGCTGACGGGCGTCGGACTCTATGCAGAGCCTGGGAATGGGGCTTTGAGTGATGCTTATAAACAGAGAGGTGTCAATGTTAGCCAAGTTCCACATTCGTAGGCTATACTGATTACTTTCTTAACTTGCCCTGCTATTATTTTCAAACTTAACTTTTATGTAATAATTTATTTTAATAATGTGCTACAATCTGCTTCCACAAATTGCCCCAAGAAGGGGCATATCTGTACCCATACATAAGAAAATATACTATATTATTTTCAATAAAAGCGTCAGTAAAAGCAATAATTATGAGTTATACTAGGAACACGCTTAGTGTAACGAGTTGATGAGCGAGCCTTGGCACTGCATCCGATTTGATAAGCGCTTGCAAGTATCAGCTTCTCTACAGACCTTGGAACTGAAGCATAAAGAAGGCAGGAATGAAAATTTAGTATAAATATTTTAAAAATATTTCAGGATTATAGAATAAAATGTCATTAAAATTACAATAATTTTTGAAAATAACTACAGATTAGTCTTCAAATTGGCAAAAATACCTATAATGTTGGTCCTAATGACCATGCAAAGTTTTAAGTTGATGGGTCAATCGGTTCTAGTTTAAATTTCAAAAATCACAGGAAAGATGGTTTTAACTTTAACCAATTGGAGGATTTGGCTGAAACTTTGTAAGATTGGGAACAATGTTGGTTGCAATGTCTTCGCAAAATTTCAAATTGGTCAAACCAACCAATCGAAAGATTTTTTTTATTAAATTTGAACCAATCACAGGATCTTGTTCAAAAATGATTCCAGAGACCGCTTAGATTACATTAGTATGTGTGCAAAATTTCAGATCGATTGCTGTGCGGTTTGACCTGGGCAGTGCAGGCAAAAAATAAACCAAAATAAAACATACACACAAACACACAGAGAAAGTGCCATAAGAGTACCGTGGTGACGCTCGCTCAACAATTAAAGATTATGTGGACATAACAGGTAGATTGTTGTTAATAGGGCTAGGATGTTTAGGACATATCCTATTTAATTTTTTTGTTCAAACACGTCTAAAAATGATACATAATGTTTCATATTGTGTTCCTGATTTCAAAAATATTGTTTTATTTTGCCTGAAAATGCCTTTTTCTAATTTTTTTAAAAATAAATTCAGTCCTTTTCTTGCTATTTCTTGCTATTTCACAGACAGATTTTAGCATTGCATGAAACATCTTCTTGCTTTAATTATCTTTGCTACTTATCCCATTTTGTTAATTTTCACATTGAAATGCCGCCTTAACGGAGTTTGTCAGGACAACATGGGAAGTGACGTAGACGGCAGAGCAGCAACATGGAGATATGAATGTGCGTTGTGTTTACCATGTTCTTTGCTGGGATTTGATTAACTGTTCGGGTCCCAATTGTGTCATTATTGTGCTTCAGCTAATTGACTCGTATTCAGATTTTAAATAAGATCTTTGGTGATTAAAATACAAGAAGGTGCCTGAGAAAAATACAATCCTTATTCGTAAATAAAATTTCTTGAAATTTATTGGAAATAAACTTTTTGAGCGAGCTACTCCTTTTGGCACGGACCTCTGTTTTTTTTTGGTTTGTTTCTTGTTTGTTTTTTGTATTTCTTTCTGCTACTAACCGATTCACAGTTGCAACGTTTCACCGATCGATCTGAAATTTTGCACACATGTAAAGACCTTATCAGGGCCACCAGCACTTTCATAGGAACAAACCGTCACCACTGCCTTGCTATCACTCGATGGTTCCAAAAACTTCCACGACATCACCACCTTTTCTGTTTGCAGACCTTAACTTTTATGAAATCCGTTCATTTCATTGGTTACAATTTAAATAAATATCTCCTGATAGGCTGAAAAATGAAAATGGTCCGATAAATCTGATCAAACTCATATTTTGCATGGTCATTAAGACCAACATTGTCTCTTATTTTACACATTTTCAGCCCAATCAGTCAAGAACGTATGCACTTATTGACTCTGATTTGCTATTTGCTAGGTACCCTAGTGTTAGATAGATATTATAAAATTTCAACGAAAAACAGATACTTTTAATGTTGATTGAGTGTCTCCTATTCCATTTCAATATAGATGTTTATGTTTTCTCTACGTTGTGTACGCATTTCCGGTTTGAGAATTTGCACGTACCGGTGCTCGCTCATCAACGCGTTACACTGAGAGTTTTTTTTTAGTAAATTTTTGTATTCCATGTTTGATGTTTTCGAGCAAGATCGAGAATTTATGATATTCATATTTTTATTGAAGATGTACACTCGGCCAAACAAAAATTGATCGTTGATCAAATTTGAATGACTGCTGGTCATGTCCCATACCAATCAAAGCTTGTTTTTATCGTTGAAATGTGGGGTTACCTACTAGAGTGAGACAAGGAGATCGCTTGGACTGACTTCGGATGGTGCAATCTAACATTTATTAGTCAATCAAATTTGATCAACGATCAATTTTTGTTTGGCCGAGTGTACATTATTTTATATTCGTCTGGATTTTAAAGAAATCTGTCCAGGCATTAGTTTATTGCATTGTCATGAAATCAAGAAACGAGTTCAAATTCTAGCATAGCTTAAAATTACACGTTCTAGTGAAATATTTTGATCTTGGGTATAATTTAATTAACTTCCACACAATGATATGATTTCATTCTGTCGTAACTAAACCTATTTGCAAAGTTAGTGCGCAATATACGTATTTTGCTATACAGATTGGCTCTGAGCTGGCCTTTCCGACATAAATGAAGTGCTGAAATCAACTCTCTATTGAAATTACAAAAAAATATACTATTCTATACATAGTAAAAAATATGTTGTTTAAAATATCAATATCCTAACGGATCCACTCCTTGACCCTTATGTTTACCATCCTAGAGCTGATATCGTAATCTCACGTCGTGTCAAATTTCATCTTGATCAGAAGAGCGGTCAGCTCTGTAACCACATACCTACATGGAAGCAGGAAGAGAACGTTGCCATTAGCATCCACCATCCATAACCATGCGTGTACTAATGGAATGGAAATCGGATTATCTCTCTAATACCATTTACATTGCTGTTTTGTATGTTCGCAATCAAAATAAAATCATTCTAAAAAATCATAATTTTTTACAACACATACCTAGTGTAAGCACCGAGTGCTTTAAACTGTGGTTGTTGAAATGTTTTGAATGGGTGGTTTATTTGGGTTTTGCGGTTCTTCGTGTTTTTGCCTGCTCTGTGACGTCACACGACGAGGTTCAGCTCTGTGACGTCACACGACGAGGTTCAGCTCCGCCGAGTCGCCCCAGTAATCGTGCACGTTAGCCACGAGAAACGGCCACGTGCGCAGCGTAATGTATTCCAGCTGATCGCGCAGCAAGTGCAGCAGGTCGTCCAGGAATTGTACTGCGCGGACGTCGGCGAGGCAACGGCGAGTTTCTAGAAGCAGCCGCGTCGTCAAGTCATCTATCGACTGAGAGATACAAGTGTTACGTCATAATTTATTAAATTAGCTTCAACTTTCAAAGCGATTACGTCTAGTTACAATGAAAATAAGTACCTAGTCATCCAATTGTGTAATTAACTGAGATTTTTGTTGTGTACTCGTCTATGAAAAGAGTTGACGTTTAGTAGGTATAATCGTATGGGTGCAATATTATTTAATCATTATTCTAGCACAAACAAAATGTCTTTGAAATATTCTAGTGAAACATAATATCGATGTCATTCATTTCAATGAGGGGTTCATCTATCAAGGTGTTGACACTAATTGTAAAAGGTTTCTTTGATCTTCGACAAAGAACGTACCTGACATTCACGTCGAAGAATGGCCACCTCCTTGTGCATTTGTCTCGTTGCAACGATCATCTCGTCTAACTTGGAGTTCAGCCTGTGAAACACTTCACTGACATCTGATTCCTTCTCGTCACAATCTGTCACTGTCACCGCATTACAACACTCTGTCACCACGACCTCGTTGTCACTGTAACATTGTGCCCCTCTCGCCTCCAACGTACACGTCAACCTCTCGCCATCCACCTCCTCGCACTCTGTCACCACGACCTCGTTGTCACTGTAACATTGTGCCCCTCTCGCCTCCAACGTACACGTCAACCTCTCGCCATCCACCTCATCACACTCTGTCACCACGACCTCGTTGTCACTGAAACATTGTCCCACTCTCGCCTCCAACGTACGCGTCAAACTCTCGCCATCCACCTCCTCGCACTCTGTCACCACGACCTCGTTGTCACTGAAACATTGTCCCACTCTCGCCTCCAACGTACACGTCAACCTCTCGCCATCCACCTCATCACACTCTGTCACCACGACCTCGTTGTCACTGAAACATTGTCCCACTCTCGCCTCCAACGTACACGTCAACCTCTCGCCATCCACTTGCCTCTGACAAACTTCTGAATCACCGTCACTCGATGGCATCTCGTCGAACTGGAAGAACGTCACTCGTAAGATCTCATCCAAGATACGATCTTCAGGATTATCAGGTTTTAACAGTTGCACTAAATTGCGACGATCTGGGACTATGTACCTGTAATCGGTACATGTATCGGTACATGTATCAGTACATGTATCGGTACCTGTACCTGTAATCAGTACCTCTATCACTGGCGACCGCGATCTGATATTAACCGATGCAGACATCTTTATGCCCCGAGAATAGAGTTGTTTACCTTCACGTTGATCCGACTTTCAACAATTCATTCTGACACTACGCTACTTGACTACTTAAACACCACGTTGCTTTGTTTCCAATCATAATGATTGAGTGGCAGTGACGTCAGATATCGGAAATCTATTTCCAGCAAGAAACCAAGGAAATGCACGTGAGTTAGGAGGTTTCGCTATTGTCTTGGAGTCAATGCACGATAAAACGTCGCGCATGAGATCGCGATCTTTTCACTATCTCTGATTGAGACACTATCAATAGTTTCGCTATCTCTGATTGAACGCTGAACGCTTTGTGTCTCACTGTTCTTGAATACGGCAAGAACTTGTTGCTGATCTTGCCATTAGTGACGACATTGAACTAAAACGGGATTGCAGTGGTTTATAGTTTTATTCCAAGATGCTCATTATGTAACAAGTTGATAATCGAGTATGGCGATTTAATTAATCACGCCACTTACTTTTCATCTTCAACTGCATCTGAAAATGGGCATTAATACATTTTTGTTACAAGCGGGTTGTAATAAATGAAATATTGCCCTTGATCACCCATTTTTTAAGTACGTGAGCCACGGCTTCTTATACTCCCACTGTTTTCACCTATGAACGTCATGAAATTTGGAATCTTTGGTTGATTTTTCGTGGTTTTCCTCAGTAGAGAGGCAAATGCTGGAAAGGTTCACTACTAATAGGCCATAACCGCTCCTCCTCACCCACATTCCATCCTTACCCATTCTTCATCCTCGCCCAATCATAATCGTTCATCCGAAGCCAATGGCCTAGATGTATAGAACAGTGTCGACAAAACATCACTAAAAGTGAACAGGAAGAACCGTACTAAATAGAGAATCAATTATTGTATAGCAAAAAAGAAACAAGTAATAGGGAGACATCTCGAGTATCGCAGAATGAAAGCTGATTATGTCGTAGTCTAGAAGACCAGACAGATTTCAACAGTACCTATAGTGATGAGATGACGTTGTGAACGTATCTTAGGCAGATTAATTAATGTAGGACTTTCCAACATTCCTTCTCGGTCCAATCCTCTCTGTAGGTTCTCTCTCTTGCTATTTCACTTGGTTAGTCACCAAGGTGTCTTAAATATATAGACCATGGTTAGTCACTAAGGCTTTCAACCCGTGAACTCTGATTTAATTATAATTATTGCAAATAAACATTCGCTTATTAGGATTCTAACATCGTGACAGTTATGTTATGAATCAATTATGAATGAAAAAGAACAGTCTGTACCTAAGTAGAGGCAAAGATGTTATGAATGAGTTTTAATAATATCTTTGGTAGAGGTATAAAAATGTATGAGAATTTATTTCGATGTGAAGCATTAATTTTATAAATTGAATCTCATCATTTGAAATCAATTTAATATCGATTTCCCTTACGAAGGACAGGAATTGCATGATGTTGTGTACGTAATCATCACCTAGACATAACGCTTGTTAGGTTATAGCTCTGATAGCGGTGGGTTATTTTCCTGCTGGTTCCACATTTCGGGGCTGGTTAATAGGGTCAGGTCACCGAATATGCGTCGTTGTGAGGAAGAGCTGTGTCGACCCGTTGCGAATGAACTCATTAAGAACTTGGAGGAAGCTGTCAATCCGACACTTTGCATGACAATACACTTCGCGCGCTTCACTTCTCCCCGTGATCGAAGATAAGAGAGTGACGTCACATCCGTTGTCACTGTGTTGTGACATTGTCCATGCCTTGGAGGGTGAGCCGCGTTTTACGCTTATTTAGAAAAAGCTTCCGTGACTGATTTTAAGAGAAACTCTGGATAAATTAATTACGTTATGTAAATATAAGAAGTAACCGGATAGCGAAAACTTGCTGACAACGGGTTCTGCAGGCGTCTTGAATTTACATACTAAGAACCTACTCAACTAAGGTACTTAGCCAACATGAAAGTGGTAATATAAATATATTAGTTCTACTGTACCATAAACAAGACACCTACAATGAGCGAAAAGTATACCAATCTGTACGGGCAACATGCAATCCGTGGTAACACATTCTATTCTGTCACACCCAGATCATGACTGTTTTTTCTCCTAGTGTGTGTGTGTGTGTGCATATAAAACTGTTAGATTGTCCAATAATGCACCTGCTTTCGTTATCGAAAATCAATATTGGAAATCAATGTCCCGAAAGAGAATAGTTCAGTTGACATTGTAACCAAGAGATCAAACCAAAACTCTATTTTTTGAGCCACGTAAATGGAGCCAATTCAAATTTAAATTGATACGACACAAATTATTAACACATCGCATGAGTTCTCTTCTGGATACGAGAATGAGTTTCACTTTCAACTTCATCGATTGTCAGGACGTCGATAGTATGAATTATTTATCGATCAGAAAACTGCGTAGGTAATTCAGTGTCATTTGTGTCGGTCAAACAATCAGATCTGTTCTAAATCGTTCGTTTTAAATCTTCACAAAGGAACGGCAAATCACTTCTTGGATGCGCTCCAGGGATTGCGCTGGATCTTGGTAGTTGTTTCATAATGACCTCTCTCTAATTCTCCGACGTCAATCATCGTGCGCAATCGGAAATCACAGTTCTCCTAGCGCTGAGCGGCGGAGAACATAACGAGACAGATCAGTGTTAACCTTGGACTGCAGTTAGTTCATTGTAGTGCAATTACTCGCGGAGCAGCAGTGGCGATTTAACACTCAATCTTCATCAGTTGTGAAAATGGGAACTAAAGGTGAGGTCGCCATTTTCTTTGTCTTGATATTGAGTAGAGAAATACAAATCAGTATTTAATTAAATATATCTTTTTAATGGTCTATTTGACCATGGATGATTTGACATCCAATTTGCATTCTTTTATTCATTTTTTATACGAAAGATAGGTAAAACCTGGGTAAAACATGTTTTCATAAATATTTCCTTATATTGAAATTTATAATATTTTGATGTTTTGAATAGGTATCTAATTTTGAGTAATGTAATTTTAAAGAATCTTTACAATAATTTGGTTGTAATTCTCTACCTCACTGAATTGGGTCAATTCACTAAATATTACGCAATTATTTAGTGTAAAAAACTCGATTTCATTCATACGCAGTGGTTATAATAAGGAAAAGTAAATGCAATTATAAATACATGACATAAATAAACTGGAAACTCGAGCGATGCATTGGATTACCTATCCCATTACTTGTTATGAAGAGCGTTTTCCTGGAACGTGAAAGATGGTAAAAGTGAGAGATATTATTTTGTCATGACTGACGTGTGGGGTTTCGTAGGCCAGAGGTCAATGATAATTCCACAGAAATGTTTGTATTGATCGTCATTATCAAAGTCTATCCATTAGAATATATCGTTCTAATACTAATTGTGTATCAACTTGTACTTGTTCTGTGGAATGCTACATACAATGTTTAATCATGCACGGCTTTGGTGGCCACAAATCAGTCACCATTGAACACCTCGATTACTTCCGTGAGGTTGATCGAATCTATGTAAGGTGATTTTTACCTTCAGTAATGTGATTGTGTATGTAACATATGGATGGAGTCCGAAAATGAGTGATTTTTTAATATTCAATGCTAATAAAACTATTAGTTGCATTCAATTCATAGCGCTAATGCTTTTGTTTCAACGAAATGTAACCATGTCGGTGACAGGCAAAGATGAACCCACTTTAGCGGCCAATGCTAGAGCGGGTTCATCTTTGCCTGTCACCGGTTACATTCGGTGAAAAATAATATTAAACCAAAATAACTGTGAGTTGTTTGTTGACTTCAATCATTGAAGAACAAGTTCTAAATGTAGGCTTTAGAAAATGTGTTATGCCAAAATACCAATTTTAATTAATTGTGTATGTTTTTCGCTTGACAAGTCACACGATAACGGATCCGGCCAATAGTTTCACGATATATTCAATCGGTCTACGTGTTTTTGGTAAAAAGTCCGTCGGCAAGATCTCCGTTCACCCTTGGTTTCACCCGAAAATTGATTCAAAGTTTATACTCCAGATTTTACTGATGGATAATCTGAAAGTAATGCCCGTGATTATAAGGTTTCAGTATAACCACGTTAAACAGGTTTTATGAAACATTCTATTATTTCCGTGTGTTTCGCCGACTCGCTGACATAGGTAATGCTCCTGTGTTGTAGTGTTGATATGGGTGCCGATGGTATTGACCATCTTGGTGCTCGCCAGTTGCGTGAGCGCTGGCAAGTACAAGGGCACGAGCAGCAAGAGTTCCGGCTCGAGTCAGAGGTACACCACGAGAAGACAAGAGACGCGCACGACTCAGCGACCCACATGGACCACCGCGCGACCAGCCTACACGGCGCCCAGGACAACTCCACGCGCCAGAACCACCTCCAGGCCTCTAGCAGCCAACCCGGGCTATAATCAGCCGAGTCAATACCCTGTCCAAGGTCCTGGTCGTTACCCAGCACAAACACCTGGCCATTACCAAGGTCAAACACCTGGCCATTACCCAGCACAAACACCTGGCCATTACCCAGCACAAACGCCTGGCCATTATCCAGCTCAAGCACCTGGCCATTATCCAGCTCAAGCACCACCTGCATACTATCCAGCTCAAGCTCCCGGCCATTACCCAGCCCAGGCACCTGGCCATTACCCAGCTCAAGCACCACCTGCATACTATCCAGCCCAAGCACCACCAGCTCATTACCCAGCTCAAGCACCACCTGCATACTATCCGAATCAGGGACAGCAGAGCAGTAGTCCCGGCTTGGGTTCAAGATTAGGGCAGGGCTTAGCTACAGGTGTAGGATTGGGTGTAGGATTGGGTGTGGGACAAGGAATAGTGAGTGGGGTTGGAAACGCATTCAGCAACAGAGACTCTGACCGACACAGAGACTCTGATAGACGCCATGAGGCTGAGACCCACAAACCTGAGGCTCCAGCATCGACTGAGGCTCCCGCTCAACCAGCTGCAGAGGGTCAGATGCCGCCCATGCAAGGGGGATACGTGCCGGGTATGTATCCTCAGGGTCCGTATCCACAAGGAGGGCAATATCCAGGCCAGTATCCACCAGGCCAGTATCCTCCTCAAGGCCAGTATCCACCAGGACAATATCCTCCTCAAGGCCAGTATCCTCCTCAAGGCCAGTATCCACCAGGTCAGTATCCACCTCAAGGCCAGTATCCACCAGGCCAGTATCCACCTGAAGGCCAGTATCCGCAAGGCCAGTATCCTCAAGGCCAGTATCCTCCTCAAGGCCAGTATCCTCAAGGCCAGTATCCTCCTCAAGGTCAATATCCACCAGGCCAGTATCCTCCTCAAGGCCAGTACCCACCGGGCCAGTATCCACCTCAAAGCCAGTATCCACAAGGGGGCCCGTATCCACAAGGGGGCCCGTATCCACCTCAGGGCCTGAATCAAACGGAGGAGCGTGTGATCCCAGGGGTAATGCCGCTGATGAGTGAGTTTACACCGGAATACGAGAGCACGACGACTACTGAGAGGCCCAAGAGCGAAGTGGAAGTCGCAACGTCGCAGTTCTCCTTGGACATCTTCAAGGTACAGGTCGTGAATGTGGAATGTTGTTGAGTTTGAGCGCACTTGCTGACGTGTGATCTCTCTCTGACCTGCAGAGCGTGGCGAAGAGCAAGTCCGGCAACACGATCTTGTCCCCGATGAGTGTGCAGACTCTGCTGGCCATGCTGCAGCAAGGAGCGAGGAGCGAGTCCAGCGACCAGTTGGAGAGGCTCGTCCACTTAAAACCAGACAAGTCCAAGCAACTCTTCTCGGAAGTCATCAAGGGATATGAGGTAAACTTTCATCAACATTGTGTTCAGGGAACACGTACTGTATAATTGCTCTGGTAGGAATCCGAATTAGAAATTTCTATTAAAATAATTCTAATAAACTGATATTGATTATTGACCGTATCATATTTGAAATGCCCAGTGAAACAAAGTCCATTAAGTATATTTTTGTAGTTTTGAGAAACTCAAATTTTGAGTAGGTAATTGCTAGTAAGAGAATGCGCCTAACTCCGAGATAAAATTTGGTGTAATTAAGATCCTTTTATACTGATCCCTCCAATTACTCATGCCTGACTTATTTTCATAATACTCGCTGATACATTGAAATTATTGTAATTGTTTTCCTATAGGTTTCAGGTTTTTAAAATTTTACGTCTTAAGGTGAATTTCCATGCTCCGTCACCGTCCGTCAGCGTCACGGACGGTGATTGGTCGAGACGGGTCACGTGGTCGTTTTCGTCGGACGGTGACGGACGGTGACGGAGCATGGAAATCCACCTTTACGGTCGGGAACAGACAAAAATGAACCCGCTCTAGTATTGGCCGGCCTATACCTGGCCATGTTAAACTCACTCCGGGTTCACATTTCCCTGTCACCGACCGTAGGAGCTTCGAATATTAAATCCTTGAGAGCACAGGAGTAGTTTGTGTGTAGTCTGCTTCTGACTTGATGCAAACTAGGAAGATAGGAAGTTCTTTTTGATTTCGTAACATAATTTTCAATACCTACTTATGATAATGGCATTGTTGTTCCGTAATTTTTTTGAATTCATCTATTAGCTTCGAAGTTAAAAGTGTAGAGAATCGAGATTTCCATCCACATATTTCAACGAATTAAAAACAACTATACTAAGGTACCTAATGAATATTCTCTAATTTCTCGCAGAAACACGCGTCCAAGTTGCACGTTGCCAACAGGCTCTTCGTGAACCCCGCCTTCGACATCGTGCCCGAGTACACCAGCGGCCTCCACGAGCACTTCAACGCCGGCGTCGAGAAGCTGGCGGCCACGGGCGAAGAATCCGCCGCCAAGATCAACGAGTGGGTGGCGTTGAACACCAAGAACAAGACGATGGAGGCGGTGAAGGCCAGTGACGTCACCGACACGAAGATGGTCCTCGCCAATGTGATCCACTTCAAGGCCATGTGGCTGCGGACTTTCGACGCCGCCAAGACTGTGGATGAAGACTTCCACAGGACCGCTGACGACCTCGTCAAGGTGCCCATGATGAACCAAGAGGGCTTGTTTAATGCTGGAAGTGATGAGGATCTCAAGGCGCATTGGATTGACATGCGCTATGATGTGAGTATTTACATAACCTAACCCTTGTTTCACATTGCGTGTAAGTGTTGCTAACCATTCCATTTTCATGTTTCATTAATTTTACTTATTATAATATTTATTCAATTTACAATTCATGCATGTTGAATAGCAAATAAGGAATAACACATAAGACATTTATAATATAAACTGAACAAAGAATTATATCCACGTAGGCCAAGCCTGAGTGTGAAAAAATGGTATTTTTCAACGGGTGCGTTAAGTTGCCTCCCCCCACCCCTAGGACTTCAAAAGTGGGAAACCCCTTTTTATTAATTATAACAGTGAAACTCTTCCTCTATACAACGACTCAACATTGTCTCAATCACAAGAGATGGCATCAGATCATAATTGGTAAATATCAGATGTATTGTTGGCAACAAATCAGGTAATCAGCGCAGATGTCTCAAATTTCTATTTTCTATTTGTTGCAAGTTACTGTACACGTGCCTCCTTCGGTCAGTGTTCGATTCCCGCAGTACGCGTTCATGACTGGGATTATTCGTGGCTTCTATCAGACGAGAGGCAAATTATGGGAAGGTTCTCTGCTATTGACCACGTCCGCCTCCTTATCACCTTCTATGATTCCATCTTCATCCTCATCTACCTATCATTTTCATAATCATTCATCCGTTGCCCTTTGCCTCTAGTTGCAGAACATGCAACGTTAAACACCATTCTGTCTAGTTCGAAAGTCTATTGCCTGCGCGTCTTGAACGATGTTGGATTGAAGTCCTGTCTCTGGCTCCATATCCGCTATTGCTGCATGCTCATCTCTCAAGCCATGTATTGATTCAGGGGGATGACTTCTCGATGGTGCTCGTGCTGCCAATGGTGACACACGACCTCAACAACGTCATCGAGAGAATGACACCCACGCATCTCAGTAACATGTTGAACTCAAACATTAAGAAACACGTCACCGTCAAAATGCCGAGGTTCAAGATGAACGAAGAAACATCGCTCAAGTCCACGTTAACAACGGTGCGTATTCTTGTACGAGTTGGGTGTATTACACAATTCGAGAAAATAAGGAACACAACTGACCTCTGGTGGATTTTGTGGTACTAGGTAAATGACGGCTATCAAGGGCGCATTGGCATAAATATAAATACAAATAGTTGATATAGTTGTTTGATATGGCCAAGAAAGTAAATTTATAGCTAAATATCAATTTCATTTGTGTTTTGTTTTTTCACTGCTTTATGGAAACACGAAATGTAAAAACAAATAAATTAATATGTGGACCTGATAGTAGCCATCTTGCCAGAAGTGGCTCCATCACGTATCACTTATTTGTGGGAATAGTGTACATAATGTGCAATGTGGATTTGCATTAGGGACATTCTACAAGACTTTTGATCAGAGCATAAATAAAAAAAGGTGTTGTGTTAAAGTTCATTCACGATTAGAATAGCAAGACGTAATGGCGGCGTGTACTACCGTAGTCAAGTGAACGTATACCTAAACATGTAAATATCAATATAATAATAAAAAAAATGTGTATAATACGGCTGTAGATAAAAATAAATCAATTTTATTGAATTTTTATAATATTTACTATTAAAAATTGTGTATTTGACATAATTTATACAATTTCAATAATACAAAGAAGAAAGTCTTGCCATTGACAGGGCAGTGTTCAAGTGACTGACCAATGAACGACGTGATCGACTATAACGTCAGTGATATTCTTATCGTGAACGAAGTTTAATTCACGATGTGGTACACCTACGCGTTTCCCATGTGCCAAATGCTGACACATGATGACACAATTGGGCGAAGCAAGTAATTTTGTGTCTGTGGCAAAGATTAGGTCTGCAGGTATACACTCGACACTCGACTCTGTGTTCTGATAAAAGCTAGTGAAAAAACCATCTTGCAAGGAGGAAAGGGGCAATTTTGTCATATAGAGGTGGCTATATATCCAATCTAAAAAAACGTTGTTATTTATTTATTAATCTTCGTCGCGTCGGAGTTACAAGAGATATTATTTTAATTATTCAATTATTTTGTTTCAAAATCAGTGTATTTGTACGATAATCATCGTAATTATCTTGCATATAATAGTAATATTGTGGAGGTATATTTTATAGTGACGTACGTCATCGATGGGTTTGAACGTTCCTCGTGAAATTGATCCTATGTTTTGTGTTCAAGTGCATTGTTATGGTGAAGTATAAAATAACAACAAAAGGTAACTCAAGCTTCTCGACTTGCAGCTCGGTTTGACTGACGTGTTCACCGAGAACTCCCATCTGGAAGGAATTTCTCTGACGAGTCCTCTCACGGTCTCCGAGGTCCTGCACAGTGCGATGATCGAGGTGAATGAAGAAGGCACTGAAGCTGCGGGAGTCTCAGGTACGGCTTCACTCACGCAACATTCGTAGCGAATCTCAACTATTTTTTATAATTATTTTAATTTTAATTCATATAATGAATATGAGTATTTATTAGAAATATGAGTCTCTTCGTCGTACATACCTCTTTTTTGAGACAAATCTTAATATGTAGGGTCAGCGTGAAAAGAAGCCAGCCAAATCCCCATGTTGGTATAATGGAACTAGGAACTAGGAACCATTGAACGAAACAGTACAAGTTCAGAGGTAACTTTATTAATCAATGTTTTTAATATTTTATTTTGAAATAGTAAAAAGTGGTGGACTGTCTTTAACTTCTAAATATTTTGAATGTCAAATCTTCAGATTGTAGATGAGATGATAATTCAATGAAGAAACCCAGGTTGGTTGAGAGGCTC
The DNA here is from genome assembly GCA_934045905.1 of Leuctra nigra. Taxonomy (NCBI): domain Eukaryota; kingdom Metazoa; phylum Arthropoda; class Insecta; order Plecoptera; family Leuctridae; genus Leuctra; species Leuctra nigra. The sequence goes on from OW203761.1 coordinate 14,843,957, forward strand.
TACCTCGAGTTTATTTTGTAGACAGATAGATCTTGCCCGGTGCTCACTTTTCAATTCGTATTAGGAAAAGAAGTTACTTTAAGAGTTCCTAGAAAAGGAACTAGTTCCCCGAAACTCGTTCCTGGAGTGACAAGACAATGCAATTTAAAACAGTTTAATGTTTCGTAAACGCCACCGTTTCTGTAAGTTGCATTTCAAATGTCAACTGTTGTTCATCGCTTGTAAGCCCGTGTTTGAAATCAGTGCTCGAGGCACATCTTCTGCTCTCAGACCGATCTAAAGAACGCGTATTATTATCTACAACCTCCTGATTATTATCGTAGACGTCATACGCCATCTGAAAGTGAATTGATTCCTCGCGGTAATCCATGACCTTTCAGCGCTGTTTTCATTAATACGAGAGCAATGTATATACTAGGCATGTATGTAAAACATGTGAAAACCGGATATTATTTGATTAATACAACCATAACTACTTGATGAGAATGCAATTCCATGGCGCATCTCCGGGCGGATTTCAAATATGGATAGGCTGCTTTTTAGACCTTCACTATTTTTCATCGATGTATATATATTCAATTGTTTTTCTCCATATTATTACAAAATGTGCTGAATCGTGTAGAGGACCCGTATTGCGCGATCACCTGAATGTTTTGTTTCTCACTTCCAGCTCTCTACGGGGTCACGTTGACTCTGAAACCTGCGTATGAGCGAGTCAACTTCAGCGCAACAGAACCGTTCGTCGCCATTATTGTCGACAATGTCAACAAAATACCACTTTTCATGGCTCGAGTCTCCAATCCGGAGTCATAATTTTATAATTAGATGTGTTATTGATTAAGTGCCTAAATTTACCGATAAAATTGCAATAAAATGTCAACGGTCAAGACATTACAATTGTATAATCTGATACACTTATTATAATGGACGCTTTATTATTGTATGAACTTGCAATGTCATTTCATTTTCTTATACTCCCGAACAGGACATGACATCAAACTGCAATGATAAGATGTGAATTATGAAGGTTAGAGAGGGTAGAAAACAAGTTTCAAAACGTTCAAAAGTGGCCAAAACCAAACGAAAATTACAGCTGTTTAAAACAAAAATAGAATGACCACTGCGATGCAGTTGCAATTTGCATTCTAAAATCATTTTTTACAAACCTAATAGTTAACTAAACTAGTGGGTATTATAGAAACTAATTAGTATTAGATAAGGTACAGAGCACATGCATTTTTATTAATAAGATTTGATTTTTTATCGCTTCATGGTCAATAAAAGTTGTTTTGTTTCTTGTGTTGGACACCATGTTGCATAGTTCATATTTTTTATTTCCTTTTCACAATGCAATAATAAAATAAATATTGCAATGAATTGACCCTTGAGGACTCCAGTAATACTATGGTGCCTTCATATTTTAGGATATGCTATTTAGAAGAGCATCTTATAAGTAGGTAGCGTATAGGTATATGGCAGTTCACCCTGGGTGCTATGGTATTTGTAGCATACCTCAATCTCAAGGTATCTCAATCTTGTGTATTTGCTGGGGGACAGGCAATTATTCGATAGTTTTTATCGTATTTTAAATACAGTTGTGAAAGAAGGATATTAAAAAGAAATACAGAAATGATATCAAATCCGGGATTCAAACCCGGCTCCTCTAAATGTCTAGTCCAGTGGTCTACCAACTGAGCTAAGGAGGCAGTTCAAATTGCAGTGGCTGTGTTCCCATATAATCTGCGTTAGCAGTCCGAGATTGAACTACAATAGGTACTAATATCAATATACGAGATGTCTATACTAATATAAATCATAACTATGTTCTTGTCATCAAGATAGACGTCAAATGACTAATGAGTATATAGTGCAACTTTAGTAAGGAATGTTTGAATAGAATTCTTGAATACATGGATATCCTTCTATTATTTCAATCCATTACATTATGGATCTGTGTTCATCTTTCTCGACATTAAATATATTACCTGCCAATAACCCAGCTGTACTTGAAGTAACGCGCGTGTGTTTGGTTTGAAAAGAATACGCGAGACGACTGATCTGGAGCCATCAGCTTGTGGATGCTGCATGATGAAGAGGTACTCACATTACATGTGCTCATTGTCTGCCCCCGTATTGTTTCAATTGCGAATCATTCACATTTCCGAACTCGTACGAGCCACTGAAGCGAAACTCCTAGTTTCACATCAATAGAAAGCAACGTGAGTCTAACCCTATTGTTCTCTCCACCTATTGTCAGCAATTACTTCAACCAATCACGCTCTTGCTCATTATGCCTAGTGATATATTATTGGCCATATAAAAGTCGAGGAAAACAGTGACGTCGACATAGGGAAGCGGGCAAATTTCTCCATAATCCCCGGCAAAAGGCAGCCACGGCCGACTTTCATTAAGCCGCCCCCCGCTCCCCTCTCACCATCTCCCACGCTTGATGTACTCCGCGGTAATTAATTAGTTTTGGGATCAGTCAAACCTGGGCCGAGCAACCTGCAATGTGGCGTTATTAGCTCTGCACAGATATGTATGTTACGTACGATGTGGACTATAGAGAGTTATTTCGTCTTCATATTCGTCTTGGTCGTCAAAGTTAGTATCACAGCAAAGCAAATTCAGTTACGGAAAGAGGTCCTGACCTCTTTCCGTAACTGAATTTTTGTTTTCCTCACATCAAGATTCACTGTAGGTATTAGAATTTAAGACATTCGTACTTAGTTCTTCTGAAATAAGTACAAAGCAAATAATAAATCAATTGTAAGATCCGGCATATCTTCTTATAATGACGCATGACTTCAAGTAATGATGTCATAAGGTGGGTGTTGACGCGATATACCTACTAATACGTACTTCTTATCTGATCCTGATTTTGAACATTCAAGATCAAAATTGCAGACTAGCGGCGCCAATGTACGGCGTTGCCCGGGTGATGTGAGAAGTCCGTAACCGTTAGACATCTATTGCCACTTATAAGTTGGTGCTATGCAGGTGGCCTAACTTTACGGCGTTTCTCGAAATCTTCTTGTCGCCAGTTATTTTAAATTTTATTTAGATAGGTCGTATAGGGTTGACGTATATAAAACATATTTTCTTTGGCGGATCCGTGGCAGAGAAGCTTTAGGGTGACCCCCCCCCCCACCCCCCTCCCCAATAATCCAAACAAAATCTAATATATACTGTGGCAAACGTCGATGTATCTAAAACGAGTAGATACTCTCAATTGATATTAGAAATTCAGCATTTTCCCCGGGTCGTGATCGCCGGACGCGAATATTTTTCTGACAAAGATTTCGTAAATGGGAGAAAAAATTATTTTTTATAAAATTCCAGTTTAAACATTTTTTAAGTGAAATAAATGGTTGATACAACTAGATTATGTTTTAAAATTTCATTCACGATAGTTCTGGGATGAAATCGGGGTCGTGAAAACCGTCTAGAGTAAAAGATGTTCGATTCTTTAATTCGAAAGATCTAGTGGAGCGGTCGCTCCACGCCAGCCAAGTCGTACGGCGCGCGCACACACTCATTTAAAAAGGCTGGAGCAAACCCACTTTTACTGTAAGCATCAAAGTGGCATTTTCGGCCTACTGGATCTTAAAATTGGAAAATCTCACATTGTTGCGATATATCTTAATTTCGAGCTATGGCCCACCCTACAACATATACCAAATTTGGGAACAATAGGTTACGCCCTTTGCGCGCTAGAGGGCCGTGAAAACAGTGTTTTAGGGCGGTTTTCATAATAATCTCAGTAGTAGTAGTAGGGTGGAGCTAAAATATGGTAAACAGGCCACAGCATAAACGGCTGAACCGATTGATTTAAAATTTTTACCACATATGCACTTTTGGCGTCTGAGGTGCCTTTTGCTATAACTGGTTTTATGCCGCCATTTTGAAACCGGAAGTGACGTCATATCTCGTCAACGGCTGGACCGATTGGAACGAAAATTGCGCCAAACGATCCAGACGGTCATCTATATGCATGATAAGTAGCAAAAGACTAAACATTATGTTAAAGAAACCGGAAATGACGTAATGAAATTTGAAATACATCGATTGGCTTTTTGGCAACAAAGATTGATCCGATTATTTTGATATTTATGTAACGTATGTACTTTTGACGTCTCATGTGACTTGTTATAAAACCAACCGGAAGCCGCCATTTTGAAACCGGAAGTGACATCATATATCAATAACGGCTAAATAGATTTCAACGAAACCAGCGCAAAACAATTTAGACGGTCAACTTTATGTATTATCATCAATAATATTTGCAGTTTCTCATACCTAAACCGGAAATGACGTCACACATTTTAATAATCTCACAAATTTTTATTTTGATGCAATAAATATACTATTTGAGACAGCTTATAAAATTATAATCATGTTTCAAATATACTTCAAGGGGTCAGAGATTTCAGCCGCCATTTTTAAACCGGAAGTAACGTCATATCTCAAAAACTGGTAGACAAATCGGTATGAAACTAGCGCCAAACGATTCGGATGGCCATCTCTATGGAATATGAACAGTACAAATAGAATTTTCCTATTTATGAGACCGGAAATGACGTCATTCAAATGTATAAATTATTATAATTCCCTCCTATACAATAAATACATATTCAGAAAGCTTAAAATGATACACATCATTTATAGAAATAAATTCTATGTGGCATTGCAGAAAGTTCAGCAGCCATTTTGAAAACCGAAGTGTTTCCATATCTCGGAACTGGGTTGACTGATTGGAATGAAACCTTTGCTATTCTTCGTGAAAGATCATTTAAAGCAATTATTTAGGACCATACGCTGCTATTCATTAGTGGTAACGAAATTGTAAAGGGTGATGATTTTTTAAAAGAATTTAGTAATTGTTCATTTCATATGTGTCACAAGTTGTTAGAATAAACTAAAAAAAGGAGTGATATCCCCATAAAAAACACTTCGTGTAAAAATACCAGCCAAGTCTCTTCAACTAAAAAAAAATATGAAATCTAAAAATTCTGCACTGAAAAGTAGTGATATCAAAAAATTAGCCAAGTCAAAACTTTATTTGAAAATCAAAAAATACTTGGCGCATCGTTTTTTTAGGGCATTATAGGTATACTATGTATATGTATATTTCATGTATAATTTATAATTGGCTTATACTTCCAAGCTATTTAAGTACACGATGCGCCAAGTATTTTTTGATTTTCAAATAAAGTTTTGACTTGGCTAATTTTTTGATATCACTACTTTTCAGTGCAGAATTTTTAGATTTCATATTTTTTTTTAGTTCAAGAGACTTGGCTGGTATTTTTACACGAAGTGTTTTTTATGGGGTCATATTTACTGTTATATAGCCTTCATTTTACTGATGTAATAGCTGTCAGAACAAGTATGTATACTACCACAGTCAATTTACGTCCCATTTACGAAGTCTTTGCCAGAAAAATTCTCGCTCCACGGACTTGCATGGCAGTTGCCAGCTGGGAGTCCATCCGCCAGACCCCCGATTATTTTCTTTCGCAATTGAATGTATATGTAGGTAGTCCCCAATGTTGTCAAATAACTCTATAATATCTCCACTCTATAGCTATGCTTTTTTGTGTGAAATTCACCCCCTAAGAAGTTAGTCTGATTCCGTGACAATCCGTCACAATCCGACAGACAGACAGACAGACAGACAGTTCGATTTTAAATTTGAAATAAATCATCCGATTAATTAAGATAGTTTAGCTGCTGTGAGAGACGTCGAGTCAAAGTTTACAACAAATATTGTTGATTTAAATTTAAAGCTGGAATAATGCGGCAAACTTTTAATTGGATTTGTTCGAATGTGAACTCATAATGTGTGAGATTAAAATATTATTTGAACTCACTGACGGAACAGTCGTGCCGTTAGTTCTGCTTACTCCTGGCATTTGCATAATGCGTAATCCTTTGTGCTCATCCTCGCAGGTAATTATTCCGATGTATAGAATAACATTTTGCTCCAATAAACAGACTTGAACATTTAAAAAATGTAATTCAAAAATGTTAACAAGTTATTGTTATTCACTGTATTTTAGAGTTTATACAAGGTATACATTTTCTTACTTTATTGTATGTTGGTGGTTTGAAAACGAAGAATTAAAATACAAAACGATGTACAAAATGAGGGCGCCCGGAGGATGTTGTTTCATTCTATGGTTGTTCCAAATCCAATCACAGAATGTTGAATTTTACCCTTCAGCGGTACAATTTGCCTTTTCAAAGCTCTATACGTACATCAGTCGTAATTTAATTTCTCTCGCATTCGGCTTGCTTTACGTAACACTCTTTTGGTAAATTCAGTTGAGAAATGGATTTATTTTATTTTCAAAAATAGTTTCAATTCCAACCAAGTTTCCAACATGTTTAAGATCCCAAGATCTGAAATCTACTAATGTAATTATAATAATACCAACAACGACTTTACAAGATGCAATGTTCTGTAAAGAGCAGTATTTTAGATATAATTACATTTTTATAATGTTGTGCAATGTTCTGCAACTAGACTAAACCACGTCGAAGGATGTTTCATGTGGTGATTATTGGGAGATGAGGAAGAAAGGGTACAAAGTTTCGATCATATAATAATTGAAACAATTTAGGTACTACGAATACCATGCATGCCTAATATTCTGATATGTATAGGAAGAAGTATAAATATATGTTAATTTCATTCTTAAGAAAAGGAAACAGTGAAATGGTTTGTTTTGTTTGGGCTTTTAGGATGTCGTTGATCTTTACTTTTCGGCAGTGCAGTAAGTTGACATGAAGTGGCGATGTCGATGTACTACAACAAGTTGAACAACAAGGGTTGGTTGGAAAGACCATGAGCTGGGTCCCAGTAATGACGAGATCGCCTTTATGACACTTTTTTATACTCTCGATGCACCATGTAGGCAACGACGTGGCAGAAAATCAATAGGTGATGATAGTTGCGAGTGACAGGATGGAGCTTCATTTTGATCTATTTTTCCAGCCTGTAGAGGACAATGTTTTTGGCATTTGGATAACGAAATATTAGTAAATAACCAAGTATTTGTTGTGATAATTATTGTTTCTTTGAAAGTGCTTTGTACGTTGCTACAAACTCGTCAGTGTTGTCAAAGTTACTTTCAAAATGTAGCAGTGTTACAGTTACAGTTACTTGCTCAAAATTCTAACAGTGTTACAGCTACAGTTACAGGGGTTTCAAAAGTAACACCGATACAGTTACTTTTCGAACGAAAAGTATCAGTGTTAAGTTACAGTTACTTTCATATTGACAGCAGTTACTTTCACAGTTACTTTCAATTTGGAAGCATTTTTCCTTGAATTTTTTTACATTTGAAGGGATTGAATTACGTTGTGATTGATAACTGACGATAGTGAACAGGGCTGGCAGGACAAGAAAAAAGTCCAGTCCAGCAGCTTTTTTTAAATTTTTGTCATATTATGCCTTCTAGAGGGTTGAATTTTACCATTTTCTAAGGAATCGGACATTTTACATTATTCAATGAGGGATTAAATGTAACATGCTACATTTCAGTAAAGTTACTCAAAATTGTAACGGGATAAAAGTTACAGTTACAATTTTCAATAAAGAAAGTAACTGAATACAATTACAATTACTTTATTTTTAAAGTAACATGTTACAGTTACTTTTACTTGAAAAAAGTAGCATGTTACCAGTAACATGTTACTTTGTATCATGTTACTTCACAACACTGAAACTCGTACATGTTGTCCCGAAATCAGTGCGACAATAACACTACTTTCTGATCAAAAAAAATGCGAGTGAGATTTTAGATGCAATTTGTAAGTAGTAAAATAGAACTCGGTATTGTAACCAGGGGCGGACTGGCTCGAGATGCAGAAAGGTGATCTTATCCCGGCCCCTTACATTTTAAGGGTCGTTTAGGGAAATTAACGGGCCTATTTTCACATTTTAAGAGACTTTCCAATATAGTTTTCTGTGCCTTCTTCCTCTTTTCTGTTCAGCGACCCTTTTTCGCCGCGTCGCATCCCTGTTATTAAAGAGCAGTCTCTTAAATAATAGACTTTAGAATAATAGTGATTTTATGTAAGTTGAGATATGACTAAACACTCGTACATGGTATTATTTTTGTTGTGTGATGCATTGTTTTCAATGAATTAATTTCCATAGTATGATGGATTTGTTTCTTATTTTAGAACTGACAACACAATAATATGCTATATTGCCATGGCAACAAAGGATACACCAATTACCGGGAATTTTGAAATTGCGTTCTTGTGGTATGTCGGTTTCCACGCCAAAATGTCCCATGATATTTGAATTTGATTTCTTACAAATGAAAATATTACATTTCTCGGGTGCTAAATGTGTTTGTCATTATTTGTGTTTATGTTTACAAATATACTGGATTAAAATGTTATGATCCTCTGGTTGCAAAGAGATATAATGAAATGTAACGAACTTTAATTTTATCTGCCATATTATATTGTGATGCTGTGACCTCTACATTGGAAAGAGTTTTGTCTAAAATATTGCCGAGTTAGCTTCAAAGCCGTCGCATTTCAGTGAAAAAAATCAATGAAAGGACAAGTCCTGCATTTTGATATTATGTGCGTTTCAAAGCGTCCCCTAAAATTCCAGGAATCCTCATATATGCCATGCTCTCCCCCTATAAACAAATCATTAAATCAACCACAAGAATATTGAAAAATGCGTCTATACGTAACATAAACGCGGAATGACTCGAGTGCCATGAAGTCGGCAACTGCGCAGGCGTCGACCTGTGTTTCGGCGTCTTCCCTCGCCGCGGCAGCACTGTCGCTGAGCCATGTCAAGCAAGCTGCCTGGCAATCAATAGGGCATGTTCCCGTCGGTAGGCAGCCACGGCAGCGTTTATACTCAGAGTTTTATCCCAAACATCGGCATTACACTCGGGTGTTACAAATTACACAGAATTGGCGGCTGAATTCATGTTAATACATTGTTCAGTTTGACAGTATTGTGTTAGATTTTAATTTGGGGCAATTTTTCAAAGATTTATAGAGTTAAACGAACCCTTTTGTCTGAATTACCATGTGATAGTCGACTTAGTAGGCCGAATGTTATATTGTAATTTCAGTGATGTGATTTAAAACGCTGTCGCCGACCTGAGCGTGGGGACCATGACGTGGCTAGGCCGAGTAGATTAGTGTTGCCGATAATGGCGCCAATGCTCCAGTAAACGGCAGCATGGCGTTAACTCCAAGGGGCCCTGGACCTCCGTTCTGGGCCCTTTTTGCATCCGTTCTACTCGTGTTCTTGATGGCTGGACATGCTTCTGGGGAGAAGAGCAAAAACTGTGAGTACCTTTAATCTAAATTTTAGGTTAAATCTCTGTCAGAGCCAATGAAACCTTTCAGAATGATTGAAAATACTGGTGTAAGTCCCAAATTTGGTCAACTTTAAATGCTTAAGAATTATTTAATTTATTATGTTGACAATAGACTTAATTAAAACTCTCGACGCTAGTAATTGTAGTATGTCCATGGAGTATGTCCTCCATGGTATGTTTCCATGGTATGTCTCCATGGTATGTCCATGGTATGTCCATGGTATGTCCATGGTATGTCCATGGTTTCCATGGTATGTCTCCATGTTTTCCATGGTATGTCTCCATGGCATGTCCATGGTGTGGTTGATCAAAAGTAGGTATCGGTTGATGGATACATTAATTAAGTTAGACGATCCATCTCATAAACACAGGTAACTTATCTCATACTGACATTCTGAATCGGAATCTTACATTAATGCATACTTCATGAGCATAATATGAAACGGTAGAAGTTAAAAAAAATACACAATTTTTTTATTTGCCATTGCAAATAAAGAACTCTTTCTTCAAGTCCAAGCTATTAATAATACATATAATCAAAGTATCTGCATTTCAATGTAAATGCAATTTCAACTGCGCTTCACAGATAAAGTTTATTCCCTCAGCTGGCAAATTAAATTTTGCATTTGATCGTTTTCAAATAGAAATGCTATAACAAGTCGGTAAAAGAAATTATACACATTCTAGAGCACACTTTTCAAGAATAAAACACCTAACTTTAACATTATCTACTCAATAAAGTTGATTGATTATGAAGTTACATATGAGCAAGCATTTTTCTTTATTATCAGTCGTTCCAAGTTTACGATCCCAAGTAGCGACAAAACTGTGCAATCTTGAGCTGGGACTCATGCAACGGGTGCTATTATGCAATGTAGGTCACTCTAATACAAACAGGTTGCACCGGAGTACAAAATGCACTGGCGTTTTGTCGGATCGGATAATCTCGAGTTGGAAACCAGGTGCGATTATTGAGTAAAGATTTCGTCCCACAGAGAACATGTCACACGACAAGACTACATGGATCAAGCTGCTTTGTACACGGATTCTACGCTATTTGAAGAGGCATCAGTCATAAGGATCCACAATTGTGTGTTGATCTTCTTACTGATTGATTGGTCGTCTCCCCATTATGCGTCAGCTCAGCGTTAACATCTTGTGTTACAACCTCCTGTGCACGTCTTGGATTCAACCTGTGATATCTGCCCGCCTATTTACGATATGATTCTGCTACTAATTATCTTATACTCATAAGATTATCATACAGCGATTTTATGAAGTAAAATTAGTGGTCGAGGGTAATTGCAAATTAATAAGTTATTCATTGCACCTCGTGAGCGACACACATTGACCTCTGACATGGTGGATCGAGTCGAATGTAACTACAACCTCCTTGGTACAGCTTCATGTGAAACAAGTTTTCAATATTGCCGAGCCCTTCTTACTCCCACAAGAGCCGAGTGACCCATCTTCCACGCAATCCAAATCACACTGGAATGAGGCCCCAGATACTGAATCCATAAGATATCCGGCTGTATGTCAGAAGTTTCAACATTTTATCTTGCTCGAGGAGATTCTCCAAAGTCTGAAGGGATTTCTCGTCGAAACATCAAAGACAGATATTATTCAATATGGCGTCCAGGAGAATTTCTAGAGTAAAAAGTTTCCTTCACGTTATATTCACTGCTGTCAAGTGAACTGTAACATTTCCGAGTAAACCAAGTTCAGCAACCCGGAATGTATCGGGTTCGAATCCCGGGAGAGATAACTACTGCGCTAAGTAATCCTCTCTCTCTCTCTCTCTCTCTCTCTCTCTCTCTCTCTCTCTCTCTCTCTCTCTCTCTCTCTCTCTCTCTCTCTCTTTCTCTCTCGCTCTCTCTCTCGCTGCGAGAGGAGGAAGTTTGTGTCTTGCGATACCGGAAGTCGACGGCGCGCTGCGCACGGTTGTGTTGGTGTTGCGGGGTGAAGACAAGGGGATTTCCCGTGCAGGCATCACGTGACTTGACGAGATGACGTCACGCGAAACATGCGATAACTTGTATGTCTGCCTCTCTCGTGCACACATCATTAGCATCTTAATTAGAAGATCACTTTCAGTTGTCTGTTCACGCGGCTGATAACGTTTGCCTGTCTATTCGCCCGGCATTATCTAGATCTTCTCGCTTTCACGTCGAGCACCAGTTAGATGCGGTTCGATATACAGCCTAAACAAAACACTCATGTAACTCGGTTCAATCTAATTTCCATTCTTTATCATTAGACATAAGAATTGTATAATGATATTGAACTTATTTGCTCCGAAATGTGGCATTATCATCGAAGTTCATTCAACAGCCGAGCGCCTAGTTTTAGTTCTCACGACGTCCGACAGAGTGTGCAGATCATAGCGCGAATAGAAAGATGATGAACCGGAACCCAGTCTCCGAGAAGTTTGAGTGATGAAGTCCAAAATTATATGAACAGATAGATTACTTGAGGATAAATGATGAAGAAGATTGTTTTTTAGGTTCTTATATCTGTCATTTGTGTAGGACGGAAAGACATGAAGATGAGACAATATATTATGTGACAAGACAGGTATTATATGAGCTCTTATATGTTGAGAGTTTCGAAGACAATCACCCATATTCGCATTCGGAAAATGTTCTCCAGACTTTCTTACATTCAAATCAAATCCGTTCGACTTTGTTTCTCTCATGTTTCTTCTCCTTCTTCAAGTACACATTTCAAGATCTGCAAGCAAATAATCTTCTTCATTGCTAATAAATGTTTACTCTCTCCCTCTCTCTCTCTCCCTCTCTCTTCGCACTAAGACATGTAAATTGAGTGGCAAAGTCTTGTGAGAGGCTTCATTTAATATGGAATAATTGACTTAGCCCCAGTTGCCCTTTGAGAATCTTCCTTCAGTCTTCAGAGTCTCAACGAGCTGAGGAGTTTAGATACTAAGTGATACAAGTTTAAGAAATCCGACCAGTTGAATAAAATCAAAGCTGCATACAATGTATATTATATAAGTTGGTATAGCTGAAGCGCTTCTAGTTGTGGAAACAGAGAAGCTTAGAGCCAGCTTTGACGTGAGAGAACGCGGGAACTCCTCCAGCTGGAAGGTGGAAGTCTCAACTGACAGGGTGGTTTTCAAAGGAGCTCCTTGGTTGACGCGTTTTTCAATTGAATTGCGTGTTTTATTTTTACTGAAACTGAGTTGAATAAGGCAAAGGCACATGAAAGACATATTCAATTCAACGTAGTTACAATGGCTTCAAAATTACAATAGAAATAATAATGTTGATCTCAGTCAAATAATATATTTTGTGGAAAACATTGTCAATTCTAACTGGTTCGTTCTGCGCAATACTTAATTAATTGAAGGCTAAAAGGAAAAAAATTTCTCGAGAATTTAAAGTCCTACTACAAATGGTGTCAGAGACTGGATTTTTTAAAATGCATTGAATTTTCCAATATAAATTACAAACCGAAACTTCCAATATGTATAACGAAATAATTTGTTAAAAAAACATAAATTAAGTATAATTAATTGCCAATTTGGAAATCATTAAGTTAATGGTATCAATGATGATTATTTTGTATATAATCACAAGATATAATCAAATCTGTAACACAAGATGTGTTACAAAAATACTTTTATTTCACATGTTATTGTACGCAAATGTTCCATACTATTTAATATAAAAATCAATTTTTATATTTTCTTCTGTCCATCTAGTCATATTTTCTGCCTCATATCCATATATTTCCCTCTGGCCGTTGGGGATAACGATTCGGTGTTTAGTTGATGTTTTTGTACCGTGTTTTGACTCGCCAGCCAACCTCTGCCTGCCTGGGCTATAGCGATGCATAATCAATGAACGCACGCGGGGGGGCAGACCATACAGCTAGATGTTTTCATCTTCTAAAATCGGATTATTTCAGCGTGTACCTACCCTGAGTCCGAGGTGTCCCACTCACGAGAAGGAGAAGCTGCGTTATCGCCAGCGAGCCGTGAGAAGTTATGAAATGCCCGCATTGCCGTTGACAGAGGGGCATTGCGTTACAGAGGGCCAGACGGAGGTTAATTAAGTTTTCGATAGAGAATGTGTATTTTAGCACGGAGTAGCGATACAGGGGTGCCAAACGTCGCGGGAAGAATACATGCATCAACACGGGCAGCTCATTTCTACACGTAGGTATAGGAAATATATTTTACTTTATTGTAAGACGATATATTTATAATTCATTCATATTCATTTGCGTTGATTTATATTGCAAATTGTAAATTAGGGTTATTTTATGTTATATTATTAAATTTCATTTTATTTCTATGCTAGACGTTAGACTTAGAATATGAATATGTTTTAGAGTACACATTACTTACACTAACATTATTTTTTACATTATTTTTTATTTAATTAACCAGAAAGCTAAAATACCAAAAAAGAAAATATACACACATAGTTACTTATATTTACATCTATATAACTAATATAATACTGTATCAGTCATTCAGACTGAATTAAGTGTCCAACTGGTAAATGTTAGATTATCCTATTAAAAAATTTAGATTTTAGATTAAAAACCTAGAATATAATCTTAGAAACCTAGAATAGCAAATTGATGCCCTGCCACAAGAACATTGTTGTTCTTTTAAGGGTATATAAATAACAATAGTGACTTATTTGGAACATTACATTAATACAAATCTTGAAATAAAAATCTTGAAATCTTGAAATAACATTTATAGATGAGTTTGCTGTTATGCTTGTGTTCCTTCGGGGAGAATTGCCTTAGAGCTTAGCAGTAAGACTAATAGTTTGTACATAACTTACACGGATGAAAGTTCAGATCTTATGTTAAATTCCCTTGATGACGTAACAGCGCACAAAATAGGAAGTATTCGACATGAAGCTACGAGGAATTTCATAATTATTTCAGTTTTATGATTTAAATAAACAGCGGATCGAAGGAATTATGCAGTATAGGTTTGTATTGTATGGATCGTGAAAGTAGAAACATAAATAAGTGGAGTAGATGAAATTATATATATTGTAACTATGAAAACGCTCTGTGTAACGCGTTGATGAGCGAGCACAGAAACGTGCACCAATCCCAGCCAAACACGATAGGGGCACGATACGATACGACACAATACGATCTTCTTTGCAGTTTTCCAATCTCAATCTAAACACTCTGGCTAATAATAGATCAATTGTGTCGTGACTTACCTACTGATGTACTTTTTCCAGAAATCTCCTTTGACAACCCATACAAAACGCCCCCCCCCCCCCCCCCCCCCTCCTCACCCCACCAAAAAAAACAGAGGTCAGTGCCAATAGAGCCAATAGGAGTCGCTCGCTCAATTAATTACAATAAATAATATAATATATTATTATTATTCCACGCGGAAAAAATACAACCTACAATATACCTATTTTCGAGTATTTTTAATTCCCCATTGCTTTCTGATTTCTGATAGGCAAAATACACTTCCATATCAGAATTGCAAGCGCAACTTGGTTGAACTGCATCGTTCTATTAAGAAATCTAATTAGTTTAAAGTGCCATTACTTCGTGCATCCAGCTGCACTTGAATGTGCCGCAAGATAACCTAGTGCCGTAATTACAACATTAAGTGCAGCCGTAAACCTCTTGAGTTGATTCAATCTTGTAGAATTGTCAGTAGGGCAAAGTTCTCTCAGTTTCCAGCGAGAGTCGGAATATTCTGTGAAAACTTTAGTAGTTTGATGGGGCGTGGATTAACTTCTCGGTTTCCGTGTGGAATCACAGTGAAAACTTTAGTAGTTTGATGGGGCGTGGATTAACTTCTCGGTTTCCGTGTGGAATCACAGTGAAAACGAAGTAGTTTGATGGGGCGTGGATTAACTTCTCGGTTTCCGTGTGGAATCACAGTAAAAACGAAGTAGTTTGATGGGGCGTGGATTAACTTCTCGGTTTCCGTGTGGAATCACAGTGAAAACGAAGTAGTTTGATGGGGCGTGGATTAACTTCTCGGTTTCCGTGTGGAATCACAGTGAAAACGAAGTAGTTTGATGGGGCGTGGATTAACTTCTCGGTTTCCGTGTGGAATCACAGTGAAAACGAAGTAGTTTGATGGGGCGTGGATTAACTTCTCGGTTTCCGTGTGGAATCACAGTGAAAACGAAGTAGTTTGATGGGGCGTGGATTAACTTCTCGGTTTCCGTGTGGAATCACAGTGAAAACGAAGTAGTTTGATGGGGCGCGGATTAACTTCTCGGTTTCCGTGTGGAATCACAGTGAAAACGAAGTAGTTTGATGGGGCGTGGATTAACTTCTCGGTTTCCGTGTGGAATCACAGTGAAAACGAAGTAGTTTGATGGGGCGTGGATTAACTTCTCGGTTTCCGTGTGGAATCACAGTGAAAACGAAGTAGTTTGATGGGGCGTGGATTAACTTCTCGGTTTCCGTGTGGAATCACAGTGAAAACGAAGTAGTTTGATGGGGCGCGGATTAACTTCTCGGTTTCCGTGTGGAATCACAGTGAAAACGAAGTAGTTTGATGGGGCGTGGATTAACTTCTCGGTTTCCGTGTGGAATCACAGTGAAAACGAAGTAGTTTGATGGGGCGTGGATTAACTTCTCGGTTTCCGTGTGGAATCACAGTGAAAACGAAGTAGTTTGATGGGGCGTGGATTAACTTCTCGGTTTCCGTGTGGAATCACAGTGAAAACGAAGTAGTTTGATGGGGCGTGGATTAACTTCTCGGTTTCCGTGTGGAATCACAGTGAAAACGAAGTAGTTTGATGGGGCGTGGATTAACTTCTCGGTTTCCGTGTGGAATCACAGTGAAAACGAAGTAGTTTGATGGGGCGTGGATTAACTTCTCGGTTTCCGTGTGGAATCACAGTGAAAACGAAGTAGTTTGATGGGGCGTGGATTAACTTCTCGGTTTCCGTGTGGAATCACAGTTTGCTCTTCGCGGGAAGAAATGAACTCCAAACAAATATGAAACCATAATGAAACAAGTTTTAATTAGTGTTTTAGTTTCGTTGAAAAAGTTTTATAAAAAGATTTGCGCTTCTGAAAATATACCCTACATTTCAATTTATTGCTTATACACTCCTCATAAAATATCTCAAGCATATTCCGTCATGACCTTTCAACGGACCATCCAACCAAATAAAAATCGATTTGGCATAAAATCTCTCTTCCGATTTCATACCTCTCCTTGACGTCAACTCCACAGGCGGGCTGGTCATCGCACGAGCTAATGGCCGCCGACGACAAGTAGCTTCTAATGAAATGATGTCGGCGATGATTCGTTTCTCAGGCTTCAACTCATCCACGAGGAAAGCCCAAGGGAAATCAAAAGAGTTAGTTTTTAATACGAGGCGGAATTCAAACTCGAAGAAAGAATGATGCGTTCAGAATCTCGTTATAAAAGCGAGTGATGAACTGAATTGTGCTGGATTGTGAGATATACTTTCATGAGAAGTAAATACTCGTAGAAAACTACAATATTCCCAGAAGATTATAACGTTAATGCAGACTTATTTGATTGTATAATAAATTAAGGTTTAGATAACACACAGCTGGAAACTCGTTCTTCTCGCTTTCAATACCTTGGCTCTTTCGTATGATCAGTGAGACCCACTGCCATTTTGTCCTCAACAATTCAAAGCATGCACTATCCCGCCGCTAATCACATTATGGTGATTCAAATCATACAAATCCAATTATTATAAATGAGGCTAGTTGGGACAAATCTAACTCGTTATGATATTCAACTGGCAATTTGATATGTACTCAATTTTCTGCGATTTTCTAAAGATGCCCTCGTATTGCAACGACGAGTTCTCTATACTTGGTTTTCTACTCACAACCCCCAAACGAGGATTTCTTTGCCTTCTTTCAGGCTGGTCCCCTGAGGCTAACAGCCTTGTATGCTTGACCCATATTTCTCTCCCTATCGCACCACCCCATTTCTCAATTCCCTGACTTTCTTTCAGATAGATGAGGTCAATTTATCATTTATGCTTGAAAAATAAACAATTCTGCAATTTTCTTGGCGCAACTGGCAAGGGGTTTGGAACGTGAGCAGCAATACGCGAGTAAGCCCCTCTTTTTCATTCAACTGATTTTTTTTATCATGCATGTAGAAAGATATTTGCTTAATCTTATTTTATGGCCCTATATTTGAATTCTCGAAGGTTCTGTACAATGTGGCGAGTAGGCGTATATCCAATATCGCATGTTAAACATTTTCTTTCGGCGTACTCTTTGCTCAAATCGTAGAATTCGATATCATCGGCTATTGAATCAGTGATGTAGAAATAGCTTGAAATCATTGCTTGCCACTTTTCCTGGCAACGAATTCCTCCAGACCTGCGTTCCACACTCGAACCTATTTGATTGCAATGGCTGGTCACCGGAGGGAACTTCTAAAGGAAATATGGCGAAAGTGAATCCAATATATCCTCGTCTCTGGGATCAAACTTGGATTCGATTTAGTTACTCCACCTAAGGAGTTCTCGTTGTGAGCTATTCATCGTGCATCTCCCCGAGCGACCATCTATAAGATGCGGCAGACTCATCCGTCTGCCCAGGGATGGACTTAGTATTACTGAGTTATAGTCAGTTGGTGTTCGGGTGATGACTGCTGCTGGAGAAACTATTTTTCATACCTTCAGCGTTGAACATCAAAATTACATCCCTGCCGAAAACTGACAAGAGCAAAGAGAGCGTATACATTCACATATCCTGTTATTTGCCATTCTTCTGCAGATGCCCTTTTACTCCTTTAAAGTGGACCCAGGGTTCCAGCCATGGTGCTTAGAATTTGCTGTAATTCATACAAATTTCTGATGAAATAATACCTTATTCAACAGCCATTATATCCCATTATATCTTACCGTATGCTCCAATTATATGTTCCCAATTAAACTATCCCAAAATAATTCATATTTGAAGTGCAACGTTGACAGATGTATGGTAAATTTTTCACATTATACCTACACATTTTCTTTCTTATTTGTATTTTCAAACAGCAGTCTTATTCTAAAAATTATTTTCTTTAATTTGAGACTATTTTCAATATTTTGTCATTCCTCTTGCGGTTTTAGGACCAATTTAAGGCCAATATTACTGGACGATTTCAAGTCTCCCTGTGTTATCTTATGGGGGAAAAGTGATCTTCAATCAAGAATATAATTATCTAGTGGAGCGGTCGCTCCACCCAGCCAAGTCGTACTATACACTCACACTCACTCAACATACCGTAAATGCCTAATAAACTGAGGAGCAGACGAAACACTTTTACTGTAAGCAACAACATGGCATTTTCGGCCTACTGGATCTCAAAATTGGGAAATCTCACATTGTTGCGAAATAACTTAATTTCGAGCTATGGCCCACCTGACAACATATACCAAATTTGGGAACAATACGTTATGCCGTTTGGGTGCTAGAGGGCCGTGAAAACAGTGAAATTACACCCCTTTTAAAAGCTATCTGATGATGATGATTCAGATATCAGGAAACGTTGCTATCACCGCCACAGCCTAAACGGCTGAACCGATCAACCTGAAATTTTTACCACATATGCACTTTTGGCGTCTGATGATACCTTGCCTCTTGTGATTTTTTGTGCCGCCATTTTTAAACCGGAAGTGACGTCATATCTCAAAAACGTCTGGACCGATTAGAACGAAATTAGCGCCATTCGATTTAGACGGTCATCTATATGAAGTATCAATAAAAAAATTATTATTTTCTTATTTTCTGAACCGGAAGTGACGTCATAAATACGCAATATTTAACTTATTTCAACAAATTATACTTAAAATACATACATAAGTAACTTACATTGTAACATAGACAATACAAATTATAAATTTAAGGAGGCAGTGTTCTCGGCCGCCATTCCTGAAACCGGAAGTGACGTAATATATCTAAAACGCCTGTACCGTTTGCAACTGAACTAGCTCCTGCGTATTCATTCTGCAACTTTTTTTGAAACTCAATTGTGAAAAATGAATAAACAAATTAACGGTACCGGAAATGGCGGCAGGAACCACTAAATGAAACCGGTAGTGACGTCATATATTACATACGGCAAGACCGATTTTACGGAAATATAGGGATTATGAATTCAGATGGTCGTTCATAAAGTATCAACTAGATTGTTTTCCTATTACTATACCGGAAATGACGTCATAAATATGCTAAATGACGTCATAAATATGATAATTGACACAAAATTCACCACTTTATACTTTTAAATAGATATTTAGTAAACCTACTTTGTAAATAATTATAAATTCAAGGTTGCAGTGTTCTCGGCCGCCATTTTTAAAACCGGAAGTGACGTCATATATTGAAAACAGCTGTACCGATTGCAACCAAATTTTGGAAATGTGTAGGACTAATAATCATGAATTGAAGACGACATTATTTTCGGCCGCCATTGTTAAAACCGGAAGTGACGTCATATAGCGAAAACGGCTGTACCGATTGCAACCAAATTTTGGAAATATGGAGGACTAATAATTATGAATGAAATACGACATTATTTTCGGCCGCCATTGTTAAAACCGGAAGTGACGTCATATATCGAAAACGGCTGTACCGATTGCAACCAAATTTTGGAAATATGTAGGAATTATAATTATGGATTAAAGGCGACATTATTTTTGGCCGCCATTGTTAAAACCGGAAGTAACGTCATATATCAAAAACGGCTGTACCGATAGCAACCAAATTTTGGAAATGTGTAGGACTTATAATTATGAATTAAAGACGACATTATTTTCGGCCGCCATTGTTAAAACCGGAAGTGACGTCATATGTCGAAATCGTCTGTACCGATTGCAACCAAATTTTGGAAATATGGAGGACTAAAAATTATGAATTAAAGACGACATTATTTTCGGCCGTCATTGTTAAAACCGGAAGGGACGTCATATATCGAAAACGTCTGTACCGATTGCAACCAAATTTTGGAAATATGTAGGACTTATAATTATGGATAAAAAGACGACATTATTTTCGGCCGCCATTGGTTAAACCGGAAGTGACGTCATATATCGAAATCGTCTGTACCGATTGCAACCAAATTGTGCAATTATGTAGGACTTATAATTATGAATTCAAGACGACATTATTTTCGGCCGCTATTTCAAAACCGGAAGTGACGTCATATATCGAAAACGGCTGGATCGATTATAACGAAACTTAAGCTATTCTTCTTGGATAATCATTTTCATCTTATACCAAACGCAACTTTTCTTAGTAAGCAAATCGGTTGAGGCGTATTTTTTTAAAGAAATTAGTCCCTGCTCGGACATGTGCTACAAGCTGTATGAATAAACTAACAAAAGAAGTGATATCCCAGAAAAAAACACTCCGTGTAAAAAAGGCAGCCAAGTCTCTTTACTTTAAAAAAATTCAACACCGAAAAGGAGTGATATCAAAAAAGGAGCCAAGTCAATGACATTTCCAAATATTTAATCGTATTTTTGAAATAAAAGAATAAACACCGAGAAATACTTTACAAAAGGACTTGGCGCATCGTTTTTTAAATTCATTTTTTGATTCATAAGCATATGCCATTGATATACAACCGTAATTTAGAATTTTTGGAATAATAGGGAAACATCTTTCAATTACATATTATACATATACCTACTGTAAAATATTATCTATTAGAATATGTACGTACGCGATAAAACTTGTTGCCTATGTTTTCTATAAATACACAATAGTTAGTTATCTTCGTAATATTGTTTCGTGGTCAACATAATTAAGTCTCATGCGTTAAACCTTCTCATCATGAAATACATTTCTATTAA
The DNA here is from genome assembly GCA_934045905.1 of Leuctra nigra. Classification (NCBI taxonomy): domain Eukaryota; kingdom Metazoa; phylum Arthropoda; class Insecta; order Plecoptera; family Leuctridae; genus Leuctra; species Leuctra nigra. The sequence goes on from OW203761.1 coordinate 14,865,147, forward strand.
TCCACATTTTATAACAAAACATTTCACAAAGTACATAGTCACATTGAATTTCTATTAAAAATTTTAACTTTATACACTTGACACTTCAAAAATATATAATAGTGTTCCAAAGACAGTTCGTAATTATTTGACAACGTTTCATGATTTCCTTCAGTCAAGATCAAATTATGAAAAGATACCCTTCTAATATCACCATATTAACAGTGCTATAAGAATATGTATGAGCCCACTTCCAATTGTTATTTAATTCTTCCACCCTTATATTACTTATCTATTACAGCATGAAATCTTTCTACTATCGCCATTGACAAAACTATAAAATAGCCATTACTAAAAGTAGCTTGATTCATAGTTTCTGGCTCTAATAGAAAGAGGAAAATGTACCTACTTTAAATTTCTTTCCACTTTTAGTATTGAATGAGGTCTTTAAAAAAACGATGCGCCAAGTCCTTTTGTAAAGTATTTCTCGGTGTTTATTCTTTTATTTCAAAAATACGATTAAATATTTGGAAATGTCATTGACTTGGCTCCTTTTTTGATATCACTCCTTTTCGGTGTTGAATTTTTTTAAAGTAAAGAGACTTGGCTGCCTTTTTTACACGGAGTGTTTTTTTCTGGGATATCGTATACTGTAAGGGGCAAATATTTTTGCTAGTTGCATGTAATATGGTTTCACTAATCTTTGGTATGAATTACAACAAATTCTCATTCCTATGACAACCCTGGAACCCCCTTAAACTCGCACATTGACGCCATGCCAACCCTTTGCTCGCAACTTCTCAGTGTATTGTGGTTAGTTCCAATCAGTATAGATGCTGAACCTGTGACCTATTTCATGAACCCCACAAGTAATCAGCGCACGGTACAATGTGCAAGAACAAGAAGCCGTGCAATAGTCACAATACTCCCCGCTGTCTTGCACTGCATGAACACCGACATCGCAAACAAACAGGATCACAGGCTCTGCGGTGATGTTTTAGACACGTCAATACACGGCAACGCGAGAGGGTGGATCCATGAATTATCCAAGGCGCCGTGGGTGCAGGATAATGGCGACACGGCAACCCTGCGTGTGGCATCTTGACGATGAGGAAGAAAACTCGGCACACAACACGCGTTCCAAGACCGCTTTCATTTTTCAAACAAACTTTTTTTAATTTTGTGTTTGGCTTCAAGATTCTTTTGCCTCAGAGGAACGTTCACAACAATTTTCGGGTTATTTGTGTGTTTCAAATTATCATTATTTTGTTTTCTGTTGTCTAAACTTCGCTGTCGTATTAACATTACAGCGTTGATGTCTTTGTAGCATATAATCGTATTGAGATTTAGTCGAGTGGCTAATTTGTAGACGCCAAATACAATATTATAACAACTGCGGCAGCCAGGTTTGTGAAGAAATGCTCTGAACTAATTGGTACTTGGTCTGGAATGGCAATAGCTGCATGAAAAAGTATGGGAAAGTAGCGTGGCTGTTGGTTCGTGTTTCAGCCGGCGACGAGTGTTTGTGACGTAAGAATAATGCGTTCATTTATCTGCGAGCGGAGAAACGATGTTTCCATGCGCGAAGTGCGCACATTCTCTGTGACGAGATGTGACCACTCACCTGGATCGTGCATGACATCTCCTCCAGATTGTGGTACAGAGTATGTGGTTGCTATGAAACCTTCCATCGAAGTCTGCTTTTACAACTACCTACAAGTTCAGGAAACCGCGACTCAAGTTTTAACTTGTTTGTTACCGAGTTCCATTAAAAGTCCAGTATAAGAAACTCAAGACACGAATCTGTGGAGAAACTTTGCGAAGGCATTTCAGCTCCAGAGTTATCCATAATCACGCCATGATGCGCATCTCTGGTTAAACAATAGTATTATAATTTATTGTGTTCATGGCTACGTCAACTGCTGGTTTTATCATCAAGGGAAGATGTAATTTTGTGTCAAAGAGCAGAGTGTTTACCCTCTGTCCTGGCACGTCCTCTATCTTCCTCCGCTGTCTCATTTCACTCACTCCCCCACCCACCCACTTCCTGTTCTGTTGTCGAGAATCCGTTGGCCAATCATATCTTACTCTGGCGGACAAATGAAATTGCCACTCAACCTAAGCTTCGAAAATAATAATGCGAACTTGTTTTATTTAAATAACTTCCTCCGGTTATAATTTTGAAGTGGGAGTTACAGTTTCCATTTAACTTGTTGATACAGAAAATTCCCTGTGGCTTTCTAAACTCTGTGAGTCCTTATAACTTCTCCATGTAAATTCTGTGTCATCAAAGCAGTACTCGCTCATTAGATGACCACGATGAACTTCCTCGAGGAAAACTTTCTACTTTATTTGGTACTTTACATGAAATTAATTGCTGCGACGTACCATCCTGGAATTGATCTTTCATCAAATTATTGACTAACAATTATGGACGATACTTAAAATTCGTGACTAATAACGGAAACAATATTAGATAACTAAAAGATAAAAATAGGTAGGCAACAATAGCTTTTTAGTCGGGTCATCATAAGGTAATTTATGCCAGGAAGGCATACATACTACTAGCAACTTGTTGCGACAAACCCAGCACAAAAGAAAAATCTACACAATGACTATGTAAAACCCCACTCAACAAATTTGTGTATCCGTAAGCAGAATTTGCATTATTTTAAATATAAAACTGAAAACATTTCTTCACGAGATGGGGCAAACGTGCAGTTAAACACTGTACAATATCCACCCCCTTGCAGCTTCTGTATTTTGAAAAGCCGAGAGCGTTTAAGAGGCAAAGGCAATTTTCCGCCTGCGCGTTACGCTATTAACATTCCAAGTTCAAAAGAAAATGCCTTCAGCATCCACTAGAATGTGTTGTGTATTCAACATGAAAAACAAGGGCATGCTTGTCGGTCGGCGGTGCATACGACCACCGCCAGGGGATATCTCTTTGTTATTAGCCACGCTACTGAGCGCTGCAGTCGCCGCGTGCTTAGCGTGTATTGGAAACTACCGTGACATCACACGTGTAAGTAATCTGCATGAAGCTAATGAAATTCTCTTGACTCTTCATGTTAAAGCAAGCACTTAGGATGTTAGAAAGTGATGAGATGAGATTCAATCTCGATGTAACACATCAAATTTCTCTGCTTTTGGGGTTTGAAGGTAGATTTACACGACGCAGAAAGAAAATGTTATTAAATTGAAATCTAATATTTTTCGTTGCTCTTTTGTGTGTTTGACAGTGACACAATTACGTGGAAGATGGTCATATCGCTCGCTCTAGCAAGAGTTTACGATTCATTTCAAGTATCCGACATCCATCTTGTGACATAGAAGTAAAAAGTTGACATCTTGTGATTGAAAAAATGTTGAAAGTTTGTTTCCGTCGCCGCTAAACAATTTCAATTACGGTAGAAACCGTCGTTTCTCTCATCTTTTTGCGACGGAACTCTGGTTGTGCTGAACCAAGTTTAATGACTGAGTAGCAGAACACTACAATTGTGAAAAACATGCCCGAAAGCCGCCGTGTTAAAGAAATCAACAACAAATTGATAAAATTGCTAATTGAATGAGAATTATGAAGAAATAATAGCGCGAAATTCGCTCTCAATATTTTCAGTATTCTGAATTGCAAATCAGCTTTGCAATTCAGCAGCAAACTCTGTCTAACGCTTTGTTTTGCAAATTATCTTCAATTTTCCCGAACTAAAAAACAATTGTATCAAAATATGTATAGTTTTTATGGTAATTTAACAATTCCGTATTCGTATTAGAAATCTGTCGGAAAAGTTAGTTTTCAACTGTCTTGACTCCATACATGACAGTTGTCCTTGATTAATCTTTTCTCTGGCTCTATTCTGTGACAGTATAAGCGTGAGCAGCAACTCCCTTGACAATCGCTTGCAAAGTAGCCGAATGGATGGGTGAAATGCGTGGCTGAAGTCGAGGGTATACGACGGATGTAATGTAATTACTCCTCGCGGCGTCTCTCGACCATTAGTCCGCCGGATTATTGCGTTGACGGACACGTGGAAGACGCGACACGTCCTCGACAGGATTTGCCAAGAGAGTTTAGCACGTTTGATGTGATACACAGAGGCACTATTAAATAGATATTTACTTTTTACTAACGCGGCAGAAGCCTTATAGAAACGTCGCCACGGTCCTAAGCCTCAAACGGAACAAGCCGCCACGCGATGCATTTTCATTTACTAGAGCTTTCATTTCTGTATTTTTATTAAAATCATTTCTTTCAAATTAAAATAGAGTTATCAATGGTAATTTCAAACAAGTTTTAATCAACATGATGATTCGCAATTACGTGAACCAGAGATAAGAAAGGTACTCCACCTATCTATAGGTATCTATGAATATTGTTTTATTCCCTTTCTATTCTATAGTGAGTGCAAAGACTTGGATAGTTAGAACGACATTTTTCGTTACGACAAAGGTTATAAAGAAACCGCAGGGACTGTACGACAAACCCAAAACGAACGACAAAATAGCTTTTAGAACGCTTTCTCGGCAACCAACTGCTTCGGCTTCTACAGCCACTTTCCCCAGATTTCCTCCCGAGCAACGACGACGCGATCTGTCATCGTAATGGCGTCGTGCCGACCTCATTCCTCACCCTCCAGCCGCTTTAGTCGAATCAGTTGAGTGGAGACTTCTTGGCCAACAACGCGCTAACAATTGAGTGGCGATCTGTGGAACTATCATTCGGGTGAAACATTCCGTGGCTCTCTGATGAAAGGTAAACGGATCAGAGCGTGATGATTGGCTACTACACACAGAACGCCTCAAGGAAGCGTGCGGGAATGTTGGTCGGGGCACGCTCCAGAAGATTTGGCTATATAGTCAAGGTGCATCGGGATTGTTCTCCGTAAATTATTGCCACAGAGAGTATATTCTAACAAACTACATTAAAAATTGTCGTTGATGAACACCTGTTTAAAAGTAATTTAATTGTCCCCGTCTTAGAATCAATAACCAATCAATAGACCCCATTCAAACCATCTAGTTAGGCCTGCTTGTGAAATCGTGTATAAAGTAGATGTATTACTAGTTACTACATAGGTTTTAATGTAGTATATTGATTGCTTTTTTATTCTGAACAAAGATTGAGACGGCGACAATTGAATTACTTTTAAAACGATATGCGTCGATAACTCAACGCGACTGTTGATAATGACTTGAGGCACTTGAGGATTGGGATGGATGAAGTAGGGTTTACGTACAGAAGCTCCCAGCTTTCGCATCGGACCCTTAATATGGAGATATGAGAGATATTTGCCTATGATACAAAGTGGTATCATATCCAATTATTATTATCCAATTAGATATATATAACAATCAACACATCTGAGGATAAACCTGAGTATATCAGTAGAAAGGGTCAAGTTAATTAATGTATTCTCGTAAAAGAATGATTCCGCATTCAAAAAATGTACTCCGTACTCCAGAGCATGCGTCATGACTAAATTAGTGAAATCTAATTATGGCGTTCTCGTTCTTTCCATTCTCGTTTTACGTGTCAAGTATACTTTTACTATCTTTTATCGTGTATCTTTAGAAACAGACAATCGGACTTTCGAAGCTGGGAATCATCACCTCGGCGAGCCACGCCAAGTGTTAAAGTCCACGCTTGCCTACCGACGCAATATTCTTCACAGAACTTCACCAAATTGTAGCAACCAATCTACTAGCGAATCCCAATCAACCTTGCTGATACTCCATACCGGAACCGCGTAAATGGCTGTTCCTGTTACTCCAGGCACTTGGACCCTACATTCATGGAGAGGGTGATTGAGAGGATGTGTGCGTGCGAGAGAGAGAGAGAGAGAGAGAGAGTATATAGAAGGGTTGCCGATACGAGAGAGAGAGGGTAAAGTAGTACTCTGCCGTGGCAGCAGGGAGCGGGTCTTACACACGTCAAGCGCCGAGCGCGGGAAATCGATAGGCCGGCGCTTGCCGCGCGCTCGTGTGACGTCATCAAGAGACAATGCGATGTCTACCGGCGTCTCGGCGTCTTAGCGTCAAGACGCTAGCCGACGGATTTCATCGCTGATCAAAATGTCAATAGAAGATTGACAAAACATGGAAGCAATAATTCTTTGTTGAGAGAGCCTTTAAGGATGGTGATAAAATGATGGGCGACAGATTGATGAGATGAACCACCAAATGTTATATAATACTACATTCTCTGATAGAGATTCAGAGAATGAGGTGTAGAAAAAACCGAATTAATTGATCGATTTACTAGGAAATCTAACCCAACATTGACTATCATGAAGACTCAGCTCAATTTGTAGTCGATTATATTGCACGATATCGGATTCAACTCAGCTCATTTATATAATTTACATGTTCGTGAAATCCTAAATAATTGATCGACCGTTTGATGTTTAACTTATAGCCAATTGAATGTTATATTAGCCATTTGACTCGATCAAAATCACACAAACCCAATTTTATATGGTCACTAAAACCTAGCTTAAAATCTAAAATGCAAAAACTAAAAAGGGGGCTATAATATAAAATACCAATCTAAAATGCTCTTTATATCGCCATTTTGAATACTATGTGAATGAATAACTCCACGTCCAATGAGCGCGTTGCATAATGCATCTCGCGAACTGCGAGAGTTGACCCGGACTGACCTGACCCAACTAATCTCTCTCTCTCTCTCTCTCTCTCTCTCTCTCTCTTACTCGCAGGTGAGTAACACATACGTGCTTGCCGTCACACACGCTGTGCTTGTACGATGTAACGGGGGGGGGGGGGGGGGGGGGGGTTACGTGAGTATTCCACAAACACAATCAGTTGCAGCTAAATCGATTTTTGATATGCAGTATAGCAGGAAAACTGGGACGTAATATTGCCGACTTCTAGTTATTTTATGACCTAGAAAGCGTGTTGGCGCAAACAAAATAGTCAGAATAAAACTATCTCTGGTAGTATTTTGTTAGTAATATAACCTTATTTCACGCTAATGAATAATGTATTTGATTAATTTAAACTTTATAGCTAAATTCCATTGAGATCTGATTGAACAAGCAAGATGTGACATCAAGTTCACACTGAGAACTTGAGAACGAAATGGCAAGAAGAAACGCTACGACATGCGTTTCCCCGCTACGAAACAAGTCATATGTTACCCTAAAGCCGATGTTTAGCCAGCATTATAATTGTTTGTTAATTTTAACTTTCCGAATATGCAAAACACTTCTCCGAGCGTTGCGTAAGACCAATGAGGTTCTAAATAAAGATCGTCCAGATGCGTAGAAAGACTAATTAATATGTTTCTCTGCAAACATGTTAATCAGTTGGAGAAGAAGAAGTTGCTATTGTGTTTGGAGGAGAAATGCAGCTCCGAGAGATGTATAATTCTGGGATCTGATGTTATATAAAAAACTTAGAGTTATTGTTCCTTCGCGAGGAATCTTAAACAGAAAACTTTGTAGGGAAGTTAGCCAAAGTCTTTACGAGACGAAAATTAAGGGAATCACATTTTTCCTGCCGGGGAATACTCTGCAGGGAGTTTGGGATATAAAATGAAACAAGGGTGAACAAAGATTGCATGCAGGAATATCTTTCCTCACGAAGTGTCTGTCAATAAATTACTAGGAAAACGCTCTGTGTACCGCGTTGATAAGCGAGCACGGATACGTGCGACACCTCGAACCATAATTCCTTAAAACACGGCAATAATATACTGAAGGCTAGAAGCATGATTCACTAAATTATATAAAAAATAACTGCATTTGTGTCTCATTGCAAGTTAGTAACAGACACACCTCATGTGTATTTTTTGGAGTATTTAGGTGTGTATCAAAGGGATTTATTCCAAATAATAATTACAGAAACAAAACAGATAATTAAACAATACAGATAAATACAGAGATTGAAACTCACAAAATAGGCAACATGACATAATTTAAGAAATAGTATTCAAACAGTTACTTGCCGTTCCGTACAATATAGCAATTTCCTATTACCCAACACATTGTATTGTAACTATAAATATAACGTATTGACTGAATAAATAAAATAATTCATAAACGTAATTTCATTTATCAACCAACCAATCTATTTCTACAATCAAGCAGACATTTCGCCGGTCTACAAAAAATTTGCTTAGCATTTGAAAGGATTGAAAGCAAGACTGCATGTTAAAACTTTTATAAACAATAAATACCTATACTATCGGTTAAAATAAAATAAAAACTATAACCTCGCAGGTATTGCTATAACTATACCTATTTAACCGTAAAACGTATTCTAACAATAATCTATAGACAGCTGACTGCTTCCGAGTTTGTTTTGAATGGGGTGCATCGAGCGGCCGCAACGGACTCCTCGAACCTACAATGCTATTTATATGGAAAAACACGATTTTTTTTATTTATGGACGGATCTTTCTCAAAAACTATACAGGTCTAAGTTAGTATGAGATGAAGGTGTGTGCAAAATTTCAGATCGATACGTTGACCGGTGCGACCTGGGTTGAAGCGACAAAAAAAAACACACACACAGAGAAAGTGCCGCAAGAGTCAAGTAGAGACGCTCGCTCCGCTCGCTTAATTACGAATAATGTAAATAATTATAATTTTTTTACATCCAAATTGAATCAATTTGTGTACATGTACTTTTGACGACTTTCTTCGCAAAAAAAAATTCAGGAATAAACTCCATTATATTGTATTTAGGGTTCTAACATGAAACCCTGGATGCTCTCTTTTTCTCTCCTTATTTTTCCGTCAAGATCTGATCTCTAAATCTTCACAGCAGGAACGTATCAAAGGGTTGATAATGATGAAGCAAAATCTCACTACTTACTAATTTAAGATTTTCAGGTCGAAATCGGATGCTAGTTTCCCACTGAAGCTTTTCAAAGAGCAGAACTTCAGACAATTTCGTGCTAGAACGCTGATAATATATTATAATGAAACATCAAACAATCCTAATTAACAAGCTCTTCTTAGCATCCTCTACATGCTGGAACCTAAGCTAACACTAGTATTAAATAAACTCAAATAATTTTCTTCTCTAAATCGCGGAATGGAATAGAGAAAAGAATACTTGAAAGCTGCATAAATGCCGGCATCAGGAAATCCGACACTATAAACTCTCTTGTTCTAGCCACGAGTCCTGCAGTTCGCTGCGTCGCTAGAGTTTACCTGAGTCTCGCCACTCGATTCCCACTAGATATAGCGCAGTAACCAGCCACATCGGTTGAATAGCATTTCTAACAAGCAAAGTTTCACGGAATCGGTGGCTATTCCACCAACTGACACATAATGCACGAGAGCCCATTATTGTAACTAGCAGTGAAAACGTCTCGACGCCAGGTCTGGAACTCGACGCGACTAACAACCAGCTAATCAGAGTTACTCACATTACAGCAAACTTCAAAGGCAACTGCTTTTCATGATGTTTACGACTAGCATTTTCTTCACCGGTGAATTGAACGCTGCAGCTGGAAAATTGATTTTCCGTGCCATGCCTCGTTATCTAGTTTTCCAACACCTCCCAGCTCCTCCTTCATCGTTATAAAATGCTTTACCCGGTAATTGGAGTGCTTAATTAGAACCTGGGTTAACAATCTACAAATCTTTTCCTCTCCGATAACTATATTTTTCTGATGTCTCAATTTGCCACGGTTAAGATTATCTTAAACAATGAGGAAAATACTGTTTATTTGGACACGTAGATTTCATGGGATCGTCTGAAATGTATTTACTGATCGTCTGAATTCATCCGTTAATGTGAGATTTCATGAAAATGTGAATTTTACAAATGGTGGCAGAAGTGGGACAATATAATTATAGTGATATCTTTGGTGATATACAGCAGATATTAATTGCCAATTGTTTCCAATTATTAAATAACAACAGTACGAGTATAGGTAATTATTTTATTTCCTACGGAAAATATTTTTTCACTCTCCTCATTCTTTTAGTTTGGAGTTCATCACATCACACATTCTTCTTCAAATTCAATCTGAAATACTTCCGCGTGTTCCAACATTCGTTGTCAGCTCTCAAGAAAGCTTTAAGAGAAAATTGATTTCCTGAGGCATTAACTTCTATTTTCCTCGACCGCATCGTCATTGTCCCCCCCCCCCCCCCCCCCCCCCCCCCCCAAGGCCATCCATCACGAGCCCAGGGCAGCAATCACCCTCTTCCCTCCACCTCCCGGTCGTCGCATAAGCCCCTAGGAGTGCTAGAACTGACACTCCAGCCAGACCGACCTCAGACGAAGAGATGAGCAATAAACTTGGAATATTATTCCACACATTCGAAAATCAATTTCGAATCCCACCAATCGGATTATACAGTGTTTGCATAATGGGTATTCAGTGGGTATATTTTATCGGCGATTGCCTGGGGGGGGGGGGGTGTTCGGTTGTGGGGGGAGGGGGTTGGGTGCGTTTAGATAGTCGACGATCAACTGAACACACCGTCGTGTTTGCGCTTCGACCTCTCTCTCGATCTCTCTCACTGCTCCGGCGTCGAGAAAGACAAAAGAGAGTTTCTAATGGATGTGATGTGATTCACTCAATCTCAGGAACAACAGTTTAATGGCAAACATAATCAGGAAAATTAAACAATATTGCGGACAAGTATAGCTAATAGAATGGAATGCAGGAGGATTTAATTACGGAGCATCAAGCATGTGATAAGAGCATCAAGTTATAGCAGTGATTAGTGGAAGTGCTTTTCTTCTCAATGACTTGTGTGACTGTGTGTTATAACAGGTTACAGATGAAATCCTAGACACACAACTTCAAGGAAAACCGTTTTCTTTTGTGAATTGGAATTCGACGTACAAAACTTCTAGTATGAAAAGACTTCACGTCAAGAAGATTTCAAATACAGAATGGAACCCACTTTTATGATTCAATTGTAGCTTGAAAACACATTGCTAAACATAAATTGAGGTGCTAACGTACGTCGTTAAAGGATAAAATTTGTTTTTTTCTTGGATATGAAAAGAGCACGAGATTCCCATACTGTGTTTGTGGAACTCCAAGCACTGATAATAGGAACTAATGGGAGGACGAAAGCGGGGAGAGAGTAAAAACTGATAGAGAAAGAGAGACGCCGTTCTAATATGCTCGCTCTGTTCATCGGGACGATTGTTTTCAAACTCAACAACTCCGTCCATTATGGCAGCCATTAGCAACTTGGCCGGATGTCCTGCGCCTTCCGACCGCTGCAAACCATTCGGGATCTGCATAATGGAGCAGGACGCGCTATAACAGACTTCATTCCGGGCAAGACAGCCCGGACAAAAGTTGCCACAGAACCAATCAGTAGGAAAATATTTTTTGACATGAGAGATCAAAGAAAATCACAGTATAAAGTCACTAATATAAATATTTTTTAAGTTGATTACTGACTTGTTGAGCCTCTGTAATACTCAACCTAAATGACTTGATCTGTTGGTTCTCCTTAAAGGACTCAATTTTTAGGCAAAATTTGATTATATGCATAATACAATTTTCCATTTTCCATTGATAAACCCGGAAATTATCAAACAGAAACAAGGAGTACCACACGTACAACACCGCTTTACGCTAGCGTTTTCCTAACGTTAAGTACGTTAATATATATTAGACGATTAACTACATCGCAAGTCATCTGCTGCGCCCGATTGCTTTAGATTCTGATGAATTTCGGATTCCGACAACGCAATAACCATGCATCAAAACAACTTAAGTTCACACAAAGCACCGCCATTAATATCAGCTTTCAATAATTTGCAGTTAGGTATTCGTTTAAAACATAGTTTTACCAACTTTTATTATGTCAAATATCCGAACAATGTTTCATGCTAGCCAAACTTTGCTATGGAACTCAACCGGTAGATTCCAATATTTCTGTTGAAATTGCTGCCATAAAATTTTATTAACCGAATCCCAGCGATCACGTGGGTCGACGCTAGCGCTGGCGTGTCACTGGTGGCTGGTTTAGGCACATTCCATAGTGATGGCAGAAGATCTCGCTCGTTCGTTTTCGTTCGAATATTTAATTTGAATTTTGAATTGTAAGACTGTAGAGTTTCGCGTCATCTGTCGGTGAACTCCTCAAACTAATTAGGATTGGGGGAAGATGAGTGATAATTACTGTGATTTCAGCTCCTCTTGACTCCGACTGAATTCACTTATTACGAATATCTTGAGAACGTCTTCATTTCTCTCAGTGAAAAGCTCAAATGCAGACGAAATATAACTCTTTCGTACCATAAAAAACAAACAAGACGTGTCAAACAAAATGTCACGTTTTGAAATACTTGACATACCCAACCGCTTCTGCCTGGAGACTTGACTATCAAAGCCAACTAGACGTGGTTACAAAGATGGAGGCGAATCCGACAATAGTATGCCACTCACACCAATCACAAAACAAAACACATTTGTAACAAGTTGTAAAACATTCTGCAGTCATCTGCTTCAGACATGATCTCATATATTGAAACCTTCATTTTATTTGATACTTCTCTATCTTCTCGTCATCTTTTACGATGTATTTCTTCTCCTCACTACAAATGGTGGCGGAAGTGGGAGATTGCATTTGAATTAGTGATGAGGCACGAAGAAGTGAATTAGAGTGTTGTAATACAATACGGCGCGTGAGCCTGACACGGCACAATGATTGGTGAGTTTGCACACGACTACAAGAGTCGAACTGTATCACGGCAGTGACATGAACAAATCGCTTCATGTCACGCCTCTTCCATGTTGAGCTATTGTTGCAACTTGCAACAGAACCTCGAGAGATGGCGATGAATGATCAATCGGCTTGGAATAATTTACAACTGAATCAGAGCACGTATCTTTTAATATCTTTGAATTTATCAAATTAGCCTTCAGGAACATTTGGAATTACGGATTCAAGTAAAAATTAATACTAAAATATACCTTCAATTATTTATAATGCAAATTCGTATCTGTATCTCTCTCGTTGGTTTATGTCAAATGTGTACATCACCGAGCTTTTTTTTTTGATCTTGTGAGTTCACACAACACTTTACATTAAAATGACCTTATTGCAGTGATGATAATGAGTATAATGTTTAGTCCGGCACTGGTGCTATATTTCTTTATGTCATTACATCATTGTTTCCTCTCATCGTGAAGCAAATGATTGGGTCACAACATTACAGACAATCAACAGCTGCATCTGACGAACTTGTGTGCACGTGGTGGCGAGAAGAGAGAGAGGGGAAATGTGGCCTCCCACACATTGTGCGAGAGAGAATGAGAATCACGTGCCGAGAACGTGCCAGTGTGTAATATTGAGTTGAACTCCCCACATTTACTGGGACATGGCAATGCCCGCGATTGTCGACAAAACATGCTAAATCACCCGGATCAGAATTTCAATTTAATGTAAGCTGATCATGAGTTGAGCAAATATATATAATTGAAGTCAAAGTGGCGTCTTGTGTATGTTTGATTGCATAAATTAAACTGTTTATATACGTTGGATTATCCTGGTATCCTGGTACATTTATTATAAAATATTTCCAGAATTGCTTATAAAAACAAATACATTATTAAGAACGTAGATGTTTTACGATGCTGCGCATGCGTCAGTAAACATGTTAAATCCAAGTCGATTTCACGGTTTGAAAAGAGTTCGAAATATTAAGTTGTGAGCGACACATCTGCTCTCTAGGGAAGAAAACGTATATCTATATAGTTGATAAATCAATAGCGTCCGATTCTAAAAGTTAACCGTAGCGAAAATGCCCGCCCGTGTGTAGTTCTTAGCCGATAAGGAGTGCTCGATCTCGTTGCAGCGGGCTGTCCACCTAAAGTCTGATTCCTCTTCATTAACGTCAGCATGAGACGCCGTCAAGACAAACTACAAGAAAAACAGGTCCAAAGAGTCTCGTTAGTGGATTCCAAAGCAAGCATCTCGCCGTCTCGATGGACCGCTGGGAGGTTCTAAAAGTAACGAGAGCACTAAGAAGATCTACTCGCCCGGACTTCGCAAGTCAAACACGTTTCATTATTTAGACATTTTACTTGAGAACTCAATCAAACAAAGTGATTGGTCAAGTGTAGTGCTTTTGGCACTTTGTTGACAGACAATCAATAGAATCAACTATTGATGGAAAAATAAACTTTTTTGAAATTACGGAATTAAAGTTTCTACAAAAGGTTAGTCACGATTGAGAATTTACTTGTGTATTGATTTTATTGACTTCTTGCTCATATTTCAAACTGTGGAAAGGAATGTAGTAAGAAATGTAGTGCATACAGAACACATTAACACCATCAACAAATCCAAGTTATTAAATCATAATAATAAAAAATATGATTGATTTCACAGTTCATTGGTACGCCAATAATATAAATTTGCTTGGAATGTGAAATCAATAACCTTTCCTTGATGCAATGTGTCAGCACGTATGACATGGATTCTCTTCTACCAAGAAAGCTTGATGGTTGACAAATCCATGCAGCATCAGAATGTATGTAAATGCATTTCAATGTCCAACGTTTCGTTATTAAAATCCTTTTGGGGCCAGTATATCACGTGACACCCCTCCCCTTCGCTTGGAGGTCTGTAGACGTCTCGTCATTAATACGAGGATATGATGAGACCACCCCCTTCTCCCCCCCCCCCCCCCCTCCCTGTATATTACTCCCAGAACCCTAATGCACTCTATCATTAGAGAGTTTTTGAACAGAAAAATCAAGTTTCAACTCTTGAGTAGACACTTCATTATAGTTTAAACTTTAACATTTATAAGTATAACATAACATTCTGTTATATTCTTGACAAAGCGTTATATTACATAATAAACCCGAAATGAATGTTTGTGTCAGTGTTCGTTTCCTTCGCTTACCAATCAAGGTGATTGTAGAGACAGTTCAGAATCATATAGAAATGTAAGCCTATTGGCATTACAACTAAAAATAATTGCTGCCAAAACAACGCTTCTAATCTCGGGAATATCAAAACGTTCGGAGTGCAAGATTGGGTGGCCCTCGGGAAAAGGTCTGTTCGAACATTTAAATTGAAAACTTCGAAGCAGAAGAAGACACGAAATGTAGCAAACCGTCCGAGTCCAAGAATTCAATTCCTTATTCTGATTGCCCTTAGAGAACTTTCCGTTTCTGTTATTTAACTTTTGTCAAAAGCTTTGAGACGAAACGAATTCCCTGGAGTATCTGAGAATCCAGTCTCTAAAAAGATATTTACACAATTATTTAAAATTTTATAGTGGAATTTTATAGAGGAATTTGAAATGTACAATGTACTGTTGTATTAGTGTAGCTGACTAACTTCTTGTGCATTACACGTAAGCTGCTTTCAATGGAATGTTGATAAGTTTACACATTGTTTTATAGAAGATTCGTTTGAAGTTTATCGAACATTCTGTCCGTGGTGTCTCCGCTCAATCTTTGCCTCCAGGTTACAGATCCAACGAAGAATGATTATTTCATTATTATTGGACGTTTATCTTTATGTAATTATACGAGCACAGTGTTAGATCGTTAGTCCTGACATTGAGAAATGAGAATAAATCATCTATGGTAATTGTCCGTATGTTATGGCAACATCAACAAACACAATTGACATCGCACTCCCAGTTTGCGCTGAGCCCGGATTGTAATGCTTTCAGCTGACTGCAAATGCAATGGAAACAAACACGTACCTAATTTGTGTTTCCATTCCAGTCTGTTTCCATTCCAGTCTGAATCCATTCCAGTCTGACTCCAGTGCAGGCAGAGCCGTGCGATTAATTTACACGCTCAAGATAAATGGATATAATCATATTTGCGGGGGAGGGAATTCCTTTGCTGGCGATTACAGCTGAGTAACTACGTCAAATTACGCGTCAAATTCAATTAATTTACATGGGATAATTATCAAAATGTTTCTACATTTGTAATTTATAAATGTCATAACATTACAGAGGAGTAGCAGAGTATGCACGCGTCTTTTTTGCTATTTATTTGCTTCTTTTGATGCATAGGATAATGCCATATAAATAATATCCAGCCATACAGACTGGATTGCAAGCCAGATAATTCTTCGATGCATGCATATTTAGCAGCTCCAGCTATTTTAAGACCTGGAACATATTTAGGAAAGCTCAATCATTTGGATGCGGAGTGGTATGACATGGTATTCCACTTATAAAAGCTTTGGATTGACGTCAATTGATGAAATCTGTGAAATGCTGGCCCAATTCGCCATGCAATTCGCCCAAGCCAAAACGAAGCTTTTCATTCAGAGGATCTAACAATCGATCCATCAGGAAAAGTTGTACATTCTGCCTTGAGCTTCAATCAAGTCCAAACCGGACCACGATATTGCAATAAACTAATTTAATTTGATGAAATTGTTACGCAAACTAATTCTCCAATCGGTTCAGACGAATAGAATACATCGGATCGTAAAACTTCCATGGAATTTACATTCTGTATCCCAAGCGAAGGCCATAAGGAAAAATGTGAACTTTTCAACAAAATATCACATTCTTACGTCTACTATTAAGTTTATGTAATAATCAACACTTCGACACTTCACAATACAGAGTTTTTAGACTCTTGGGGAATGGGGAGGGGGGAGTCGAATCCTGTGGCCTGCGTTGCCTTGCAATCGAGTGGTTCGACGTCCATGTCACGATCGTAATCATCATGGAAAACATCCCCTTTATTCCTTCTGGCAGAACTGTGCGACGTTAAACCAATGACACAAAAATAAATAAAATAACTCTATTCACATAATTTGGTAATGTGTCTGTTCCCAGGAGTTTTTGACACTCTGAGTGAAAAGAATTCAACTGTGACATGAAGCCGTCATAATGAACCGACAGAAGGTTGACGGTTTTGTCCGACGATGACGAGATTTGTTGACGTCATCGCTGCAGTGTGTTCTACCGAGAGGTCGTTACGAGTCTAGTGAGGGTTTGTTTAGAGCAAGCCTCGGCCCTTGACACCTCTAACTCATGTGAAATTATACAACCGCACTCGCTAATATTTACGACGTATGAACAACGCTGCGTTGCGAGGGGTGGGGGGAGGGGGGGAGTAATTGCCACGACACGAGACATTATACGTGAAACTGTCACAATATGGTTGCTGATCATTATCGAAACAATCAATCAGAGTTGGAATTACGACGTAAATAAGACGTCATAATACCGCTCGTGTTGGTGCGATGCCCCTATACTGAGATAAAATTCAAAATAGGTGCATCAATTAGCGTAAATTAAAGATGATATTCATTTATAGTATATGTTTTATTTATGAATCTATACCTAACGGATGAATTCTTGCAATCAACTTTATCACTTCAAAACCAGCGCAAAGAAATCTTCAAAATGGTGAGTTGCAAACTTGTCAATTTCTTCGACCATTAGTCTGTCAATAAAATGCCGTTATTTTATTGGCATCGTTAAACTTCAGTTTGTTGGTTTGTTGTTAACATCTCTCGTTTGACAGCAGCTCTCGCTCAGAGAGCGACCCGTGTTTTAGTGTCCACTCAGTGATCTTAATTTGTTTGCCTAAATATGAAAGATTATTTTCATTGATGAGTAATGCTTACTTTCTATATATCAATGGAACTCTGATTTAATATTCAAAGTCATTATCTGTATAAACATAATACATTATAGAAAATTATACTGGAATCTGCGGGTACGCAAACAGAGATAATTTATATCCGTTTGCAAATTAGGCTGCAAATTGATGATGATTCAATTATGTATAGCGAAAATATCGTGACTTTATTTTTTCAAATTCTTCCTCTGCTAGGCAAGATTTATTGTCTGTTCTTTTCTACCATGTCCCAATGTCCCAAGTCCCAAGTGTAGCCGATACCACTGCCACAAGAGGGGAGGCTCCATTCGAATTCAAAACACCGCGATCTGTTCCTTGCAAGTATTGATTTAAGTTAACTAGCCTTTTATTTTATGTCACGGTTCCTTGAAACGGCTCCGTGATTCGCAGACAAAGAAGTAAATGTGAGATTTGTCGTACAAAATGTTCTCTTGTAACGCGTTCTGAACGACAAGAAAAGTGCGGTTTTCATTCCAGTTTTACTTGAAAGTAAATTTTAAAAGCTCAGACCAACTTTCCTTAAACCGTCGTCATCATTCAGCAACATTGGATGACATTTGATAAGTGCTATTTCAGTTACTCAAATCTTAATTAATATTTTACATTCCATGCCTTTCTTACCGGGTAAAGACAGTTTAATATTTTATACAAAGTAGCAGAAAAGTCTTGTATTATATCGACTCTTGACTAGAAGTTGGATGTCCACGTTGTAAAAGTTTTCAACTGCAGTCATAATGTCGGTCATAAGCCCGTTGTTCGTGAGAAAGAGATGGGCCATCTGGGACGAGAGAAAGTTCTTTCCCGAGTCTCCCTTTCGAAATACTTCTCAACTTAAAATTGAGACATTGTCACAGTTATAAGCTGGTCATTCGTTTGGAAAAAATCTCTTGAAATAAATCGTATCTTTCGAATCAGAAAGAATTATTGACTTACACAAACCAGCAGGTCTGATGACGCTTGGAAACCTAACCTATGTTCTGATTTAACTGTAAAACCTGAATCCACAATACATCAGGTATGTGCAAATTATTTTAGGCAAAAACAGTTTTACGTGAGCCGCCATCACTCCACACATTTCTTAAATTGAAACAATAACTGAACATTTTATACAGTAATTATAATTCAATATTCAATGATCTTTTCCCTCCTACTCATCTTCTTCCCATAACTCTATTTCGAGCAATGCACTCCATTTCTCATCATCTTCCCACCATCTCTGCGTAAAATTAAACAAAATAAATGCTAAAATAAATACTAAAATAAAAATATAATCGTTTTTTTAAACAATATAATTTTGATTTATTCGGTAGTGGCCTCTCTCTCTCTTTCTAGGGATTTGATAAAAGGAATCACTGATTTTTTATGAAAATGTGACATCTAAGGAGATTTGTGATAGTTATACTTAATTGTTTGATCCAGAAGCTGAAGGTTTTAGATGCTAAGACTGAACTCTGAGAATCAGGAGTAGTAGAAACAAAAGAGAAAGAGCTCTTTCGCTTATGTAAACACGAACTTTCCTTCTGTTTTACATTCTTCTCAGAACTTGTGACATTTTAGAATAATATGTATTCCACTCAAGTTATTTTAAAGGATTGTGACTCAGCTTGAACGCGACTCCGCATAAGTTTGATTAAATTCATTTTACTCGTCTTCTTTTCGATCGAGACAATAAGTTAAGTCAATGCGGAAGCGTACGCTTTGAGGCAAACAATGGAGGCACACAGCTTCCGGCTGCGCGCGCCACCACCGTACTGGATCATGGGTAGAAGAGAGAGAGAGTTTAGTTTCAAACTGTTTCACCCTTGGGTCTTGTTGAGTGGAGCAGTTCAATCGGGCGAACAATGTGTGCCAGAAAGAGGTTGGAAGATCAAAGCAGGGGTTAATTGCTGGCTCTGGGAAGGGGCAGGTGATGTTGCCGGTCTCGGGTCACGAGAGTTGAAAGGGCTGGGAAGATCAGAAGACAATACTTTCTGAGGTTTAATGTGCACTAATTTTCCGTCCTGTGTTCTGGAAGGTGATTCATTACTGATTTATTACCAACACTAAATAACAAGGATTTTGTCTACAATGATAATCGTTTAGTGTAATTATATTTCACGTTGAGAGGTTGAACTCGAAGCAGAATTCACTCTATTTTTCATGAAACAAAAATGCTTTATCCGATATACTTGAACACTCCATCAACTTTCCAGTTTGAACAGTTTAATCCTTGTGCCTGTGGGTTCCGCAACTTGGATCTCGACTTCCAGGCCCTTATGCTTCTCGACGCCGCGAGGCATGTTAGGACCAAGTTCATAGAGCTGGCAACGAGTTTCCGAATTTCTAATATTTATTGTCCGTTAATGTAAATTCGGCCCAAGTTGCGGTTTCCAAAGTTTCCGGGACGAA
Organism: Leuctra nigra; assembly: GCA_934045905.1. Classification (NCBI taxonomy): domain Eukaryota; kingdom Metazoa; phylum Arthropoda; class Insecta; order Plecoptera; family Leuctridae; genus Leuctra; species Leuctra nigra. Next base: position 14,885,104 of record OW203761.1, read on the forward strand.
ACGCCTTGGCGGCTATGCAACATATCGCGCCCTCCCCCCCCCCTCCCTCCCCACTCTCTGAACTTCTCCCTATAGGGACTGTTAATAAGTCATTGTCTTTCTCAAGTCAAATCATATCTCCGGACGACGCAAGTCAGCCATCAAGAGACCATCAGTAATTTATCAAATCAACTATTAATTATTACTTGCGTTGGTGTGTATAGAGATAATATTTGCTACCATGGAGTTGATATTAAATGCTAGTCACATCGATAAGTTCTGATCCTAGGTGCAAGTTTATTTTTTAGAATGTGAAATGAGGAATTTGTGTTATCTTCTGATAATATTCTTGAAAACGCAACAAGAAGTCACACTGAAGAACTGTGCCAGAGTGCCATACATTCTACTAACAAACAAGCACATTGTATAGAGGTCCGACAACTAGCGCTACGTGAAGCTAGCACCAAACTGTTACAAAGATTCTGCTGTGCACTTTTCTCGCTACACAGGGAAGATGTAAATTTAATGGCACACCACGGGTATTCATTGCACGCAATAACAGGGGCGTCCCGGAGGCACGATAAACTAGCAACTAACGAGATATTACCGACCTTAAAAAGATAGTAAAACACAGTTTCTATTCATGGGTAGAGAACGTCACTTTATCGCTTATATAACCAGCTAGATCATAGGGATATAATATCCCTGGCGGTTAAGAATATGCTAGCACAAACAAAGTTGCACTTACAGGGAGCTCCAAGATGTCGCTGAAACCTGAATGCACTGCAACGTCGCTAGGCTGTTTCGAGGAACACCGAACCGAAGCGCTGACTAACATTGTGATATCCAATACGTACAGTTAAATCTTATTAACTGCATTTAATCAAACGAGAGGGATAAAATACATTCATCTTGAACAAGCAGATAAAGCGACTGTGTAACCTTCCGTTCAGCAAGACAGAAAACTGAGATTTTATCAGTGATTCAACACGATTTAACTCATTTCTTTTCGATTTCGTAGAAAATCACTTTGATTGATCTTGATTGGAACCCGAGTTGAAACTTCGATAAGAAGCAGTCGGTGGTTATCGGATGAGCGGGGAAGGAGGAAGGAGGAAGGATTAAAAGTCGACAGCAGAGTTGATTGTCTGCCATTTACCATGCCGCCATCTTATCGTGCGTGGGTTCGAACTCCGCACATGGATTTATGTGCCAGTATTTCATCACACAATCTCCGACGTTAAAAACACATCATTCTTAGCACTCCATTTCCGCTCGACAAAAAATAACCTCGCGTTGTATTTTTTCTGCTGTTTCGACTTTAATGCAAGCTGAAGTAACTTGGTAAATATTTCTCTGATGTATCTCGATGCATAACTGCGAGTTTCATTTCCACTTCCCACAAGAATAATTCATCCCATGGATATTATCAGCCCCCTCCCGCTCCCACCCCCGTCCCCCGGCGCAACGCAACGGCGGCGGATGGCGCTTGATTTGTGCCCCCCAGCAGCACCCCATCAGTTACTGGTCCGCTAATAACCACAGCCGGGCGAAACAGATGACACTGCACGATAATCGTAAATATTCCCGCGTCCCGTACACGATTCAACATTTCCTGATATTTATTGGCAATGCATACCTTCGTTCGCTCCGAGCCTCGCAACATCCATGTTGACTAGGATCACGGGAAATGTGTTGAGAACCGCAGGACCTCTTGGTCAGACGCCGTTTGGGAGGAAGTTCTGACCTTTACACGACACTACTGTTGTTCTGAATAATATTGGTCGTAAACTCAGCTTGAATATTCGGTTTATTTAGAAGATTAATATGATTCAGTGATGATCGATGAGAATGTAAGGATTAAGGAAGAAACTGGTTGAATGCATTTTGAATCACCTCTTTGGAAACAATTTTGGATATATTTAATTTATAAAGTTCTATATACTTACGTACGGAATTGCCGGAGATTTTATGTATTGGACCCAAAATATAATGTATGTGTGACACAATTATCTGGAATCGTAACAGTTAGGTAAGTCTCCTCTAAAATATACTGGTACAAAAACGACAATAAAAGCACGATATGAACAGTTTATGAATACAAATGTTTTATTAATATGAGAATAAACGTTAAAAACCAGACCTAACACATTCCGGACTGAGATTCCATCTTGCCTTGAAGTTACGTCTAATAGGATGCGTGTTCGCTGCGCATTAAGTGATAGAAAATATAAATCCCCTATTTTCTTTCAATTCAAGACTATGGCTGTCGTAGACTAACAATCCGAGAATTTCGTGATATCATTCAGTATTCAGCTGCATGACTTTAAGACTGTGCTACACCACTTCGTATCAACATAGTACCTCTGACTCACTAAGTCTCATGGTGAAGATGTTGAGATAAGAACTGGACCTTCTTGCATCATTTTTTAAATTGATTAATATAATGTTTAATGCATTTGGCTGCGATATTTAATATATGCACTAGAGAACTTTGAGTACGTTCAATGATTAGTTATTACATTCATAGTCATTGTAGTATACCTAGTATTAGCATATTTGTACAGGGCGACTGGCATTTTTATTAAACATAATCTGCAGACAATCCATTTTAATGTAATTGAATGACATTCCAAAAAGTATATTATGAATATTTGCCATATTTGTAGTGGTTAAGGTATCATATGATTTTCCAGATCCGTTAAATCTTATATAGAATCTCTTTGTTTCTTTCGTTCCTTCTGTTTTCTACTTCCCGATGCGAAATTAGATTCTCTCCTCTTTCCCGGTTTCTCTCTCCTTTCCTTGATCCACAAGAGCAGAATGCCGGAGACAAATTTACTGCCGTTGCTTCACCAAATAACGTCACAGACTTCTCCGGAGACATTCATCTTTCAGAAGGCGAATATTATTGAATTCGATAGCTCAGCTTTGTCTTCAGATTTCAAGACGGATTTATAGAATGGTGGATGGGTGAGTGGAATGAGGATGGGGTGGGGGAGAGGAGTTGAATGGTTAATTATCTAGCAATTACCATTACCGATCTTATATAAGATGCCACGCCATTAGTTACAGCAACGTTGCTTGACGATGAGGGTCGGTACAGCGGATGCTGTGATGTTGTAAATCATTGTCTAGGTACGACGATGATGTAGCTGACATCTACATGAGTTCACAATTTCAGCAAGAATTGAGATTTTTTTAACAATTTGCACTTTTGAAATTATCATTTACATTATTATAAATTGCAATGAACAGAAAATAAAGAAAGTTTGTATACAAAAGTTGAACATCCACTGAAGAAATCTGGCATTGGCTTTAAATGATTCAAGTAATTGGACACCTATCATGATGTTGTGACTACATCCAATAACTTATAACTTTCAAAATTCAAACAAGCTATACCGGGTTGTGGAACGCACATACATAACTAGTTCATGTTTGCATGTCAATGCTGCCAACATTCAGTTAGAGTTCTAACAACTGTTTCCACCTCCTTCCTGTTCCGCCCTCCATCATTACGCATTCGAAACCTCTCTCGTCGGCTTGTTGTGTATAATGTCTTGCCACAGCCTGTGTATGTAGGTCGCGAATAGGACTTTGTGCAATCAACAAGATGGCCGTGCTGTCACGTGACGAACCGTCAGAGCGTGGGTGCGAGTCTAGGCAAAACGAGGACTGGGAATTTTCAGATTTCATTTGAGTGAATTTCTTTTTGAAATAAGTTATATACATTCTTATTCTGGACTGTTTCTTATCTCCATGTCACGTGACTGTAAATCATTGATGCATGAACTAAGAATAATAATGGGTATTTCGCTAGGTCGAATATATGGTCGCTGTTTGGAATCGGATGTGTAATTGAACCTCAGTTTAATTGTAATACAGTTCATTCTGTCCGACATTATCAACTGCTTTTTGCTTAGCAAAGTATACTTGTGAATTGTGATGGAGTAAAGCAGCTTTCACATAATCACGGAAAGCGGAAAGCGGAAAACGCTTTTTATATGAGCCAATCAAAAGTCCAGAAACCGCTCACGGCAGATTTGTCATTAGTTATGTGAACGCAGCTTTAGTAGGTAAATTGAGCTTGTCTCATTGAAATATCCAATTAAATATCAGTTGACGGTTTGCGGAATCTAAATTTTAACTCTACTACAAGTAAACGTAAATAACGACCGATGTCAAAACAATTAGAGAAAAAGGCATTCAAAATGGCTTCCACCGCGCTCACGCTAACTGCGATCACGAAATGGCTGCCTCTCGGCTGATGTAGGCTGCGGTAGTTATCTTTTTGCTTAGCACGCACTCCGCAGCGCCACATACACGCAGCGGGACACATGAACAGCGATTACCCATTAGGACTCGACCTGCGCCAAACATAGCCACCTCACTTGACAAAACGAATCAATCAAAACACTTCCACTCTGATAACTTTGTTATAGCTTTAAGATTATCTGCGGGTAATTATGTTTCCGTTCAATCATAGAGGTGGTCACTTAAAAAGGCGAATTTTCTTACGTAAAGTTGGTGCTCGCTTAGAATACCAATAATTAATAGCAATGTATAAAGCATTAAGTTAAACGAGCGCCGCAATTTTATGTTATTGACACTTTCTTGAAATACAGTCATGAAATGAGAATATTGTCCCTCGCGTGTTATGTATTTTTTTTAAATAAAATTAGTGAACATTAGTTTTGTGGGGGTTTACTTTTTAAATCTAATGCAATTTAAACTATAAACAAATACACAAGTAATGTATTGGTTTACTTAACGCTGTAATTGTCTATTATGTTCACATCTGATGTGGCCTCTGACTTCACGAATGCCAGAATGCGAGGAACCTCTCAGTAACACGCCCGCATCGCGTCGCTACATGACCGGTGGTCTCGAGACACGAGAAGAATTGCCACTTTCTCGTGACGCGTCGCCTGCCTCCACTCTCTTATCGCCAACCACTTCGTCCACAAGCCAGTGGTCGGGGCTCAAAGGTTTCCACAAATCTCTCTCGCCCTCTCTATCTCAATAGTGCGAAGACCGACCGCTGCGTGACACGACGACTTTTTGAAAAGATGCAGCTTACAATGCCACTCAGACCATCTTGACCACGACCCAAACCATTTTGTTTCCCTCTCACTTCAACTCAATTTCTCTTCTGGACATTTTCGCCGGTGAAGTAAAGCGGCTGTAGGAAAACATCAATGTAAATTGCATTAGGCGAGGAATACAAATATACATTTTCATTTATATAAAAAGAATTGGAGCATATATTTTCGATCTAGCGTGCCATTTACTACAAGTGAGTATTATTGGATTCCACAGTGAGCGTACGTACTCTACAATTGTTCAGTAGTTTCGCGAACCCGCCCCATCCCCCACCCTCTTTCTAGCGAGACGCTGTGAGAAGTGGAGCAGCGATGAACGTGTGAAACCAAGAGAAGTTATACATTTCCGGAATTTGATATATTATGAGTGAAAAAGAGATAAAACCATAAGTGCAAGAGAATAACATTTGAAACTACTTCTCTCAGTTCACTGTTTTCCGAATATTATTACACGATTTCAGACTTTCATTTGAACAGACTTGTTTGAATAAGACTTGAGACCAGAAAGTGTGTGCGTCACCTCAGTAATGAGTAGGTTCTCAAGGTTGAAGAACGTGGACGCTATCGACTAACATTGTTCCACGACGGCCATTTTGATGTATACTTCGAATACAAACTGCGCTGCCATCTTGAATAACATAAATGGTTGAGGGTTTTAAGCGCTAGCAAAATACCGCAATGAGTTGTTATTGTTCATCAAGCATTTATAGCTGAAAGCTTTGATTGATGACACTTTATATTATGCAACCTATTTTCCGATTCATTTCATTTCTGTGGTAAGCCCCATCAGCCACAGCCGTTAATTAAAAGAGAATACCTGGCTTTAGTCAACAATACGACAGCTCTTGAGAGAAGTACTTTAGAGTAAAAGTGTTCTATTCACACGAGCTGGGATGACGAACTGCTGTACATTGTTGGACAGGTGATTGGCCCATGACAGGTCATCACGGCGACACGAGTGGAGGGGGGATCGACGAGAAGACAATGCTTCAAGAGTAGCGAGGCGGACGAGAGTACACTGCAGACGCCATTCTTTGTCGCGATGCACGAGAGAGATGGATGCATACTTCGTGCAAAAGATCAAAGCGAGAGGACTCTAGTCGTGCGTGCAGCGACGCTTGTTTCCCTGCCGTCGGCGTCGGCGTCGGCGTCGACTTACCCTACCATTGTTGTGCCGTACTATATAGATAGGTATAACCAAACTACACAAATAGCAAAACATTTAAAAAAGATATGCTTATGATCATTCATTATAAAAGTTTGATATTCTAGAACATTAATGAATCTTAATGATACGATTACGAACTCAGCCAACTTTATGTTATTAAGTGACGAAATGACATCAGATACTAAATTGAAAGGATGCGAAACACATCTTCATCCATCTGTTAAAATCAGTTCAATGCCAAATGATCTACTTTTAATTTGGGAATAAAATTATATTTCACCACACTGGCTTAAAGGTTTCAATTATCAATAACGTAAAAGAAAACTATTAATTGATAAATTTCAATTTAATTTTTAGCACTATAATGACCTAATTTCACTTCTACATTTCCGTTGTCTTGAGAATAACGAAAGCAAATTACACGCTCTTCTGGAGATTGCCGTGCGCTTGTTTAAAATGAGTTGAGGTCAAAATAACATATTATATTGTTTATTACACCTCATTGTGCGGAGCGGATGCCTTGTACCTACTTAATTATGTTTATTAATACCTTTGGGCCTCTTCCAAGGAAATTGTATACATAGATATCTTATTCAATGAATTACTAAATATGACAGACAACATAGAATTAAAATGAAATATAATAGATATACATTTACAGCTGAAGTTAAATTACAGAATATTATTTAACGATGCAATCATAAGGTACACTTGGTTCATAGTACCTACAAGCTTCAACCAGAAAAGGAAACATATTTTTGGAGAAGCCTTCTTTCAATTGAATAAAAACTTTATTCAGGAGCTTTTGATTCTGTGCTGATTTATATTCAGATAATAGACATCAAGTGAAGTATGAAGTAACAAAATCACATACTATTCTGATTCCCAGTATTAAATTAACGTATAGACATATATTTAGAATCAACTAACTCAAACAAATTTATCATCCTACAAGCTTTAAACTATGGACTTGACGCTGCTTATATTCATTCTCCTAGCAAAGTTACAATAAGTCTTTTGCAATTTATTGTTATCTTTTACAACCGTATGCTTAACTTCTGCGCCACATGAAGAATTCCCAAGTGCCGTTAAGAATTGCTAAATACAGCTATCCCTGCTACTTAAAGAAGTATCTAAATTCGAGGACCCTTTTGGAGACAAAGGAAATGAAATTTATTGAGAGGATTTCAAGATTTGCAGAGTCGCCGAAAATAAATTCTCACCGCACGAGACTTTGGAATATAGAATGGTTTATTACAGTGACAAAGAAACTGGTGTGTGTTTGCAAACTTCAACATTCACCACCAAACTACGAACTTTGCACAATATTTGTTCAATGTTCGTATTTGAAATACCTACATTAAAGGCAGAATGAATGATTGTTGGCCGAAACCAGTGTGTGTCCTTAAATAATTATTTTATGACTTCACCTGCCTAGCTGTAGGTACTATCAACCGATTTTGAAACCGAACCATTTTTTTTTCTTTAGATGCAATCTTGCATAAACTGACTTCAATTATAAACTCTGCAGTTTATTTAATCGAAAGAGAAGTAGTATCTCTAATAAATTGCAAACAGAGAACTAGTAAATATTAAATGTTTGCGCGTATAAAACTATGTTTTTCCCTCATGCATGGTTTAAAAGGCATATGACAAAAGCCCCATTTACTGATCGTATTCTATAGAATACCTGTAAATTGGTTGCTACTCTAACAAAGAGACTTTAATTTTCACTCAATGGACTGAACAATGACATATAATCTAGTCAAGCCATTTGTTTGGATATATTCTATAAAACACATCCCACTTCAATCCTATTCTACAAAAAACCAGCGTAATTATATCATTCAATTCTATAGAGTTTCTAAGTACCTTTAGAAATACATTGATTAGCAAAGATCCTATTGTCAAAAAAACAACATGAATCCCCGAACTTGTTTCTGTCCTTTGTTCCACCTTTCATCACTTTCCTAAAGCACGTTTGGCTAACTACGTTTCCACGACTATGAGAACCGTGATGTTAAGTGTATATTGCCTATTTCTCATCAACATTTTATAGGAACACAACCCTGCAGTACAAACGTAGAGCTTTATATTCTCGAAGGGATGTGTGAGGGTGAGGTGAAGCTCAAAATTAGTTATAATATTGCCATGAAGAGGTGCAGAGCTTTTGCTTTTAGACGTAGAAACTTTACATTCTGAGAGAGCATGATAAAAAATAAGCACAAAACTCTTTGTGTTATCCAACAAAACTTCTGAAAGTTCTCGAAGAATCCCTCTAAATTCTCGTGAATATAATAATATTCTGTGTGGAGATGAGAAGCGTGAATTGAAAGAATGCCGACAATAAAAGCTCAGCAGCGTTGAGTTGATATTAGCAAGAAGCGGAAAGAAATCACATTCCCCAGTGACGTGCCATGCAGAGCTGTTGGCGGCTGGAATTGGAAATGCTGGGGGTGGGATGTGGCATCCTCCACCCACCACCCTTTCATCAACAATCATTGTTCCACCAGCAAGATATGCCTCTGCCATCAATCGCTCGGGTGTTTAGCAAACTTCCAACACTTCCTAGAAGCAGACTGTTAAATTCTATGATCAATGAAAAGTTTTAAAAATATATTTAATGTATGGAATAACTAAGGGCCTATGCTTGTTCGACGTCTGTACTAAATGGTAGATACACGAGATAACAAAATATAACATACAAAATGAGTTCGTTCTTGTAATAGTAAGGCATGACATGACATTTGGAAATTGGATTATTAAAATTATTAATGTTAATTTTCTTGAACATAATATTAAATCTATTGTATCAAGTCTTTCATATTATTTTTTGATTATTGAGTGACCTGTACTGTGTTAAAATCAAGCATTGCAAATAAATTCATCTCTGCCACCAAATGTAGTGGGATATAAGTCGGTGTCGTATTCCGAGTGGTGAATGTTGTATATTCAAACATATAATGCAGATTTTAACTACGTCAAATGTTTCTCAAAGCAGTTTAAATTAGATAGTTGTTATGTTACCGCTTTTTACCACCTAAACTTTATAATACCATATAGAGTTAAAAACTTGAGACCATTTCCGGTTCAGAGTACTAACAGACTTATGTTTTGTAATCTTCTGTTGGAAGCTAATTATCTTACATTCAAATCCATAAAATCCAATTATGTCAAGGCGAAGTATGGCGAACTTTAGATTATAATACGGGAAAAGCAGCTACGGGATTACATTTATAACATCAATTATATTTAATTAAATAGGTAGCTCAAGTTTTGTTATTCTTGGATGAAAAGTTACCTACAGTCTTATGGGAAATCTCATTCTAACTCCATATTCCAACGCAGAGTCTTGTTGAAAATGTCCAGCCCCTCTGGTGTATCGGGTTGCAAGGAGAGTTCGACGTTCGCCTGATTGCTTTGAGGGGAGGCGTCGAGTGGAGACGCTCCTCGTGAGCATCGCGACGCTTCAACAGACTTTTGACAACGCAGCGTTCACTCGAACCAAGGTCTTACGTGCGTTCAAGTCGTCTACATGAAGAGGGAATCGTATTATAAGGAATCAGCAAGGACTCCATGTCATGATTGTTAATATTATTGGATTTTCTTCCTCTTCGATATTAAAATTAGGAAGGTTTGTGAGTGATTATATCGATTTTCATATTTTCCTTTCATTTTTATTTCTTATAATATGCATTCAATTTACAATCTTAACTTCTTGAATAACAAATAACAAATAACACAAAATATCTAGTGGAGCGGTCGCTCCACCCAGCCAAGTCGTACCGTACACTCACACTCACTCAACATACCGTAAATGACTAATAAACTGAGGAGCAGACCAACCACTTTTACTGTAAGCAACAACATGGCATTTTCGGCCTACTGGATCTTAAAATTGGAAAATCTCACATTGTTGCGATATATCTTAATTTCGAGCTATGGCCCACCCCACTACATATACCAAATTAGGGAACAATATGTTATGCCGTTTGCGAGCTAGAGGGCCGAGAAAACAGTGAAATTACACCACTTTCTGATTCTGAAGATGATATCAGGAAACGTTGCTATCACCGCCACAGCCTAAACGGCTAAACCGATCGACCTGAAACTTTTACCACATATGCACTTTTGGCGTCTGATGATACCTTGCCTCTTGTGATTTTTTGTGCCGCTATTTTTAAACCGGAAGTGACGTCATAACTCAAAAACGTCTGGACCGATTAGAACGAAATTAGCGCCATTCGATTTAGATGGTCATCTATATGAAGTATCAATAAAAAAAATATTATTTTCTTATTTTCTAAACCGGAAGTGACGTCATAAATACGCAATATTTAACTTATTTCAACAAATTATACTTAAAATACGTACATAATTAACTTACATTGTAACATAGACAATACAATTTATATATTCAAGGTAGCAGTGTTCTCGGCCGCCATTCCTGAAACCGGAAGTGACGTCATATATCTAAAACGCCTGTACCGATTGCAACTGAACTAGCTCCTGCGTATTCATTCTGCTATTTATTTGAAAAATCAATTGTGAAAAATGAATAAATAAATTAATGGTACCGGAAATGGCGGCAGGAACCACTAAATGAAACCGAAAGTGACGTCATATATTACAAACGGCATGACCGATTTTACGGAAATATAGGGATTAGGAATTCAGATGGTCGTTCATGAAGGTATCAACTAGATAAAACTAGATTGTTTTCTTATTACCTATACCGGAATTCGGCCGCTATTTCAAAACCGGAAGTGACGTCATGTATCGAAAACGGCTGGATCGATTATAACGAAACTTAAGCTATTCTTCTTGGATAATCATTGTCATCTTATACCAAACGCAACTTTTCATAGTAACCAAATCGGTTGAGGCGTATTTTTTTAAAGAAATTAGTCCCTGCTCGGACATGTGCTACAAGCTGTATGTATAAACTAACAAAAGAAGTGATATCCCAGAAAAAACACTCCGTGTAAAAATACCAGTCAAGTCTCTTTAACTATAAAAAAAAATAGAAGAAATCTAAAAATTCAGCACTGAAAAGGAGTGATATCAAAAAAGGAGCCAAGTCAACGAATTTTCCAAATTTTAATCGTACCATTGAAATAAAAATATCAACCCCCGAGAAATACTTAAAAAAAGGACTTGGCGCATCGTTTTTTTAAAGACATTTTTCTATTCTTAAGCTTAAGCCACTCACATACTACGTAGTTCAGAAATGCCTAGAAAAATTGGGACAAAACTTTCAAATTAAATATTGAACATTCTGTAAAATATTTTAAATTTAAATATAAGTACGCAAAGAAACATAGCATTGTCTTACAAGCAATAAATACAGAACAGTTGTGTTTGTGATTGGTAGGTACCTATAGTTTTGTGGGTACATCAACATACCTACTACAGCATTATACTTGGAACCTTCTCGCCGTGTAATTAATTGCTATTAATTAACATTTTATACCAAAAAAATTCATAAATTACATAACGTATTACTTTAGATAAAAATCTAGTCAGTAATTATTTGAGCAGCATGGCTCAGTGCACTAGTCACTTATACAAATCTCATTGACGGCCTTCTTGTAATGAGCGCTTTCGCTATTTCCCTCAGTCACGATATTGAGAAGTATGATTGATTAATATGACCCTAGAAATAGTGGCAATAACGAATAGACTAGGCCGCTTCCGTTTATTCGTTATTCGTTTATCCGTTTATTTCCTCTGAATATTGACAAAATACCAAAACTGCCAGTAGGTAAGAGTACTAGTTATATTAAAACGTAGTATGATTCGTCGATAATGAATGTGATATACTCAGGAAAATATACTTGTAGAGTTCTTCCTATACTTTTAGGATAGAAAAGTGTCTTTAAAAAAACGATGCGCCAAGTCCTTTTTTTAAGTATTTCTCGGGGGTTGATATTTTTATTTCAATGGTACGATTAAAATTTGGAAAATTCGTTGACTTGGCTCCTTTTTTGATATCACTCCTTTTCAGTGCTGAATTTTTAGATTTCTTCTATTTTTTTTTATAGTTAAAGAGACTTGGCTGGTATTTTTACACGGAGTGTTTTTTCTGGGATATATATAAATTGAACTAAAAATTATACCCACGTAGGCCAGGCCTGAGTGTAGAAAAGGGGCTATTTAACATAGGTCCCAAAATGAATTTCAAGATGGCGGTACAGAATAGAAATGAAAATCAGAGATATCAGGAATAAAATATACAAGTAAAAGAACTCAGAAAATACCAAAAATACAAGATACTGAAATAGAAGCAAAATATATTTTTTTTACATTTTTCGATGCAGATAACATAATTTAAACAATTGTTTGCGTAACAATGATTGAGCAAAAACAACAACACCAAGAATCTTTGATTTTGAGCACTTACATTTTAGCAAGTTAATGAAATTGTAGATTTAATTACTTTTTTATATCTTTAATTCGTCAATTCAATGCGTTTTTGTGTACGTTATTTTGAAACGCTATGGAAATGAATAAACTTGAGATAGAACCACGTTTCAACTGCATCCTGAAACAAGGCTCAGGGCTGGAGCTCGTGACGGCCTCTTTGCCGGCAGAAGTCCAGGGATTAAAAGAACGAGCTCCGGGAAGAGCAGGGATTATTGGGACGACAGTGGGATGCGGTGGGATCACTTTTACGTGCTCCATCTCTCGTCATCATCAGGAAGCACAAACCTACGTCGCATTTAATGACGCATCAGGAATTATTTTCTACCTATGTAAACATATCTGCATGCTTATGCAAGAAAACACATAATGTGTAAGAAGTATGATTTGTTTTCAAGTTTTGCGTTCTCATTCTAGAAGTAGTTGGGTACGTGGGTTTGTGGACTCTATCCTGAAATTCACAATAATGTACAATTGCTCCTGTTACTGATTGTTAAGCCAATTTGATTTATGAAATTATCACTGAAATCTCAACTGAGGTTAATCTGAACTACCTATGTTAAATTGAACTAATTATGAATTTTTATTGAACTAATTACTAACATCGAAAGGTATACATGTATTACGTATAAAAAACTGTTGTTATCCATGCAACAAATGATGAAGCAAGCGTTTGATATCTGTCATACATTCTACTGCATTCTGGTTTCATGACTGAAAATATCAATTATCAGCATAATATTCAAAATCTCATAACGGCACTTTATACACCACAATTAATTAAGAAATAATATCTCGAGGATACATTCCAATTTAATTGATCTAGCTGTTTCTGGCAGCCGAAAAAATAATAAGGGCTTATTGTGGCTTACTCTTTGTTTTGCTTTTGTCTTTGTATAGCTCCATAATTTTGCCGATACGAGCTATACGAGGCTCCACTTTTTTATAATGCCGTGTAAATATTAAAGGAAATTCAATTATTACAAAAGAATGGTAAAAAGGGCATAAAAAGGCTGAGTATACACATTCAAATGATATTTCAATCTTTAGAAACGTCTCGAACACACAGCTTTGTCTGTAATTCTCTAGAGGAGCCGCTAAAAGAAAATTGTATATTGATTCAGTTATTTCTATAGGATTATATTTATCATCTTTGCATTTCAAGAAATTTTTAAATAAAAAAAGTCCTTTGACGACAACAACGGTGGGATATTAAAGGTTACAGGCATTCATTCAATGAATGAGTTCCTCAAACCAATAATCAATATTTTCTTTTGAATCGGGTGCATTTAATAGAAGACAGCCACGACGTTTCGATAAAATATTCGCAGCAACCGCCTAAAGGGACAGTTTTTCCACTGCTCTGAACCAGTAGTTAAATTCAACGTACATTAGTGGTAATATATTGGTTGTTGCCATGGAAATTGTCCTAATAAAATGTTGTTACAATTTAGCGAGCATTGAAAAACCGTCCTTAAAACATTATAATGAGAATGATTATTACGAATTATTCCGTTGCATCTTTTAAAGTGCAATAACGCATATATCAATTTTGTGTGATAATGAGCATTTAAATGTCTCAATGTTTTCTATTTTGCACTTATCTTTTATCTTTGCAGAGTTGCCAATTGTCGTTTTGAGATAAGCAAATGAGAAATGAGGGCTAGAGTTCGTTAAAGAGACAAAGAACTTCATTTCGCGGTTTTAAATTGAGAGGGATCTTTCTGCCAAAAGTTTTAAAGACATTTCCAAACGTTGAAAACGATGAAATGTGAGAAGCGCTAGTTTCAACTTCAAAAACTTCTTCTCTTTGTGGACTATTATCGTATCTTTTGCCGCAAGATCTTTGAAGTTCCTTCGTCTTGCGATTGCAAAGACGGACGGGAAAGGATTTCAATGACAGACGGAGCTGTAGAGATGGTCCTCAGAGAGAACTGGATTATTAAATGGTTTATCTTCATATTCTAACCGAATGAAGATAATTGCACCAAATTGGGTTAACATTTATGCTCACAAACTTATAGGAAGATGAAATAATAAAAAAGAACTGTTCGTTAGACAAGTAAGCATTTGATTTTTGTTTTAGTGATCTTACATGTACTTTACCAATCTTTAAAATAAATTCAATTTAACAGCATTTAAAACAGTAAATATATCCGTTTGTTCTAAATCATGTCGGCAGCAGCACAAAATGGTTGACGGAATAGAATACGTACATCAAAGCAGCAAAGTAATAAAATCGACACGACCCTAACATGTTTACAGCGTGAGAGAAGCGTAATCTCGTGCACTTACGTTTGACATTTGAGCGACAGATTTTCCTACATCTATCCTAAGACATTCTATATCGGCTTCTACTGACTCATAATGGCCGCTCATGCGAATATCATTTCACTTTTCTACTTCCTCATGCAGTCTTTTCACCGCCTATACCCACGTCATCATCTTTTCACTCTCGAACAAGATGGAAGACTTTCTTCGACCTTTCATACCAACAAAGAAGAAAAAGTAATGAATTGCGTGCTCGCGTCAAGTTTCTCGGTTGGTGTCATTGTTGCCAACTTGGCTCCACTGTGAGATATTGGAGAAGCATTGTTACCAACCTATTCATCTTTCCGTGGCCGAGTATTAAGGGAAGAAATAATCGAGTAGAGCTAGAAGAATAATTAAGGTGGCAACACGCCAGAGGGCTCTAGATAAAGGTTTGAAATGCTTAGAACCAATAGGAGGAGAACTGTTATCAGATTGCGGGACACAGAAAGTATGATTCGAATATATTATCTATAGATTTCGTGGTTCACATTCACAAACTTCAAGTTTGAGCAAAACTAAAGTTTTAACCGAGGACTTCAACGTCTCTATGGTATTATGCATTACACATTTTGGAACAAATAAAATTAAGATTTCATTTTACTTAGGCCCGAATATGCGATGTCCCGATAAGTAAGATAAAGTTCACTTTAGCCTAAAGTGGACTTTAACTCTAGATGGCTGTGTTTCATTGGCTCTTGCCATGGTTTCAGCCGATAAATCCTACAGCTAACTTTAACGTAGTAGTAGTAGTAGTTTATTGTTTGTAGCAGAATTCAGCTAATACAATACTAGAGTAATATACAATGAAATTTGATATAATTTACACTTAAAGAATGATAGCAAAAGAATATCTAATACATTACGTTGGAAATACACACTCTATGTTAAGAGTAAACTAGGTTATCGGGACATTGTACAACCGGACCCTCTTCCGTGTCTTAATTCTGAGCTCTTGTTTGCTGCTTTAATTTCTTCTCGTGACTTCGTAAATCATAATCCGTTCTTATACATGGCTTGTTAGAAATACTCCCAATATCTGCATTGTGATGACGACGTTACAGTCACGAAATTAAATAAATAACATAATAAAACAGATTTTTTTTTTGGAAGATGATTGAATTCTCTGTAGACGTGTGGAAAATATCAAAAAAGCTGATCTAATCTTTCTGAAACATTCTTTAATGAAAAACCTCGTATATACATTTAAGCCATTAAGCTAACACGTTATACTTTGAGGCATCCGTATTGCAGGTCTCTATTGGCTTAACGATGCGAGTGATTCCCATGTTGACCACCGCGCCGCCAGCACTCCTGGCGGCTAATGGTCAACTCTTGTCTCCTGAAGCAGACCCACTCGGTCGCGTCACACAACGGGTGACAAACTGATGCCAAGTGTCAATTTGTGGCGGATTTATCGCGGTTTGATTTGTGATACGAGTCCATTCATCAAACTAGTACAATTGCATGTTACAAATGAAATGTAGCTAGCCAATTCTCCACTATTACTATCATATTTATCAATTATCAATATACATTTAACCATGCTTTTAAAGTTTATATTATTTCACGGGAAAAATGTCTGGCTTTAGAAAACAATATCTTGACACATGGTTTTATCTCTTTTTCGTCCCTGCTACGTAATACTTTATCTTTCCACAATTTCTCAAGAAAACAATCCGGATCTTCTTCTACTCAAAGCTTTACTTTTCTAAAACCCATCTTCTTTGTGGTGGTTAGAATTCATCCGCCAGACCTCTCTGCACACGAGTTGTTTATGTGAATGCACGTGGGTAGCGCTGTAATCGGCTTTCAGATGACCTCTCGAGGTCACGCCAGGGTCGCGTTTTCTTCTAATGATAAGGCGGAGGCTGGAACTAATCCCGCGCGTCTTAAGATGTGGCCAATGAGAGAAGCGAGTTGAATCGTCGTCCAATTAAGAGATAAGTCCGAGTTTAAATTGGTGTAGCTGCATTATTGAGGAAGGAAGTCCTTTCTATTGTGATTGTGTACAATTATAGGATTAAGCAGGGAGAATTGTTCGAAGAGTATTTTATTAAACATGGTTTGTAAATGTTCGGAGTTGACACAAATATTCGCAATACTACATTTGGTGGCATATGTGGGATTATATCAAAAGTATGAATAGCATTACAATTGTGATGTAAAGGTCGATGAGGCTTCAATTAATGTCAGTTTAGTGAATCTCGGAATTCACACATACAAATTACATCCAATTCCATTGAGAGGTTGAAGGTCCGATGTCCATTTCAATGATTCTTGAGGTGAGCTCAAAAACAAGTAATTCTGCCAACATCCAATCATATTTGTCAAGGTAACAATAGTCTTTTTGAAAGTGATATGTACCTTAATTACCTATATGATTCCAAAAGTGTGCAACTCAAAATCGAGAAAATGGACTTCGGGCCTTCTACTTCAGATCTACAGAAATAAGAATATGATCACTCGAAACTGTAGATCTCACCATTTTTTTTTGTTTTTGTTTTAGCAACATACAAATAAGATGTCAACGAATATTGCCGAAATATTACATTTGGTGGCATAAGATGGATGAAAAATAGAGTACTTATCTGATATGAAGGAAAAACATCCGACCGACCTGAGAAATGAATTCAGGACTTCTCTCCTGCCCGGAGACAGCTCTCCCAATAGGAGAGTTTCCAACAAATATTGATTAAACGACATAATTAACGAATTTGACAAAACTAAATTACTTTGAGATGGCAACATATGGTGTGTGTTTAGGAAAGATAGAAGTGTCCAGTGATGTGTCGTCTTTGCAGCTTCTCTTTGACTTGCCATTCTCTCTTAATGCAGCTTTCATGTGAGAATGCGTGCTCGACGTGACGCATGTGTTTGTGTTGCAGACTACATGCAGCACCTGTGCAAGACGCACTTCCTGCAGCAGCTGTACCGCAAGATCGACGGCGCCGTGCTGCACTCTCAGAACGAGCGCAACTTGGACTGCATCATCACGTTCCAGACGCACTCGATCTTGCAGCGGTTCATGCTGCGCTTTGATCTGCTCCAACTCGACTGCAACGATCATCTCTTCATCTATGATGGCGCGCATGCAGTGGGCAGCTACAAGGTACGTTCCATTTCACGTCGGAGATACACGCATGCGGGTAATAGTTTATGAGTAACTAATAGGTAAGGTAATACATAAATAACACTGTTAAGTAAAGCATGATTCAATGCAATTCAATTCTTTATTAAACATACAAGCAAATATAAACAAACGGTGGCCCAGAAGCAAATGCTTGTGTCGGGATGAGCATACAAAAACCATACAAAACAAAATAATGATACACAATGAATATAGAATTATACAGGGTCATTCTCGAAAGGTTTTAACTTAATTTTTCGGATTAAATAGTTATGACCGGTCGCAAACCAATTCTGGAAGCACTTGCGACCAAACAAGATGGCCGATTTTTGGATTAACTTTATTACCATTTCCGGGTGGTCATATCTAAGATAAGACCGAAAAAAATGGCGTCATTTTGAAGTGAAGCGAAACACGGACAGTCATTTTACCTCTTTTATCAACTTGTGTGGCGAGAAAGTGTTTTTAACTCAACGAAATAAGAATAATATTGTTCCCCGCGAATGTTTAAATATACCGCGCAAACTTGGGTCGAACTAGAAAATCGATAGCTACGACCTAACCTAACCTTCCGTCCGTCTGTGTTGTTTTCGTGTTGTTATTGTTTCGTTTTAACCTAATAGATTACTGAATACCAATGCCACCTTTCCAAAACATTGCGTTCTGTGTTGTGTGTGACCCAGACGATGAAGAGATTAAAGGACTTCCGCGTATGACAGCTAGTAGGTACCTACCTACATAGGTATTTGAGTGAACAAAGTTTCGCCGGTGCACAGTACTGGCCAAGCCGGGCCAAGACTTGTACATTTTAACCTCCAAACTCGCAAGTTTTAATGCACTAGCACAAGAAATCAGCTCTTATTGGCATGTATTTCGCGACTGGTGGTTTTCAGTGGCTAGTGAGTGACGATTGAAATGTTATCGTAGCCTGCAACGTGTCGAATCATCACCGTCATACATTAGCCGTAGGCTACCTTCATCACCGTGACATGAACCGAAAGTTCAAAAACACCATCAATGTGAAGTTAACTTGCAACTCGACGTTGAAAGTCATCGATGTACCTAGCAGCAAACTATCCCGGATGTAATCAAGATTTACTGAAAGCAGCCTGCGGAAGTTTTCAGCATCGGTCTTCGTTCGAATCTTCGTTCGGTCTTTGACGAATGGCTCATCGGTGGCGGTAAGTAACATATGTTTCACATGGGTTGTTTGTACTTAGACCCGGCTGTACATTGACTTTCAGCTATTGTGACCAAACTGTGCTAACTACCTACCTAGCTAATTTACAAGATGCAAAGTTCATGAAACTGACTTCTAAAATATCTAGTCCTCTTAGATCTAGGCTTTGTTTAGTAGGTATTTAAAAACTCTTATTGAAAGAAACTGTTTTAATCTAATGCAATAATTTTGTTGAACTGTACATTTTACACATACTTTCATACAAACACATTTGTCCTATTGGTCTAGTTTTGCATCACTAATCATGTGATATGTATCTGTCAATACAGCTGACAGCGGCTTTGAAATCGTGGCTGATGACACCATTCGAGCATCTCCACAGCGAGGCAGAAGACCGCTTCAACAAGTCCTTCCGCAACAATGTCGCGCGCTGCATCTAGTCGAGGTTCAGATCTGTGGACCACACCGGGGCTGCTGGTCATCTTCTCTCCTAATGGCTGGTCTTTACGGCTGTGTGCATCCTTCACAGCATGTGCCTCGACTTCAACACAGTCTGGGCCAATCATCGCAAGGACCAAGACAGTGTTTCAAGAGATCCTGTTAGTAGGGGTGTTGCTCTGGTAGCCGAACAAACTGTTTCTCATAGTCAACTCATTTGTGAATGAAACAAGACTCTGAGCAAATATTTTTTTTAATTTACCTAGCTGTTAAAGTACCTACCTACCTAATAAAAAAAAACTCAGGTGGTATACATTTCAAAAATTCTTATAGGTAGGTAGGTACATACCAATACCTACCTACCTATTCAAATTCAATTTAATTTCAACAATAAATTAATATTAGTTCTTTCTAGATTAACACTGTTGGTTGGTACCTACATACTTCTCCCACTCTTCTTTTGGACCATTCATGATTATTGATTACCTACGTAAACTATGATTTCTTATGTGTCATATTATGTTCCTTCTTACTCTCGGTTTTTCTCTTGTGAAAGAGATGTGAATTCTGTCCTCGCACACCAAGATAGGTACCTAGCTTTTTGACTGGATAGAAACCTTGTTTGTTTGCATTGAGTCTCTCTTCTCTTAAAAGTGTAAACTATGATGACTTTTAAATCCATGTAAATGTTAGTGTCCAGCATGAGTTCTCTATTTCGGTTAGTGTTCATGGAGAGTTGGAGTTAATGTGTCAAGAAAATGATTCTACAACATCGTGTAAAAGCGATGTTGTGTGCACCGATGTCAACTTTGGTCTCTCAAATCTGAATGCAATATTCAGCAGTGTTTCACTATCTTCATTGTCTGAGTTGCTCAAAACACTATCAAATACCTTGGAAAATTGCCATGTAACCTAGGAACTTATTATTTATATTAAGTGTCTCAATGAAGTACATACCTAACAAATAAAACATTTTATTTCTTTGCTTGCCGTGTATTATTTGCCTACTGCTTAGGATTATTTTCAATGCTATGCTTTTGGTTTAACAGAAGGCAGGATTGGTTCTAGGATTGTCATTGTGCTGGTGTCATGCTTATCAAGTCTTAAACAACTGTTAAAATGTAACCAAGCATTTTAAACTAGATACCTATTAAAGTTTCTCTTTTTATGTTAGCTATCGCCATTTTGTTGTTCTGTCAATTATATTCTAATGTACTCTTGCAAAATCACTTTTATTAAAGAACAAATAACATTCGTTACAGTAATTTCGAATTTTACCGCCAATTTTCGAATAAATCCAAAGAATTCGTGAAGAAAAATTCATACTTTTTGAAGTTCATTGGAATATTTCACGGCTTACTATTGTCAAAAGTTTCGAAAACATCAATTGTTTCATTCTGTGTTACAATATTAGACCTTGAAGATAGTCCCGAGATATTACCTTGTTGAAGAATGAGGATACGACCATTTTATTTTCGGTCGCAAGTTGTGATTAAAGTTGCGACCAGGATCAAAGTTACGACCAAAAGATAAAACTTGTACCAGAATGACCCTGATAATGTGTAAAAACATTGTTGTCAATACAATATAAATACAAACTAACAAACTAAGCTAAAGTCCTCATATAGTCAAAACAGCATCACAGAGATTCAAATTTTTAGAAATGCAAGATTATGAGTAGGTACTTTTGAAATGTTTACTTATTTGATATCAGGACTATTTCAAAGAAACTATCTTCATAATTTTTTGACTCAATAATAGTTCAAACTAGACAAACTGAAATTGTGCTAATTCCAAACGAATTAATGATCTAATGAAACTGTGTGAGCTCTACGTTAACATCCCGTGGCAAAAGTAATTGTGCACTGTTTCACTAAAATCACTTAAAGCTTTGTCTGTTTGAATAGAAAATTGAATGCTAACTAATTCAACCATTTGAGGTCAGATTTATTTGGTTTGTTTGTGATAATATTTGTATAGCTGAATGAAAATATTTGATATTTAGTTTGACTTTGGTTTTCTCTTAGTAAGAGTCAGCTGTTAAGATTTACTTTATCTGTGTTTAAAGCCAATGCCCAAGTAGCACAGTTCAACCAATCGATCTGAAAATTTGCACACTCACACACTAATGTCATAAGAGCGGTCTCGTGTATAACTTTTTTCTTACGGATCCTGTGATTGGTTAAAATTAAAAATGGAACCGTTTGACCGATCAACTTACAATTTTCCATAGTCAGTGGGACAAAAGTTTTAGGTGTTTTTGAAAATTTTCAGACAAATCTGAAATTGAAATTGTAAGAACATTTAATGCTTGTTTTGAAATATTTGTCAAATTTGTTCAAATAAGAAACTGTCGCCGTTTCTTTAACGCAAGTTGTCTTCTATCGTCTTCTAGATTATCCAAGGTGTATTAAAAAGCATACACTTTCATACACATATTAATTCGCATGCAATAAGACGGCTCGTTCATCAAGGCGTTACACAGAGCGTTTGCCTACTTTAAACATTTTGAATTCTTCTTAAGAATAGTACTGAATGCCTACCAGACAGTGACAGATATAATATGTAGACTAGTGTTCAAGCACTAACATTAGGTGGTTTTTTCAACGCAATTTAGTCGTTTCCACGTGTCTTAACAGTAGCAAGAACTTTATCTCCAAACTTTGAAATGTTCGAACACGAACATAACTACATCTCGAACTTTTATATCCGATATTGTAAAAACCGCGATTGCTGTTGACTGCATGTGACAGATTTGTATATAGCCTTCATTTGTTTCGCCCCTCACATTTTTCCTTTATCACAGTGGTTCTCGAAGTTGCCGTCAACAAGAAAAGGGAATAACACTTTATGCGTAACGCGCGAATGTCACTGACGAAACAAAGATTGATGACGACGAGGGCGGCCACATGACAGTTGCAAGTTGTTCAACTCGTATTCCACCCCAAGACGCCCATTCTTCCCGCTTCCGTCCCCGCCTCCCGTCTCCAGCCGCCGTCGCCTCCAGCACGCCGCCCCCAAGACGAACATTCCACTTGCCACCTCGGAGGACTGCGTCGTACATGGTAGACGCCGTCGTTTATTTCATTTATATATGTCTTTTACAACTTTCAGAAATAAAATTAAGATAGTAAGAAAAGTTTTTCGCTTTCCTCGCGGACAAAGTATCTATCATTAGTCATTCATGTTTAAAATGGAGGAATTGATCGCTATAAATATAACAGCATTTGGAAACACAGACACGCACCTGAAAGACACCACTAGCTTTCATAGCCTGTCATTTGCCGGTCCATAACTCATGTCGCTTATATGTTCATCATCTTTGCTCGCGTTACATGGTGCCATGTCGGTGGGACACGACTTCATTCTAGACTAGGTTTTATTTAGAATTCGTTGGTGGCCGAATATGAGTCACATATAACATTTACAACATACAGCATTTAAAATAATTGAAAAACCTTGTACAAGAAAGAATGATGTAATAAAATTGCTAACTTTTTGTCACTGTATTTCCATACGACATGTTTTTCCCGAAAAGCAGACGATCCTCAAAATGTGATTTCATGTCATTGTAAAGCGGCTAATGTGACACATAATACTAGTTGAATTCTGGGAAAATCCAATAACAAATCAATTAAAAGAGCTATTTTAAAGCGATTACGAATATATTACGACCAATGCATGTCAGTTTTCAAACTGCATGAAATTAATACCACGACTGATCATTATTGCAATTGTATTGATGTAACAGAGAAACAAAAACATGCATCCCAAATGATTTTCCACCGTTGAATCTAACTATATCGGAGTCGGGTCAAAGCTCTCTCAGTGGTCATTGCGACCTCTCTTAGTCTAACGAAGCTGAAAGCTCCAGGACTTCTCGTTATCGTCTATTATAGCGACTCGTCATTAGTTTTACTGGTCTCGTTATTATTACGTCGTTGAGTCGAGACGAAGTCGATCCTTCCTGCAGAGGTATACACATGGCAACGATTATTGTCGGGTAATTCGTGGAAACAGCTTCTGCTCTTAGCGAGCCTGCTCATTGCCTTGAAGCACCTCTCAGCCAAGCCGATCTCATTCCAATGAGCTCTTATGCCTTATTAATGAAGCCAGTGCTCGCGAATGCAGAGGAAGATTCTTGGGAAATGATGTCGCAAGGAGATTTTCCAGACATTATGAATATTCAAACTGAATAGTGAATAGATAGTAGAAGATCAGTAAACTGAAGTATTCTCAGATGAGCGGAGGGGATAACGTGATATATTATACAATAAACATGTACTTAGTCAGATCCATCAGTTCAGTTGAATAATGGAACTTCTGTTCGTGCTGGAAATTCACTGAAGCTTTGCGATATTGCGATGAATCCTACAGTGACAATTGTTCAAATAACATGTGAAAAGATTTGCATAAACTTCGTCTGAGCGTACGTTTTCAAAAGAATATTGCTTGAACATCAAAAGTGTTTTGCATGCCACTGGCATTGTGTTATTTAAATAGATCTGAAGGTTGAATTAATATTTGCAAGAAGAGAAGAAGATGATAATAATCACGGACTAGATCAGACAAATTGAGGAAGCACATTATCATGATCCAGCAATCGAAGTGAATGGAAGTGTTTTTCCGCTTGACGAGATGGTCTCTTCTAAATCACTATCCTTGCCCTCGCCTGAGTCTCATCTCATCTCCATCACATCACGGAGTCGGGCGGACAAATGGCGCCGATCTTCATCCGGTTGTTTCGACAGAATGAAGACTTCATCTCCTCCACATGCTGCGCTCATAAAACACAGTATCTCACTTCATCGCATCATCATTCGGGTCTTCTTCTCTCTATCTTCCTCTACACGACGGAGTTACAATTGTCTCCTCTTTTCCGACTTGTTTTACAAGTCGTAAGTCCTGCCTCCATCACAGGGAGAGCTTGCGAATCAAATTACCTGCATCTTATTGTTTCAATTCCGTCAGCTTTATCTCCCATCTTAGGCTCGAGGGAGCTTTTAGGAGGTACCTACACTCGATCATGACACCCATCCATCTCAACCTCTGTAGACAGACTGACAGGAGCTTCATTTCAAAGCTGTTATTTTAAATAAACATCGTTTTATATAAAAAGATTGACAGCTTGATGTGTTATTTCTTGTATTGTAAGTTCATACGGAGACTCCCACTATAGGTACCAGGAAAACACGGTTCTATTTCGATGTTTCGAGAACGCATCTGGATGGATTGGTCTTATGCGAATATATTTATTTTCAGTGCATCAAATTGGTTCAGCGTAATTTTAAAATGCGATATATTGGAAAGAATCGGGAAATTACCTACTTGACAGTCATGTTTCTTTGAAAAGTCACAACCGTCCCGTTTTAGGCCAACTAAAAGCAGGTTTAGTTAGATGTTTTAGTTACTTTTATTTCGCCAAAGAACATCGAGACTTCGTAAGAAATGTAATGTTACTGATTTCAACAACATGTTCAAATAATATATTCAAATCCAGGGAACACCGTAAACACTAATACAAAAGCCTGACTAAATATTCCTTCGACTAGATGCTTGTTTAGCTTCTGAAGTCAACATATTCAGAATCAATGAGCAGAACGTGTGTTAGTGTTGTTAAAACGTCGAGACCACTTGTTTGATAAAGGCTTCATTTCAGTGCGTAAACACTCTGCACGCACAATTCTCGCACGCAATTTCTCCTTTATTAATACTTACAACGCAATATACTAATGTGCAACTACTACAGATATAATCATTCTTGTGATGTTTGTTACACAACCAGTACCATGTATTTTGTCTCCTATCGCCCATCGACCGTTTTGTTTGTAGGATTTCATATAGAGTGTTTTATTTATAAGTCCTTGCAAACATTAAAGTTATCGGCCGGATAAAACCGGTTGCGATAGTAAACGTAAATTATCCATCCAATGTCTTTTCCCACTACGATATCTATTTAACAACTGGGCTCATAAAACTTATGAGACAAAAATAAAACGTCGAATAAGTAGTATTTATTCGCAGATTATCGTGTCATGACTGTGCGGTATCCTACCGACCAGATTCAAGGATTATGAGTCGTTAAACGATATCAAATATGGTCGCGTTTTCATCATCGAGATTTTCATGAAGAAAACTTATCTACTATAAAAATTCTCATAGTCGTAACGTTTATGATCTATCCATGCAAAATAATAAAGCTTGGATATCAGAATTTTAATAGTGTAATTTTTTTTTAGAATCACCTGAATAGCAAAGGAGTTCAAAATGATATTGTCTGTAAACCATTGTTAGATGAGAAATATAATGGCAAGGAAACGAGACAGGCAACGTATTGTTTAAATCCAGAGACTGTCATTCCAGTGGCCCGGGTTCATATCCGTCATCCCGAATAGGTGTTTTATTTTAGGGTGGGCTACGAGTGGCGTACAATTATTTATGGTGGGCAAACACTTTTGTCGCTATTAGTAAGGTTAAAAGGGAGGCATTCCCCGCAGGGCAACTTTTGGGATTTTGAAATCAATATAACGAATTTGGACTCTAAAATGACAACGCTGGGGTAAAAAGCTGCTTGGAATAAGTTACCTAATTCAACTTTAATCTAAATATAAATTGAAGTGCATTGTAATATTTTAATTATAATAATTGTATTAAAACATTAAATTATATCCATGCTGGTAAAGACAATAAATAATACATTTAATTTCGATTATTTTTGAGTGGGCAGAGGGTGGGTAGGAATCAGGATACAATTTCCAACCGTGGGTACGTCCCTGCAACGATCACCTTCTCCCAGCTTTTCTCCAAAAAATAATCAAGGAATTCATTCAAGAATCAACTCTCCCAATCATTCTCAATCGTATTCCTAGACACCAGATCCTAGATCTGTCATTGTGTTGTGTATTGTCTTCTAGTTGGATCTGTCATTGTATTGTGTGGTGTCTTCTAGTTGGATCTCTCAATTGTGTGGTGTCTTCTAGTTGGATCTGTCATTGTATTGTGTGTTGTCTTCTAGTTGGATCTGTCATTGTATTGTGTGTTGTCTTCTAGTTGGATCTGTCATTGTATTGTGTGGTGTCTTCTAGTTGGATCTCTCAATTGTGTGGTGTCTTCTAGTTGGATCTGTCATTGTATTGTGTGTTGTCTTCTAGTTGGATCTGTCATTGTATTGTGTGTTGTCTTCTAGTTGGATCTGTCATTGTATTGTGTGGTGTCTTCTAGTTGGATCTGTCATTGTATTGTGTGTTTGTGTTCTAGTTGGATCTGTCATTGTATTGTGTGTTGTCTTCTAGTTGGATCTGTCATTGTATTGTGTGTTTGTGTTCTAGTTGGATCTGTCATGTCGCAACACCAGGCAGAGCGTCGGAAACATCTACACGAAGACCAACTTCGTGACCTTGAAATACGTGACCGACGGCTGGGGCACGGAGTCCAACGGGTTCAAGCTCGTCATCACGGCGTTCAAAGACAAGAGTGAGTTTACTACTTGAAGCTTTTGAATCCGCTCGTTGCTGCTTAATTATATTCTAGACTTAACCAAAGCACTTAAGTTTCAATCACCACATAACTAGATCTGATCAAAACTTTCATTGTAGTTAGACATTTCTCCAAGCAAATTGACATAACAACAACAGACATGTCATTCATATTAAAATAATAACGCAATTTCTATTATGATACCTACAAATCTCAGGAATGATTTTCGCAGGATTCCGCACATAAATTTGAACTTCAAGTTTTAACTTCCAAACTTGAGCTTCATCTCTCAGTAAAGTCGATCGCGGATGGCAATTCATTCCTGTCGCTCAATTGAATGATGTTTTCTTGGAAAAGGTAACTTACGATCAATGACTGAAGTTTGATTGATTACCTGTCATTCACATTGAATGAGATGGAAGAGATATTTCGCAGTAATTATAAGTTTAATTACTATCAACCACTCTGTATAATTACGCACTGCACAACTTAGTGAGCAACTTGACGTTTTTATGAGAGATCTTGATACAGAAATGATGGACTCGAGTATGTATCTAACACGAACACTTTGCACGCACCTCACCCTGCAGTGCCACCGGACAGCTGGGGGGGATCTGAAACCCAAGGATTATCCGAACGCGGACAAAACTATTTGATATTTCGTTGCGTCGTTAAAGCGATGCATCATCGATGGAAGGTTCTGTTTCTTACACGCGATTTGTCTATCTGCTCTGGTCGATCCATCAGCCATCTTGTCAACAGCAAGAGGCAAGTCGACGGCCGAAGAAGATGTATTCATGCGCGAAGAAAAAGCCGACTCGCGTTGCAGGCTGACTTCTAAGTAACTCTTCCATTGATCAAAGCTGTCGAGATACAAAGTATTTTGTTGGTAAAAAAAACGAAGCTTATATAAGTTTTGTTATTGTGTAGGAAAGGTAGCTTTTGTACCCAATTACTAATTCCAGACGTTATCGTAAGGCGTCGGCTGTGGATGGAATTCCAATTGGTATTCGATTGCCAGTTTACAGTCTGCTTACGTAAGGGCTTGCGCCGCGTGCTTTTGTTGGATATCCTTTCGTTTATAGAAGAAAAATACTTTCGCGAAATGGTCTCCAGTGGGGATGTAAGTTAACCAGTCCAACTGTTACGATTATTGACGCCCCCTAACCACTGGCCCTGCTTTATTTCCATTCTTCAGCCTGGATTCAGAATGGAAATAATCATAAAATTCTCGCTTCTTTCGTGGACCTTTTCCATCAGTCTCGTTCTTCCGATTGCTTCATCACTTTCCAACGCTTTTAGTCTCTGTGGGGCTTCATTGCGCCGTCAATTAACGAGCAAAATGGTTATTAATTAAACTTTGGCCCAACACTTACCCTTACCCAAACTCAAGACTATCTCGAAACATTATTAATCCGTGGATTCATGTTCAAACAAATGAAACCAGATTGTAATTTGCAGTGCAAGTGATATAAATGTCACTCTATTGTCCCTCACTCTGTGGATGAACTGACTTTGTGTTGGTTGCAGAACACGCGTGCGAGGCGTTCCGTTGCAACAGCGAGTTCTGCATCGACTCTGACCTTGTGTGCGACGAGGTCAACCACTGCGGCGACGGTTCCGACGAGGCGAGCAGCGCCGTCTGCACACGTGAGTACAACCTCGTCCAGACTCCTCCAGACCTCCTCCAGACCTTGTCAAGTCTTGTCTGACCTTGTGTGCGACGAGGTCAACCACTGCGGCGACGGTTCCGACGAGGCGAGCAGCGCCGTCTGCAGACGTGAGTACAACCTCGTCCAGACTCCTCCAGACCTCCTCCAGACCTTGTCAAGTCTTGTCTGACCTTGTGTGCGACGAGGTCAACCACTGCGGCGACGGTTCCGACGAGGCGAGCAGCGCCGTCTGCACACGTGAGTACAACCTCGTCCAGACTCCTCCAGACCTCCTCCAGGCCTTGTCAAGTCTTGTCTGACCTTGTGTGCGACGAGGTCAACCACTGCGGCGACGGTTCCGACGAGGCGAGCAGCGCCGTCTGCACACGTGAGTACAACCTCGTCCAGACTCCTCCAGACCTCCTCCAGGCCTTGTCAAGTCTTGTCTGACCTTGTGTGCGACGAGGTCAACCACTGCGGCGACGGTTCCGACGAGGCGAGCAGCGCCGTCTGCACACGTGAGTACAACCTCGTCCAGACTCCTCCAGACCTCCTCCAGACCTTGTCAAGTCTTGTCTGACCTTGTGTGCGACGAGGTCAACCACTGCGGCGACGGTTCCGACGAGGCGAGCAGCGCCGTCTGCACACGTGAGTACAACCTCGTCCAGACTCCTCCAGACCTCCTCCAGGCCTTGTCAAGTCCGGGCAGTCATTGTCGATTGTCCTCTAACTAAGCTTGAATTAGGTATCTCATTTCATGTTCTGGTTTATCTTCATACCCAAATGAAGGGGACAGGTGACAGGTTTTTAGAAAATATTGCCACAAAGTCTTGAAAAAAGCGATTGAAATATCGATCTGTATTGAAGATAGATACAAGTTTCAACATAAAACTTCATTTATCTCAGTTTTATCCGATTGTGACTTATAGCGTTCTTCCCCTGTACCCTTCAAATGTTTTGTGCGCCAAATTGAATGAAGACAAATGGAGTGGCAGTGTCAATGAGTGGCCTCATTTCGTTTACTCGCGTTCGTAATTTAATTTCCGAATACCAATTTTGAGTCAAACTTATGCGAGTTAAGAATGTGTAATTAATTCCCGTCCACCTGTTCAGAATATTAGAAAGTAGCCATCACACATCTACTGATGTTTAAGCTAACGACATGACGACCGTGCTTGGCGTGAGCTCCATGGTGCTGGTTGTCGTGATCGTCAGCGGACTGCTGCTGCTGGGCATGTGCGCCGGCGTCGTCGGACTCGCTGTGTGCGTGTGGCGACGCAATAATGGCCGCCCGCCGCAGTCGCTGCAACAGCCTCAGCAGAACGCGAACTACCCATGTGAGTCCTCCGCATGCATCACCATTACTCGCTGCTTTTGTTCCTTGGTACCTCTAGTTTGTAACATAGTCATCGTCTCCAAGGCAACGCAACGGTAATACATTGATTACTTTTGCTGTGAAACTTACGTATATCTAAATTTCCGTTGCGATGGTTCCTTATGCCATTTTTATTATGGTCTTTTCCTTGTTGCTAAAGCGACGCTTACGATGTTGCCATGGTAACATGGCTGCCTTGGCCCCGTTTGCTACGGCGATACAATGTTGCCATGTTCGCAGTTACCTTGTCCCTGTTGCTATAGTGACGCTTACGATGTTGCCATGGTAACGGATGCCTTGTCCCTGTTACTATGGCGACGCTTACGATGTTGCCATGGTAACGGATGCCTTGTCCCTATTGCTATGGCGACGCTTACGATGTTGCCATAGTAACGGATGTCTTGTCCCTGTTGCTATGGCGGCGGTAACCGTGTTGTGTCGCGTGACGGGTGTTGCACTTGTTCCAGTGCAACAGATGTACGGTTCGAACGGCAATGGGAAGCCCGACTATCCGGGCTACACGATGCCGCCCCAGACAATAACTACTTCGTCCCGGGGGGCGGGAAACTGGCTTCACCCTGCGGGCTTCAAGCTCGGGTACAGCGCGGGTCTGCGCCGCCTTTACTGCCAGGCAAAGTGAGGAGCGATGCTGGTGCAGGCTCAGACAAGTAAGTGTCCCATACAGTGATATGTGCAAATCCATCATTGAAATATTTTCATTGCCCTTCAGACAACTATCACCAAGACTGATCTAATATTATTAGAAACTATTTTAACTGTTCTATTGAGTTGAACTACACTTAGAACTATATCCTATCGTCAGTTACGTCGTCCTATCATCTGATGTAAGTGTTACATAATATTAACTCCCCAGCTCAGCTATCATCCTCGATGTTACAAACGGATTGTATATTTATGTAAGAGTTTTTGATCATAGGCATAGATAGCTTCATCGTTCCTTTCACTCTCTCCTGCTCAGGCTATCTCACTCCACGGTCACAGTTGGAGCGAGTGATAGGAGATGAAGCTTTGCAGTATACTAGAATAGGGTTTTGTCGAAGTACCTACAAAAATGTATTTTATGAGTGTTTACCAACTCCACTGTTTTATCTTTTTCAGCGACATTTCGTCCAATCAAAAGGACGAATGGTTCGTATAGGTAAGTCCCAGTCTCTTCGAATCGTTCTTCAAGAACGTGTTGTGATTTGTGATCTGATTGTTGTGATCTTGTTGCAGAGGGTGGCCTGATCCAGTGCCTAGCAGGGTGAAGTCCGCGCTGGTAGCAGTACCCTCTACCGGCCGGCAATGCAACTACAACTCGGATAGTTGCAAACAGACTCAAACAAACAAACAAAACATATTAGAAATACGAATAATATATCAGTTCATAGGAAATGTATATATAAATATTATATATCACATCACTCGGTTCAAACGATATTATTAAAGATATACAATATCATAGGAAATAATTAAGTTCAAGACGCAACAAAGTGGCATCGAAGAACTCTGAAGAATAAATCATCAACGGGCATGAGCAGCCGAAAAGAAGAGACCATGTCAAGTGCCTGTGCAATCATCAATGCACCTATGGTTTCAAGGTATTTGTACAGAGTGTCACATGAATCGATTAGATTTAGATAAATCGAGATTATCGAGGTTTGTTTTCATCGTTCAATTATTACAAGATGATATAAACGTGAAGTTACAATAATATCCATCGCTTCAGGAGCATTAGTAGAGGAAAATCATTGCGTCATCATACATTGAGCCATTAGAATAATCGTCGTTACCAATCAATCAAGTGACGAGAACCCGATCATCCATCGACATTTTCATTGGAATGGCTGTGCGGAAAGTAAATTTCAATAGCTAGGATTGAGATATTGTATAGTAGCCTATTTGGTTGGCCTAGTATGGCTAATGTGTCAATTCTTATTTTCTAACTGCCTTTGTGTGGTAAAAATCACTTTCTTATGCAATAAGGAGTTGGAAGATGTGTGAAGTAGTTATACAAGCGTGCACAGGATTAGTATCGTTAAAACCTCGTTTTTAATTCAATTCCTGCCCCAACGACGTGAAGTACTAACTGCATATTTTGACACGTGGATTGTAGCAGCATTGCATTGCGCACGGTGTGACTATAGTTTCAACAAAGGATGTATTTACTACAGAGGTGTATCAATGTTGTGAAAGCTGCACACTGCCAGCCCTACGGAGATTTAGATAACTGTTCGCTTACAGCAACGTTGCCATTTATGTGCGACAGGGTTGCCATGTGTGTATGTACACAGCGTTGCCGATCTGTGGCAACTGAGCCTGTCATTACTATTCCTACCAATGGCAGCTTAATGTGAGTCAGAACAACATTTTGTCCTGCATTCAAAGGGTGTCTCACCTCTTCATTCCAGAAAACTGTGCCGAATTTTGAAACTGACATAGGATGTCTTCACTCTCAGGCCCATGAAAATCCTTGTTTTAACTAAATATTCTAGTTAATGTTATGTTGATTTGTTACCACTGTTTTACCAGTTGTTTCAGTTCATTTAAGACAATAAGTTTAAATTGGAACATTTCTCAATTAAACTTAGGAAATACGCGGTACATCTGCCGTCAAGCTACACACAGAAATGCATCAATCGAACTGTCATGTTTCAGTCATGTTTCAGTCATAGTGGTGTGCATTTTATTGGATGGTCAAGCCAAGACCGAGCAAACTAACTCCTTTGCTCTCGTCTTGTCGAAATGATCAGAAAATATTTCGTTGCCTCTATTTAGTCGTGTCTAAAGAGTTGCAATACATCCATGATAACAGCTTCCTAAAAGATTACTCTAAAGAAGGAAATTCATGTGAAGAAGATGTTGATACAAAGTTTATATCTTCATCTTTTGTTCCGTCTGAGATATAAAGTTAGTTAATAAAATCGTCTTTGCTAAGGCTATTTGTTTGTGTGCAAAATAGATGAGTGAATGTGAACATAATTATCTGTTTAATATCACCAAAACTGGTGACCATAGCGATGTTCCTCTCGTAAACTAGGAACGGCTTATTTCACATTTATGGGCAACTACTTGTGAATAATTTAAACAATTTAGAAATGACTTTTTGAAAAAGTTATGAATTAGTTGTAGCCCAGTTGATGGCCGTTTCCCCAATACTGTCTAAACATTACACTAGGACATTCTATAGCTCATATTATAATATGAACAGAGGTATTTATTTCGTCAACAGTATAAATTGTTAGGTTTTCGTACTGTTTTTATAACAACTATGTGCAGAACTTGTAATATTATGAATGTACGATCCCAACTGTTGCTTGAACCCTTCTGTAGCACTTCACAATCCTCAATACTAATTGTAATTTACCTTGGCTTGGACGACATTCATTGTAAATTAAGCTCATTCACACGAAATTTCGTGATTGTTTAGCAATTTTGAAGCACGCGAGATCACTCTCTCACTTAATCAGTGTAAAAATAACATTTTGTAAAAATTAGATACATTTCAATCATGTAAAATGCTTGAGATTTTACTTATATTTATTTGGTCTTGGAATCTGTTTTTGCTGACTTTACTCTAAATTGTGTTGAAATATCTGTGAAAAATGTAGTCTGTAATAAGAATGGAACCAAAAGGCCTGCTCCCCTTCATATCAGTGGTGTGTCAAAGCATATCAAAGCCAAATACCCACCGACCATATCAAAAGACCATATTGCTGACCTCCGATTCCCTCTACCCCCATCAACAAGAAGTAGAGAATGATTATAAAGCGAATACTGTCAGTGTGTGTCATTAAAAACTATTAAAATGTTTCTTTAGTAAAATGAAGAATTGTTATTTCCCTTTCGCCTGACTCACTGCTGTACATTAATTGATTTGAAGATATTTACCCGACGTTCTGAGCGGTGTCTCGAAAACGTGACTCCAACAACTATATATACTTTCCGAGGTAACCTGCGAAATAAAAACGCGCACCCCGACTGGGAATCGAACCCAGATCCTTCGGGTTACCGGCCCTATGCTTTAACCATTAAGCTACCGGGGCGCATTCTTAATCAGCAGGTTGGGTTGCCATACAACTCTTGCGAGTCCGAGTGTCTGACCCATACACGAAGACTGAAGCACTTCGACTTCCTTTGACAACGTGAATAAATCTCTCTCGAATGGCTATGCTCAAACTTCTGAGCTACGAGTGGATTATTTGATAATGATGGAAAATGTAGTGAATCTCTCACTTAGGGAAGGTGTTTATATAGTTCTATATACTATAGAACTAGAAGGGAACTATATATACCTGGCGGCTATCTTGACCTTGTTACTTGCCCATTAGGTCAGTGAGCAATGTTCGTTAAGGTGACAGAATCGAATCAGAGCCGTACGCTGACCTAACCATAAACTTGCATAATAATGCTCACAGAGTAATAAATGATTCGCCAGAACCAATGTCAAACTTTCGAGCAACTTTTGTAGAGGTTTTCGTTGCTGAAGAGATACTTGGAAACCCAAGAAGAAGTGATGTCATGTGAAAAACCTAAAACTTAGTTAAATCCTTCGTTGGTATTTATTCACAACATACATGCCTGAGGTTAGAGAAAAAATCGTATTTGACACATCAATTATATTTACTGCTAAGGAAAATTAGTGAATTTATTGATGTGTGATATTGACGGTTTTAAAAATTCAAGTTGCATTAAAAAATAATAAAGATACGATCTACTTTTATTTTTACAGATAACATTATTCTACGAATAACTATACTTGACTTTTCATTTTAAGAAGTGGCTAGACGTTCGTAAACCCAACCATAAACTGAATGTACCAGATAAAAGCCTCAGCACATTTGATTAGGCAACGAGGGTTAGCAAGTAAAGGCTAGGCCACAATAATCGTAATGCATAATGTTTAATGTTTAGTGTTTAATGTTGTATGTCTAAGAGAAATGGATGATATAGGGTTTATGTGATATGGTCCACAATATGTTAGTGATAGTGTTTAGTCACAGTGGTATAAGATTTGAATAAAATTCACTTACAACAAAAACCTTACGACGTAAGACAATCAGAATAGACTTTCTATAATACTGCTACCGCGCCGTGGCTAAATCCAGAACTTGCAGAATTATTAGGTCATCAATAAATTCTTCTTCGTCCATTTTTAATAAACTAGGAAAACGCTCAGTGTAACGCGTTGATGAGCGAGCACGGGTACGTGCAAATTCTCGAACTGGAATTCCGTACCAAACGCACAGAAAACAAATAATACATATTGAATTGAAATACGATCCACTTAATCAACATAAAAGTATAATATGCTTTTCATTGAAACTTGAAAATAGCATCTAAAGACCTGGGCTGCGATCGTGTAAAATGACAACTTACTTGTCGTGACAAGGAAATTGTCATTTACACGATCGCAGCCCCATGGTACCTAAAGCAAATCGGATTCAAGTTCATACGTTATTAACTGATTGGGATGATAATTTGTAAAATAAGAGACAATGTTAGTCTTAATGACCATGCAAAATATGAGTTTGATCTGATTTATGGACAACCATTTTCATTTTCAACCTATCAGGAGATATTTATTTAAATTTTAACCAATGAATGGATTTCAAAAAAAGGTTCTGCAACGCCCAGATATTGCCCGTACATGTGTGCAAAATTTCAGCTCGATCGAAAAAAAACTGTGACCTGTATAGCCTCAGTAACAGAAACAAAACAGAGGTCCGTGTAGTCAAAAGAAGTCGCTCGCTCAATAAATTGGAACACTTAAAATTAATTTGCTGTTAGCAGACTTTTGTTTGAAATAGAGGCGGTAGAACTTCAGAAGGCTCTGGAAATGTCATGCATTTCACAGAGACACTAGCGCTTCTGCAGTTGAAATAAGACCCTATTGTGGCCCTCCTTACACATTAGACATTAAGCACTAAACCCTACTAAAAAACACTAAACATTAAGCATTACCACAATTGTGGCCTACCTAGCCTTTATTCATCTCTTAGTTAGCCTATTTCCCACTTTATTTCAAATAATATATATTGAGACGCCCGATACCAAATAAATAATTTGTTTTAATTTGAGTGAGTCAGATTGATTATGAATCGACGACGATACCAACGATACCAAACTAAATGAAACTAGCACCACTTAGTGTAATTTTATTCCTGTAATATGAGGTCTCATTGAAATATCAACATAAATTAGAAATCAGCCCGAAGGAGCCACAATAATAATAAATTAAAAGTCAGTTGTCATGGTAAC
This sequence comes from Leuctra nigra, assembly GCA_934045905.1. Lineage (NCBI taxonomy): Eukaryota > Metazoa > Arthropoda > Insecta > Plecoptera > Leuctridae > Leuctra > Leuctra nigra. The sequence continues at coordinate 14,921,601 of OW203761.1, forward strand.
CATACCGGTCCTATTTATCCCCTCCAACCAAACACGACCTTACTCAGATTGCTTAAAAATAGGTGTCGCCTTCTTCCTCTCTCACGCATGTTTGTCTATGGATGGAGAGAGACCGTAATACATTGATGTAATCTCAAGCCTCACCTATGCCAGAGGATTCTGGCAACTCTTTCAGTTTGCGAATCCTCGAGGAAGAGTAGTTGCAAGCATGGTGATGGACTACTCGTTATTCAGTTTGCTTCTCTTGATTTTCGTACATGGTGAGTAAGAATTACACATCTAATGCTCATTATTACAATGAATGATGAGCTAATCGTCTGTAACGGCTACTATAAAATCTAAGGTATATGTTTAAGCCTTACCGCTGAACTAAATAATTCAAGAAATAACCAACACTGGAATAGAGTAATAATACTAGAAAAACGCTCTGTGTAACGCGTTGATGAGCGAGCACGGATACGCGCAACACCACGAACCGAAATTCTGTCTATCGAAAATATCATTAAAAGCCAATTATTCTTGAATTTCGTCACAGACTTGTATGAAAATCTCAAAAAATTCCTAAAATATTTCCCAATAACCATGCAAAGTTTTAAAACACTTCTTTTCGTTTGGACATTTATCACAAGTTCTTTTTAATTCTTAAATACAATATTTCGATAATAGTTGATCGATCAAACGGTTCCTTGTTAACTTTTAAAAAATCACAGGATCTCGTTCAAAAAATATTCCTTGGACCACTCATGAGTACACAATATTACACAATATTGTACACAATATTAGATCGATCTGTTGAACAGTCATCAGTTTCATATACGTTTGAAAGTTTCTGCTCTAACTACCTGGGAACTGAAGATTCGAAGTTGCCTTGAAATATGAAATTCGAGAAATTTGCAGCCAAAACGCAAAATGTCCGTAAACAGTCAATAACTTTTGGATTTAAACACAGCTTGGTCTGAAAATTGTCAATAATACAGGTAATGTTGGTCCCAATGACCAAGCAAAGTTTTAAGTTGATCGGTCAAACGGTTCTAGTTTAAATGTCAAAAATCACATTAAAGATGGTTTTAAATTTTAAACAATGGGATTTATCTGAAACTTTGTAGGATTTGGGACATTGTTGGTCGTATTGGCTTGTCAAAATTTCAAATTGATCGGACTAACTAATCGAAAGATATTTTTTTTAAATTTGAACCAATCAGTGGATTTCAAAACAAATTAGGGTCTGAAACGCCCAGAAATGGTTTGTACATGTGTGCAAAATTTCAGCTCGATCGAAGAAAAACTGTGACTTGTATAGCGGCAGTTAATAATTACAAAAAAAAACAGAGGTCCGTGCCAAAAGAGCCAAAAGGAGTCGCTCGCTTCGCTCGCTCAATGACATATCGCCCGTGCATTCGACGGGCTTTGTCAAGTAGGAATATACTACCAAACACGTGTCTCTATTCGTACAGTGTCTTTATACGTTAAATAAATTGAAATACTGCTTTAAAATAAATAAATAATTTCAGTTCTGTACTTTCAGTTCGAATAACCGCTAAAAATTGTATTTTGAAATTAATTTCAGGTTCCAAATCCTGGGATGTCACAATAAGTCCTGATCATGCGCATATCAAACCAGGCGGTCACGTGTCAATCCTGTGCAAAACAGACGTCGCTCTCACAGCATGTGGCTTCCAGGTAACACTTCATTTATTTCTCGGATTTTGTGAAAGTTACACTGTAAATTGTTTGCTACTGACCCTTGGGACGTAAAGACATCGCTTTTACCAGTACTTCGTCCATCTTCTTGGCTTCCTGACTAAAATACAACACCACTAAAAAAAATCCAACTTCCAATCATCTTGTCACTAAATTCCATCCCTTGCTTAATCTATTAAATATCCCCATAAAAAACACTCCGTGTAAAAAAAACATCCAAGTCTCTTAACTAAAAAAAAATTATGAAATCTAAAAATTCTGCACTGAAACGTAGTGATATCAAAAAATGAGCCAAGTCAAAACTTTATTTGAAAATTAAAAAATATTTGGCGCATCGTGTAAATAAATAGCTTAGAAGTATAGGCTAGATATAAATACATATACTTATAGTATACCTACAATGCCCTAAAAAAACGATGCGCCAAGTATTTTTTAATTTTCAAATAAAGTTTTGACTTGGCTCATTTTTTGATATCACTACGTTTCAGTGCAGAATTTTTAGATTTCATAATTTTTTTTTAGTTGAAGAGACTTGGCTGTTTTTTTATACGGAGTGTTTTTTTATGGGGATATCACTTATTTTTTTAGTTTATTTACACAACTTGTAAAACGTATTGGGGCAACAATGAATTATTCCTTTAAAAAAATACGCCATTTCCGAATTAGTTACTAAGAAAAATATTGTTTGGAGCTAAATATAAACTTAAAGTGATATGCCATGAAGAATTGCGAAAGCATCGTTCCAATAGGTGCAGCCGTTTTCGAGATATGGCATCACTTCCGGTTTTTAAAATGGCGGCTGAAACCTCTTACACATTGTATTAATATGTATATAAATACTAATATTTCATTATAAGCCTTATGAATATGTAGTTGGTTTTTATATAAAGGGGAAGTGAATTTAGGCAGATTTCGCTAAACTATGACGTCATTTCCGGTTTCAGTAATTAGAAAACTTTAATTTCACTATTGTTATTTCGTATAGAGGACCGTCTGAATCGATTGGCGCAAATTTCGTTCCGATCGGTCAAGCCGTTTTTGAGATATGACGTCACTTCCGGTTTCAAAATGGCGGCACAAAAAATTCATAAGGGCAAGGTATCATCAGGCAGACGAGCTGTATATATGGTGAAAATTTCGGGTCAATCGACCCAGCCGTTTAGGCTGTGGCGGAGACCGCAGAATTTATTGGAAGATGAATCATTATTATCATCATCTGAAGAAAGCCGTACTATTTCACGATTTTCACGGTCCTCCAGCTCGCAAACAACATATCCTATTGTTCCCAAATTTGGTATATATGGTGGGGTGGGCCATAGCTCGAAATTAAGATATTTCGCAACAATGTGATATTTCCCAATTTTGAGATCCAGTTGGCCGAAAATGCCACTTTGATGCTTACAGTAAAAGTGGGTTTGCTCCAGCCTTTATATGAGAGTGTGCGCGCGCCATACGACTTGGCTGGCGTGGAGCGACCGCTCCACTAGATGTTTCTGAAAATTTAATGTAAATTGAATGTACTCTCGATTATATTGACGTTTGTCACGCATTTTGCAAAAATCTATTGATGTGTGAAGCAAAAGCAACAGCAAAAGTGTGCTGATGAACGTGTTAAAAGATCGGCGAGCAAGGTTACTACGATCTCTCCCGTGGCACGAGCACGGCGACCGTCACGGAACGGGAAGGCGGGAACGGACGCGTGCTGTACACACTGCGCTACACCGGCACGGGACTGGACAAGGGGCAGTGTGGCATCACCCTCCATCAGATGGCAGCCGACGGCGACAGTTACTACGTGGGGTGCAGGGTGAAGGCGGCGTCAGGAGGGTGGAGGTACCGATATAGCAGCCTTGTGGTTCACGGTACGTAATCCCGTCTTTGTTCATGTTTCGAAATCAATTAAATAGATACCCGAGTTTGTCAAATTCAAATAAGTACTAATAAATTCGTTCTCGAATTAGTTTTGTGCAATTCAATACATCGTTTTTCAAATTGTACATTCCTTGATGAACTCATATCTTCTCCAGCCTGGGACACATTCCCCCTGAAGATGAGTCCGTTGCACGCCGTCGTCATGCCAGGCGGAAGTGTGACGTTCCTGTGCGAGTCCGAGCGTCCACTCCGCATGTGCCGCTTCGACTTGCCCGCCTACGACAACTCTCTGCACTTCGACCAGGGACCACACTCTCCCGGCACTCGGCGCTACGGCTACCACGGCAAGAGTCTCCGTCACGGGCAGTGCGGCGTCACCCTCCGACATGTGAACGACGACGACAGCGGCATCGTCTGGTGCGGCGTAGACACGGTAGTCACCAACATCGCGCAGAGGGCAGCGTCGTTGACGGTTGCGAGTGAGTCTCTTACATTTTGTAACAATACTTCCTTCATAAATTATTCGCATTCCATGAAGAAATCGTAGTTCAAACCATTTATTTATTTTACGATGGGACTTTTCGGATTGAAATATACCTTATAGTATTTACACATATGACTTTATTAAATTATTTTACAGAAAGTCACTGAAAATAAGTACTTCAGTACTTCAATCTATGTGCAAATCTCTTTCGTTTCTGAGTTACGTATTTCTATTGCAGGAGCGCCGAAGAAGATGGAACTGTACTTGTGCAAGTCCAATTACATATCCGGAGAGCAGTGGGCAGCGACCTGTATCGTGCGCGACTCCCGGCCCGTTGCCAACATCACGTGGTACCTCGGCGATAAGATTGTTCGTCAAGACGCTGAAAATGACGTGTCCGTCGACGCTTGGTGTTGGCCGTGGGATCTGCGTACTCTGACGCAGACGTTGACGAGGAACGCGAGCGTGGAGGACAACGGCAAGGAGGTCAAGTGTGTCGTACACCACGTGACCTTGACGAAGCCCATGGAGAGCAAGCAGAAGTTAAGCGTTCAAGGTCAGTCTGTCAGAAGTGTACGTCATGCGCTCTGAGACGGCACCCTCCAGCACGTCTGGTTGTTCAGCTAATTCTTACCTCGTGCTGAATATGCATGGCTACAGGAGCTCGATTTATTTTTTAGAACGCGTTTCGACCTGAACTAGCGTTTAGAAATAGCGGTATTTTCAGCAGTTGGTTTATTTGTACTAAATTACAGTGTTTTCTGACAACAGAAAAAATAAAAAATCTTTTAAGAGTTTGCCCCAGATTGCGTGGTCAAATTTGGATGGCTAATTTTACAAATACTTGAACAGCAATGTCAGTAAAGAAGCAGAGTTGATTTCCATGCTTAGGTCGAGAATCTGACAAGCAACTAAACAAGATGACACGTTGAAGAATTGTGTAACATTTGTTGCAGCATCGCCACAAGAGATTACAGCGAAACCTGTCACATCGTCAACAGTAGCTACTCCTACAGCGCGTGTGTCAACCAACACCTCAACATCATCAACCTCAGCAACACCTCCGCCAACAACAACGGCGGTTCCCCACCCTCCGTCGTCCACCGCCTCCATACCGCTTACGTCGGTCGCCGCGATCCCCATTGAGGCGGAGTGCGGCAAGCGACGCATCGGGACGCGGATCAGCAACGGGGAGGAGGCGGCGCCGGGGGAATATCCCTGGACGGTCGGGATATATCGCAGTCTGAACAACGGCTCGTACGTCCTGGACTGCAGCGGGACTCTCATCACATCTCAGCTCATCGTCACAGGTTCGTCAAGACTCAAGACATTCAATATCAATATAAATAATCACAATACTTGTACTGAGGAACACTAGGTTACGAGTAGTGAAACAAAACAGAACAAAACCATGTCATCCCAAAATAGTAACACCTAATCAAAGAGTCTAGACCTACTAGAGCTATAACTTAGTGTACGTTAAAGTGAGGTTTAAGTGTACATGATTTGATTGACACCTGATTTTAAGGGTACTAAACTGAATTTTATTACTTGATTTTCAATGTTAAAAACGGGATTGCCTTTTTATTTTTCTTGCGCTTACGATAATTGACTGCCTGCTTGATAGCCATTTTCACACAAAAATATTTTTTTGTATTGGAGATCAAAAAATTTATTTTAAAATATGTATTGTTTTATTTATTATTTATTATTAAGTAGACAGCATTTGGGGGTTCTGGTGCAGGATGTGGAGATGTGGAAATCTCAGCTACGAGTGTGAGCCTATTTTATGACGTCACATCTTGTTTTGGCGCCATTTTGTCACGTGTTTCCGGTTCCCACGCTCTAGTGTGAGCCTATTTTATGACGTCACATCTTGTTTTGGCGCCATTTTGTCACGTGTTTCCGGTTCCCACGCTCTAGTGTGAGCCTATTTTATGACGTCACATCTTGTTTTGGCGCCATTTTGTCACGTGTTTCCGGTTCCCACGCTCTAGTGTCAGCATATTTTAACCATTTCCGCCATTTTATCCGCCATTTTGTTCCGCCATTTTATCCACCATTTTATCCGCCATTTTCTTCCGCCATATGCGTTTGACAGGGCGGCATTTTCAAACGTATTTCCGGTTCCTACACTCTAGCTCGAGCATATTTCCGCCATTTTCTTCCTTCATGTCATGTGTGTTCTTCTGACGTCATTTTTTTAAATTAAAAATGTATCTCGAGGTGGATTTGAACCTGCTACCACTGGAATAGGAATCCAACGCCTTAACCACTCGGCTAATTAGGCGATGAGATAAAGACGATGCAATAAGCATATACATAGGTGGTTAATGACCTGTGCAGCAACGTCATCCAGTTGTCAAGGTAGGTATTGGCGCAAACATTTAAACTTCGCGCTCGACTACAGCGCTATCTAGGTGATAATAATTACAATCACGAAAAGCGGCACAAAAAATTTGAATTTAAACTTGACTCGACTACAACGCTATCTAGGTGACACTAATTGTATTTACTAAAAGCGGCACAAAAATTTGAATTTATATTTCGCGCTCAACTACAACGCTATCTAGGAGACAATAATTGTATTCATGAGAAGTGGCGCAAAAACTAAATCATTTTGTATGTCGACTGACTTTAAAAAAATGTAGCCCATGTGGGGATCGAACCCACGACTTTTGCACGATGAGCACAACGCTCTAACCAACTGAGCTAATGAGCCAACGAAGGTATGTTGCAATATGTCGTCACTTATACGGGGACATTATAATTTTTATTAATACACAGCAGAATCAAAACCGGGTATCTAGCCAGGATGAGGATGTGGATGAGGATGAGGATGAGGATGAGGATGAGGATGAGGATGAGGATGTGGATGGGGTGGGGGTGATGATGAGGATGAAGATAAGAGAAGGTGAAAATATGTTTACTCATAATAATGGGTCGGTTAAGTTTGCTTATAAATAAATACCAAGTTCTTGACAATTAATTTAACTTCGTTTCATATAAAAATTTCAAATAGGATTCTAGTCACAACTTGATATTTTTTCATAAGCTCCCCTAAAAGATCTCGGCACATGTTTTTCATATTGTGTTCACTATTGAAAGCATAATATAAAGTGATACATTCAAAATATTATAAATTTTACGTCATATCAAATATTGTTACAATTTACTTTTTTCTTAATTGTAGAGCATAACTGTTGGAGTGATCTTGTCCTTCATACTGAATTTGATATAAACGTTTTTCGTTAATTTCCTTCAAATCATCATCAGTAAATACATCGTTGAAACGTTTTGGTAAAAAAATTTTGATTGCATAATGTTGCTCTTCTCCTATTTTTGGTTGCCATTCCGAGACAAAGGAAACTGTTGCCAGGAGAGATGGACCATATTTTGTCTTGACACGTTTCATTTCTTCGATGGTGTACCACATCAGGTGCTCCATTTCACATATTTTCTTCACTGGAATCATAGCTGAGATGTTCCCGCTTCCCACATTGTTGAATTTCTCTACGAACGTCTAAAACAAATCAACGAAAGAAAAGTGTTTTACGAATGCTTTGATTTAAATTTAATACAAATATATCCTAATATTGTAAATGTAATTACTCACCATTGTTATGTTGAGATGATTTACTGCAGCGAAGAGCAAAGTGTTGAACGATGTTGACCGTTGAAGGTTGAAGGCTGTACTGATGACGACTCGTGAAATGTCAAGAGACATCCGCTTCTTGATGTTGTCAATTCATCAATTTACAAACAAAATATTGATGACGTATTATTCTCACGAAACACAAAGTTGGGCAATCACTCACTGAATATTATACAATAGTTAGCATTTCTTTGAAATTTCAAGATTCATTTCTTTTAATAAAAAATCCATTCCTAATTCAAACACAACTCTCTGATTGATTTTATCACGTTGATTATCCATTTTCACAATAGTTTTAACAAACTGGGACAAATCATCTATATTAACATCAGATTTTTTAATTAATCGTGTTTTTAGATAATTATTTAAATTTGTTTTCACAAATCTACAATACACATTCTTAACACCACTGCTTCTATCTTTGACTTGTGTAAGAGTAAAAGTGATGGCTTCTGATTGCTTCAGAATTTCTCTACATGCCCTTTCACTTAAAATCACACCGAAATTCACATTACTTATACTTTTTAAACCGATATATTTCCCATGAACATTTTCTTCGACAAACATGGTATGATTATCAAACACTTTTTGAGGTGAATCTCGAACATCGATGATAAACGCATATGTGGTCCACATCTTGAGTTCTTCCAAAAATTCTGTCCATTCCAAAAACGATATAATCACACCAGAACCATTTATCGATGAAATTATTTTAACAAACGGTGTAAATTCATCTTCAGCATTCAGCCCAACGATAATCAGTTTTGATCGATATGGATTCACATAGAAAAGTGATTGCACAACACCGAGAAATGGTTTTTCGTCTATTGCTGGAGTGATTTCCATTTTTTTTTTTTTAAATATACAATTTCAACTATCTTCGATAAATCTTCAGAGGTAACTGACCTCTTTCATGGTAAATCGCAAATCAAATTGAATCTAACAAAATGTAATCGTCAGCATTTTTACTTTGAAACAAGACAGGTTTGAACAGGAAATGCAGGACATTGACCTCTCCTATGAAATGCGCATTATTTTTTGATTGCACGTGCGCAACAGCACTGTCCACCATATCCGGTGTCATGTTTCATGCAGTGGCCGAATATTTTAAAATAGGTTGATCTCACGAGTCGATCATTTTTTTCAGGTGATTTTTTATTAAAATGTTTGAGAAACGAATTTAGTGTTTTCCCTCTAGCTCTATGAGCTAGGAAAATAGCGCAATATTCACCGCAAACATTTGATGTAACGCTTTGTAGTGGAATACGATTATATGTCCAGCTTTTACAATGTTGATTTAGAAATTGACGGTGTTGTCGAATGAGCGGGGGATAGCCAAAACTACAAAAAAATTCCCCATTTCCATGCGTATTAATGTGACAAGCGACCCAATGTTGACCCTTGCACCTTGCTATGTCGGTATTGGCAATCAATTGAATCGGACGACCCACATGTTTAGGTAGTGTATCAGCAGCAAAAACACCAATAAATAAATCTTTAGAATATTTATCTTGAGAAAGTGCATTTTTTAATACATTTGCATACATTTTAAATTAATCCTTAACAACAGTACTCTTCGCATCCATAGGTAAACCTCGAATGAACATACAATCAGGGCTCCAGTGTTTATGTTCATAAAACGGGATGTCTTGAGGCAACCATTTATGTATCACGACCCCACATGATGGACAGGCAGCTTTGTCTCCATGAAACGTGTAATATAACCCAGCCTCGGCCAAGTCGCGTGCGGTGACATTGTCATTCGGGAATGATGCAAATGATTTCAATCTTGGTTCCAGTTGAAACATGTCGGTTTTTTCACTGTTTGCAACACACCACTGTGACAGCTTCATTGCACTTTTCAGAGAGCACATTTCACCCGCAAAACCAATATGCACACCATGGACGTAACACTTTATTTCTTCGTATGGAAATGATGACGATGAGTCATACTCGAAATCATTCAAATCAATAACATTTCTCCAGAAGATGTTGTCTAAATATTTCACATTTGTTCTGCCTCTGGTATATTTTAGTTTATAACCCAGACAGTGAGTGAAAACCATGATTTTTAATGCTTCATCTCTAGCTCTGCAGTTTGCGTACGTGAAACCAGTAAAATTTGTTTCACTAGAGTCATCAAATACCAGAATCGACGGACTTCTTTCGCCGTACGATCCATTTTCTAAAATCCACTGTTTTGATTTTTTGGTTATGTTGTCAACAACAGCAATTTCTTTCACAACATGAGTATCGTAGCCGACAGCCACCGTCTCGAAATCAATAGTACAACTCATGATGAGGGTTGGGCTAAGACTGAATAAAAAACACAAATACATTTCAATATATCAATTTTATTATACCATTTCAAACACTACAATATTCAAACAATATTAATTACTATAGTCGACAATCACATTTCGATTGCGATCTATCTCTAGAATATTATCAAACTCTGCATATACAATCACATCGATAGCTTCTTTAAGTGCTTCTTTAAAACGAAGATCGATACGTAAATTCTTGTTGTGTTGCAGACTATAATGATTTTCATTACAAGAGAGGTCTGGACTCAGGTCAAAGGCCAATAAAAAGATTCCATTTGGATATTCTTCACGAGAAATATCAATACCTCGATCCTTAAAGTGAATACCATTCCCAGAAAACAATGTATGATAGCAGGCGACATATTGGTTAGTATCAAAGTCGGGTTGCAGTGGTTTAGCTGGGATTTGTTGACCATCCGCATACATGCAGAAGTGGTTTAATCCAAAATGTTGAAAGTTGAAGGGATTCTTTGTATAGCTCCCGTTAACAGCTGCATTGGAGACAAGTCCAATGATAATTTTCTTCGGATTACCCGTCATGAATAAATTGCCTATTTCCTTGCTTTGTATTCCTGCTGGGATAGTTACCAGCTTGACATCTACTCTTGTTAGAGGATATTTTGCATTGGCTCCTTCTAAAACAATATTTTGTGCAATCATAACAGACTCATTCACGCGAACTTTTCGCACAAAAAGAGTAGCATCAGTGATGATTGTCTTGAAGGATGCATTGGAGCCGGCCATGAGATGAAACGAATCTCTGCTCTTGATAAACTTCATGCGTAACTCCACACCATTTGGTATGAGACGGTCTTGATTGAACAAATCGCCATGAATATTTCCAATCATATCCACAATTTGACTTCCATCTGTATACTTTTTTCGTTTCTGAAGCCCTAAATTCTTATCAAAATCCTCCATAAATCCAGCAGTATCTTTATACCAAAGTTGACATGTTCTATGTGAACTCTTAGCAGAGGGACCAAAGTGCATACAATTCTCAAAAAATGAACGATAGGCATAGTTATTATTTGATGAAGGGAGAAGTTTTCCGTTTAAAGTCATCTCAAACTGAGCAATCAGAGAATGCATGAAATTATTGACGGGCGCCACCACAGCAGCAGCCGTTTGAACAGCACCATCTGATTTTTTGACAAGAGTTGCAAGCGGCGAGCCATCTGCATTCACAATTTTTGCTTGAAGTGCAAGCAGAGATTGACCTATATCTATGTATTCCTCACCTTGTGCAGGAACAACAAATTCAAATGGGGCAAATTCTGTCATTGCAGCAATGGGTTTATAAGGATACCAATCACCTCTCTCAAGACAAATTTGAGTCGATGGAACTTCAAAAATATTCAATTCCGATTTCATCGCCTTTTCGGATTCTGCATGCATAAGAGACATGATTATGCAAAAATGTCTGTAAAACAACCAGGTGTATTTGTCGTCTTCTTCTTCTTTGTCTTTTTAACCACCTTCTTCTTTTTAGGCTTGATGTTTAGAGTTTTTTTCGGAGAGATCTTGTTCCTCTTACGTTTGCTCTGACACTGAAGAATGCGTAACCTCTTCAACCTTTTTATCCCATCACCAGTCATATTTTGAAATTTGTCTTCTACTTTTCGTTTGAGATTTGCACCTGCTTCACCGACTCGCCTATGAAATGATTCTTTCACAGGTTTATTCTCAACTAAATCACCCAGAAAATTTGCTCCCGTTCTAGCCGTCTCATGAGCAACAACACGAGCACCGCTTCTTAGTAGAGGAATAGCAGATTTAAACAACCCTTTGAAGAAGCTTGCAAACCCATGACCACGTTGATAACTTGCACCATGATAAACATTCAATCTTCCTCCAGCCTGGTCTCGGTAAAATTTTGTATAAAGTTCCACATCCATTATGATCGGTGGCGAAAATGAAGCACCACAGCAGAAGTTCCAGCTTGAAATGGTAACGAATCACCAGTGTCTCCTCTTAAATCAATTTCGATGCTTCTAATCTCATGAATCATAACCGGAACGTAGAGTAAATTTAAAAATCTTTGAGTGACTTGTTCACCAAATTTGTGAGTTTTATATTGTGTATTGACAATACGTAATAGCGGAGCAACCACGTCCCCTACGATTTGAGGTTCTATTACATTACAATACACAAAGATAGATTTGGGAGTTCCAGCATCAACATCTATTGCTCTACCGACTAATGGACACACGCCATTTGTAATGTTGTGTTCATAACCCAATTGAATAGCGAGATTAGGCGCAAAATTTACTTCATGCTCTTCATCTTTACTATTCTTCACAGAAATACAGCCGCTTGCATTCAAATCGCTGAGCGGTGCAATGCTGATATCCAGGTGTTTTATTGCATCATTGATAGTTTTCAACAACATGTCACCAGTTTCATAGTAGCCCGGCTTTATGTCCACTCTTTCATATACCCTAGTTTTTTTCTTTCCTAGAATAGTTTTTCGTGAAACACCAACATAATTTTGACCTTTAGTCACATTGAACAGCGTTTGTGGGTAATGAAGTTCAACCAAAGCTACCTCCCAGGGACCTCCTGATAATTTTACAGGTTCCTGCAATTGAGTGACAAAATTTGCTGTCGTATTATCCTTATACATTTTCATCGAACTGTTGCTAGGCAACGTCATGTAGAGAGAACGATTCATATTTTTTGAATGTCAGAAGCTAATATCCAAGAGTTGAATTTGGCAGGCAGACCCTTCCACTGAACCAAAACTTTCTCACTGACGCCCTGCCCCGTTTTGCGTATGATTTTATGTATTTTGTAAAGAGAATTATCACCCTTCGTAACTTTTTGCAATTCTTTTTCATAAAACGTTCCAACAATTTCCTCACCTTCTAAATCTTCAATTCTATACACCACTTGGTGTCGATCAACAATACAAATGACTTTGAATATTTCGTCAGACCAATTTTGTTCGTAACCCTTATCAAAAATTATTTTTTCTCTGCTGATACGCACATAATCACCTACCTTTAATTTAGGTTTAGATCGTTTCCTACTCTCAATTTCATTATCTTTATAAAGATGACGCCAAACTTCAAGAGCATTTTTGTCACTCACCGCAGCTGGCATCATACCAATTGACCTATGCACTCGATGATTATAAGCATTCATCAGTTTTGGTAGTACATTTATGTAGCGATACGTGTTCTTTAATGTAAAATACTTCCACATCATTTCCTTGATTGATCGGTTGAGCCTCTCAGCTATACACGCTTTGGTGTCAGGGTTATTTGTGTAGTAAAAATGAACATTATTTTTGGTGAGAAATTTTTGAAAATGTAAATTTTTAAATTCTCGGCCTTTATCGGTCTGTATGCGAACAGGTTTACGCTTACTTTGTTTGAAAATCTTTGCGAAAGCCTGAGACACTTCTTTACCTGTCTTTTGTTTAAGAGGAATCAACCAAGCAAATTTACTGAATACATCAATTACAGATAACAAATAGTTGTATTTATCATTAAATTTACTGAGTGATCTCATATCATTTAAATCAGCCTGCCATAGTTCATCAATGCTGTTGACTATGTATCGGTTACGTTTAAATCTTTTTCGAACAGGTTTATGTAAACTATAAGTATCTTGAGATTGAAGCCATTGCAAAATAATTTTTTTAGGAATCTCTTTATTAGTTGCCTTCCACAGTGCATTTAAAGTAGAAAATCCAGCTGGATGCCCAGGATCATTATAAATACGAGACAATCTTTTACATATTTTAGAATTCATTTAAACACAAATTCATCCCAATCTCCCATAGAAGTTGCTCCTCTTGTTCGTTTTGATGGCTTCTCCGAAGGTGATGGTAGAGGTCTGTTCAGTTGACGGTATCGCTGAAGAATGTCTTCTCTTCTTCGAATGTTCCCTATAAGTGTGAGTGGTAGATTTATGTCGGTGAGAATTTTGGCAAACATGTTCCAACCAATCGGTTCTGTTTCTCCTCGACGATTGCGAACAAGATCAGATATCAAATCTGTGATTGTGGAACCGAAAATTTTCACACCGTTCACACTGACAAGTCCCGAATCATCCCATGAAATAGCATCAGATGATGCCAGCTTATCGAAAATAAGTCCAGCTTTTCTTTTAAAAGTGCCGGGAACAGCTTGTAACACTTGTGTTCTCATGGGTTCTTCAAAAACTGCATCATCTTCATCCTCTTCCACCATCTTCTTCACAGGGATTCCAGGGTGAGTTTCAACTTTTTCAGGACGTATCTCCACAGAAATAGGTTGACGGGCTTCATTTACAAAATATAAATACCTTTGTAGAACTTCATAATATTTACGCCATTTTTCATCATCAGAAATTTTGCTAGCGTGAAGTATTTGATGTTTATCTCTATCAAGAGATGATAATGTATCATTGAGAGGATGTATTTGCGGTTGTTGAAGTCGTTGCATACTCTCTGGGTTTACAAGAATCATCTTTTTAGTATTATCCATAATGATTATGATGATGATGAGTTAAAAATACTTCCCAAAAGTCCACTAATAAGCGGAGCAATCAAAAGTGGGAGAAACGCACCACCAGACTGAACCAAAATTTTTTTCTTAGTTTTCCAGCTATCACCCTTGCGTGCAATTTTTCGTAAGAACTTCTTATGACGACGAAGTTTATTCTTCTGAGAGGGTTTCAAGAGAACACGACCTTTTAATGTGTTTAATACACAAGCACAAATTGATTGAGTCAAACCTTTATCTGCTGATTTTAATATACTCTTGCGCATAGCAGGGGTTGCTTTACTCAATGCCTTGAGGAGTTCACTATACCTCCTCGTTGAGTCAGTCATCGTGATGAAATGAAGCTTTTATGACAATGTAGTGTCATTTAGTAGATTTTGGTGTGTATACAACACAGGCCTCATCATCAGGGAAAATATGAGTGCGCAATCTCATATTCTCGGGGCAAGTCTGTGTAAAATCAAATAGAATATAGCCGTGAGGTTGACTCGTTGCATCTTCGAAAGATTCTTGCACATGTTTCATGTTTCTAGGGCATACCTGCCTTGCGAGATGTAAAATTTGAGACTTATCACGAGGATTTTTAAAAAGAATAATATAGTGGGCATTCAAAGAGATATCACGTCGTCCCTTACCTTGATTAAAAATATTTTGAGAAATGAGAAATACACTCACTTTACGATGATGTGAGATTTTGGTAAACAAGTCCACAACCCTATCATCTGCTTCTCGCATTAGATCATCGATAATCAAAATTTGAGCCCCGGAAGATGCAGACAAGTCGGCAGGATTAATAATTCCCTCGTGGAACTTGACTCGTGGATCTTGAATAGATTCATATAAACTCTGCCACTCGGCAAAACACCAAATAATATTTTTTATAGGTTCATCTACCATAGAATCCAAATTTGTTAAAAAACGGCGTATAAAATAAGACTTGCCACATGATGTGGGCCCCGCAATCAAAGCTGTAAAAGGAACCTTCCAGGTTGGATCCATTTTGTTGAATGAGATTAAAATATATTTGTTGATAAATTTATAATATTTTTTGAAAATCATAAATTGTCAAGGAATGAGGATTGAGAGTGAAGAAGGGAAACAAATTATTCATAAAAAACATAAGTTTAGAATAAAACATGTATTTTACAAACATGTGTCATGTTAACAGGTACATTGACATTGATGTGATGTTGATGTGATATTATTATAACTAATTCTAAATTCTCTAATCTATGTCCATTTCCGTGTCTATTCTAAAATGACCGTATGCTAGGGTGTTGAAACCATCATGTAGAATGTATCTCTTGTCGTCGAACGGTGATAGTGTACTCTTCCTCTGACTGACAGTAAATATTTCATGTTTGAAGCTACGGATGGACATCATTTTCTCACTTTGTACACATTTTTCAAATAAGGCGGCTCTATACTTTTGATGAGTAACATATTTTTTCATTGTGGCTCTAGTTATGCCTTTACCAACCTTTTTGTTTCTACCGTCCAACTCCAAGAGACTGTACATTTTTGCCCTTAAACCCACAAATTCCTTCACAATTCTACCGTCCGACTCGTCTTTCATTTTTCCCAACACCTTTTTATTAGTGTTGGAAAAAAGGAAGTGATCTTTCGGCAAATTGGAAGTATCAAATAGCGAAATGTCATTGGCCATGTCTTGATATAGATCATCAGTCTGGATCTCATAACACAGTGAGTCTGTGTCTGTGAATAATAATTTTGAATTTTGATTGTATTTAGTTTTTACATAATTATAGTGAAAATCATACATGATGGTTTTACTTAAATCTAAAATACTGAAGCCTGCATAGATTGGTCGATTTAGTTTCAGACAGATTTTCTTACACTGTACTGCAACTAGATTGTTGGAAAATATTTCAAATCTTTCGAATGCAGGGTTTGCCGCATATTTTAACATTTGTTTCTCATCATTGATAAGCGTAACGTTTACCCGATTTCTGACATTTTCCATAGTTTTGCCGAAAACAGCGTTGTTCATTAATTTAAAAAAGTCTTTTTCAAAATCATTCTGTGCCTTCACACGTTGCGCTGTATTGAAATCAATATATTGTTTCAACCATTGCGTTTGTGTGAATTCTAGAACGCGGTGAATTTTTGTCAATTTCAAGCCAAGAGAAGTGTATTGCTTCAAGTTCTTGTAGTGTACAATATACTTTTCTTTGTTTTCCAAATTTGGAATCAGCTTTTTGATTTTAGAATGACCAAGTTTCAGGTCGTCTGAGAGTTGCTTAGCATAAGGTGAGAGTTCACTTTCAGACACACATTTTCGCTCAGGTGCCAAAGGGTAATCGTTGTGCTTGTCATGTAATTCTTTTGGATATTTGAGATCAACCTCCAAAATATATCCTTTATCGGAGTCATCTGCAACAGTTGTAAAGTCAGTTTTCCTGATTTCTGCCGGACTCATCCACTTGAAATCACGGATGGGGAGGAAATCTGACATCGCAACACCGTACAAATTATTCACATCCCAATAAATGATATATTTCGAAGGTTTATCGGCATCGAAATCATCCATGTATTTATTATTAGCTTCCGAAAATCGCGTCGTGATCGTTGCCACACCGCCCCTGACACCCTCCTCCATGAACAAATACATATCGGGGTCTGTAAATAACTCTAACTCTACCTTGGTCATGCGGAGGCAAGCCTCCCATGCCAGACCCGGAGCAGTGTAGGTGTGGCAAGGATCAAGTTGGTAGTTGGCGAGGCAAAGTGTTCGAAAGATTTCAAACACATCCGCTAGTAGCAGTACATCAGTTAACACATAGAGATCTTGATACTCTCCCATGTGTTTCATTTCAAAACTCCTCCAAACATTTTGGGCGTGTTCGTAATCATCATCACTGATGTCCTCTTCAGTGAGATCATTCTTAAAGGCAGATTTAGGGGGTAGGCAACCTTCCATCAGCTTTTCTTCTGAATCAAAATAACTGTATGGGAATACACCTTTCCTCAAGAGTAGAGGGAGAAGGTCTTCACTGAAGAATGATTTTAAAATTTTGAATCTGTCAGAACCATAGTTGACAAGATTTTTGACTAGTGAATCTAGAGAAGTGCTCATGAATTGAAAAGAGTCAATGAATCTTAACTGCCCCAATGAGAATGACACATACTTCTCTGTATTGTTGGGGATTACAATGATTTTCTGATTTTGAATTTTGCCAATGCCTTGCATAATGAGATGTGAATCGTAATTTCGAAGATTATGAAATATTACAGGAATATGCTCGGCTTGAGGTGCATTTATATTACATTCATTATGTGCTGCACCCCTAAATTTGCCAGTTATGTGATCATGGTCACGAACACGATCAACATCGTCCAGAGGCTTTTCACAAATGCTACACATGGTGGCCTGTGCAAAGGAAATCTCGTCTTCATCTGTCATCTTAAGAGGGATAATTCTGAACATTATTTTCAATAATTTCTCCTGCATGACCAGAAGTGAATTAAGAAAATGATCCACAACATTATCACCACTGTACACACGAGGTGGCTCGAATGCTTTTCCCTCCGCATCAATCACAACGAAGGCATATCCCGAAGGATCATGCAGAGCAGTCTTATGCGTATGTGATCGTGCATCATCAGGTTCACAACCATTCAACTTCCTCACAAAACACTCAAAATCCGCATATATAGTGAAAGGTGCTTTAAATGAAAAACCTCTTTCGCTATACGTCATGGAATTTTTACCCTCCTGAGGCATAACAATTCTTTGAGGGTCGTGTGAGTCGCAGAGGGTGTGATGCGCTTCAAGCCTTTCCTCCGTGGAAAATCTATGCAGACAACGATGACAATAATATGCTCTACATCTATGTTTGGTCAGTGAACTAAGAAGGCGACTGAGGTCCTTGATGAGGAAGTAATGAGAATTTTCCTCGTCGGACATGAATAATAAATTTATATGATTATCTCTATTTTCTTTCGTAATTCTAAGAGGGTACACTATTTTATAATTGCCGAATTTATCGGGCATTACACCATATACATTTACGGAAATGGACGTGTTTTGTTTCTCAAATCTATCTATGTTACTAATTTTTACAGGGTATTCTATTCCACTCATATTTACACTAGATTCTAAATTAACATAATTATTTACACGTTCTGCATTAAATGCTGGAGGGTGAAGATAGGCTAAAATGCTCCATAAGAAACACTTTTGGTCGTCATTTTTTACATTTATAATCGATTTTGTATAATATAATTTAGGTGGTAGGAGCATATAACTACTGGCAGCTAATGGAGCATATTTCACTGATTTTAATTCTAATTGTAAAACTCTATCTACGATCCAACCGCTCCCTTCACGTTGGAAATTTTGACATGCTTTAGCCATGGATGAAAAAGCTACATTAAATTGTTCGTCAAACTCATCCATATTATAAATTAAAACACTATTCTTACTCCTAAAACATGCTTTTGTGATGACCTCATCTTCACCCTGATTCTTTTTAAATTGAACCACTAAACTTAAGTACCATTTTACACCTTTAAACACTTCTAAATCTTTTGCTAATTTCACTCTCACCGTGTCCATTCTGTCCGAAACAAATTTTAAAACATCTAAAGAATCATGTTCAACGTCACTACTGTCTTCACCTCCTTTATAGGTATAGGTCTTAACTTTACCTCGGAAAGCACTACTCACTTCACACGTGTACTGGTCGGGTTCATCTGCAGGCACCGATGATGTTGACGGCCCAGGAGTTGATGGTGGAGCTGGGTCGTCGACATGTCGAACCCCCGTGTTTGAAGTACTCGGGGGCTTATGATACTTGACATGGGCCTGCAGATTATCCCTGCGGTTGAACGATGCGTTGCAGAGAGTACACGTGTGAAGAGCTGTTGAAGTGTTGCCAGCAGATGGAGGAGTGGAAGGATGCATAGCCAGTTTGTGACGTTTTAAATTTGAGTTTAAAGTAAACGTAACGGCACAAATTGTACAGGGGAACGTTGACTTCTCCCCCTTACTATGCACCCTGCCATGCCGCTTCAGACTATCTTTGCGCTTGAAGCTGGCATTGCACTCCTCGCACTTGAAGTTCTCCATCTCTCTACAAAAATAAAATAAAAATATTTGTAAAAATGTATTTTCCAATATGGAAATGTATTACCTAATTGCTATTTAACTTTCTCTTTGAAATTATCATTTAAACGTACCTTGATTAAACTGCTGGTTTTCTCCTATGAAGACGGAAGACGAAAATGTTTCGCAGCAATTCCGGAAACTGTAAATTAAAAAAATTAAAATTAGTTTACCTATAATGTAGAAATAATTTAATTATTTTCCAATATAGAAATGTATGACCTAATTGTTATTCAACTTTATCTTTAAAATTATTATTTAAACGTACCTTGATTAAACTCTTGGTTTTTCCCTTCGAAGACGGAAGACGAAAAATGTTTCGCAGCAAATCCAGAAACTGTAAATAAAAAAATGATAATAAGTTTACCTAAAATGTAGAAATAATTTAAAGACATCCATTTAACTTCTTTTAAAAATTAAGAATAACTCACCAGAATGTGTGAAAGTCGCTGTTCTCTCTCGCTCCACAAAATGAAACCGATTGTTAGGAAATCACACAAGTGTAACCTGTAAAAAATAAAATGCAAACATTAAATTCTATTCATAAAATTATATTTGTTATAAATACCTATTTTGCTTGAAAGTGAAAAAAACTTACCTCAAATCTTTGTAACACAAACTTGAAGAAATAAAAACTTTGTAATGATAATTATAATTAAACAATGATGAACACTCGGATAAAACACACCGCTTGAAAAATTCACTTTAGACACACAATTCAATTCTTATGATGCAATATGAAGATGAACCGCACTGGTCGATTGATTTGAAGAGAATGATTGATTTGGCAATCAACACTTATTAATATTGTAACAAGAGGTCATACACCTGATATTAGTCTCGTACGAGGTACTCACTTACGGATGAACTAGCATCAAACCAGGTGCTAAAATTGATGATGCAGCGATTTCATTTCCGTTCAACTATGAGATGCAGGGTCCAAAGTCCAATATACGTCGCAATTGTCTCACGGATGTGATGATGCAGGTGTTCAATTGCGTCTTTAGAGTATCTTGTTACCTCAGCAGTGTAGTGTATTTGATAAATGCAGGTGACATGAGATGCATTCATTACAATGCTTTATTTAATATTTTGTTCAATAGTTGGAATATGTGAACACAATTTAAAATTTCATAATAATAATTAAAAAGATGCTACCATCCACATCCTCATCCACATCCACATCCCAATCCTTTATAAGATGTAGGATTCAATGTCCAAATATCAATTGGATTATGTGAAAACAAAACAAAATTTCAAATTATCTTTACATTCTAATTTTTTGCGTTAGTTTTAAACTTTTAATTAATACAATTATTGACACCTAGAGAGTGCTACAGTCGAGTATGAAATATAAATTTAAATTTCTACACCACTTTTAGTAAATACAATTATTATCACCCAGATAGCGTTGTAGTCGAGCGTGAAGTTTAAATGTTTGCGCCAATACTTACCTTGACAACTGGATGACGTTGCTGCACAGGTCATTAACCACCTATGTATATGCTTATTGCATCGTCTTTCTCTCATCGCCTATTTAGCCGAGTGGTTAAGGCGTTGGATTCCTATTCCAATGGTAGCAGGTTCAAATCCACCTCGAGATACATTTTTAATTTTAAAAAAAGTGACGTCAGAAGAACACACATGACATGAAGGAAGAAAATGGCGGAAACGTTTAAAATAAGCTTGGACTAGAGTGTAGGAACCGGAAATATGTTTGAAAATGCCGCCCTGTCAAACGCATATGGCGGAAGAAAATGGCGGATAAAATGGTGGATAAAATGGTGGAACAAAATGGCGGATAAAATGGCGGAAATGGTTAAAATATGCTGACACTAGAGCGTGGGAACCGGAAACACGTGACAAAATGGCGCCAAAACAAGATGTGACGTTATAAAATAGGCTGACACTAGAGCGTGGGAACCGGAAACACGTGACAAAATGGCGCCAAAACAAGATGTGACGTCATAAAATAGGCTCACACTAGAGCGTGGGAACCGGAAACACGTGACAAAATGGCGCCAAAACAAGATGTGACGTCATAAAATAGGCTCACACTCGTAGCTGAGATTTCCACATCTCCACATCCTGCACCAGAACCCCCAAATGCTGTCTACTTTATTATTTATTATTAATTCTTTATTGACAACAGGGCCGAGGCCCCACAAGTTCAATATAATATAATTAATTTGTACAAAACAATACAAACACAAACTTAAAAATTAGACATCACATAATCAGCACCAATTGGCTCCTCGTCAAACGAACATAGGAATTGTGTTTAAAAACAACTCTGAAACAACCTGTCTAAAATCAGTATAAGATATAAGTTGTTAATATCTACGTCAAAAACACTTTCATTAGTTATACAATTAAAAACAGATTGCATGCGATTAAGGCAAGAATATATAAAAAAACATTTAGACGAGCTTTAGGAACAAGGAACACATCAAAGTTCCATGTAAGTTAATTCTACAGTTTAAGAGAATTCCCTGTTGTGTAGTGAGCCACTGCTTCTGGGACGAGGTTTCTTCACGCAAGAATAACGCGACGTACCGCGTGATCCTCGGCAAGCTGACTCGCGCCTGGGAGGTCGTCGAGGACACCGAGCAGCGCATTGACGCCGCGGAGATCATCCTGCATCCGCGCTACCGCGGTCGCAAGCGCAACTACCAGCACGACATCGCCTTCGTCAGACTCGGCGCCAGAGCCAACGTCACTGAAGGCGTCGGCGTCGCCTGCGTTGATTGGACGGACAGGTTCGAGGCGACGCACTTGATGCCCGGCGTCAACGGGACGGTGAGTGCATTGAACCGCAATTACTCATTTGCAACATTGTGTAACTTGGAGAAATGCACATAGGCGATTCAAAAACCTGTGTACTCTTAGAAGTTTGGACGAATTACGTTGATATTTTCTACCATATTCTCATTTAGTCTTCTTTAGAGTCAGTTATAAGTACCTACACCTTGTCCTTTTACTCTTAATTTATTCTTCAACGATAATATCGATAATATGTAAAATCAGATGTTCTCGATGACTTATAGTGATGGTGAAATCTGAACTTTAGTCAAAGTCCAGACTAACTCTCCCCTACTGTCTGTCTCAGGCAACTGGCTGGGGCTACACCGAGGACGAGGTCGTCAGCGACGTGTTGAAGTTCGTCTCCCTGCCCTACGTCGACGCCATCCAGTGTTACGACTCTCTGAGCGAGGAGATCCAGCCCCTGGTGACCGTGGACAAGTTCTGCGCCGGGCTCGTCGGCAGGAACGTCAGTGTTTGTCCTGGGGACTCTGGAGGAGGGCTGGTGTTCTATGAGGAGAGCAACGACAGATATTATCTGAGAGGAATCGTCAGTTTGGCGTTCAGACCAACTGAGTTTACAGGAGTTTGCTACACGCAACAGGCAACTGGATTCACGTACGTCTCGGCGTACTTGCGTTGGATGCTGCCTTATCGTACAATGCACCCATAATGCAGGCGCATTACTATGTTTTAAAGGTGTGATAAAAGTAGATAATAAAATAAATTAACTCTATAACTATACGAGGAAATCTATTGAGAGAAACATCTGATAACACGGGATTGGCAATTTTGAAAATTTATGAGCATGTAGATTCCTAGAATATTCGATTGTCATCCAGAAACAGATCTATAAATCATCTTATTAGTAAATTTAATAAATGTTTGAAACTGAGAGATACTGTGAGAATTACATAAAGATAAAATTTTATCGTTCGACCAGCGTTGCACAATAACTTGCTTTTTACAACTATGACAAATTTAACCAAATGTATGTAATACAAAATGCAACAAATTCATAAGAAAATTGTTATATGGTCTGGAGTGCAAATAGAAATAAAATACTTTTATAAAATACCTCATTGATTTTTAACACCTGGGAGCAAACACACTTGGTCGGAGAACATTTAAGACAGTAGCAATGTCAAGCATTTCACGTGTGTCCCTTCGGCCGCCAAATCTCTGGGCGTCTTCTTCACGGAGTTCTTCTGGTTCTTCATCGCCTCCCCTCTGTTCTTCAACAACATCATCACACATCGGTGATGTCCGCCGCTCGCCGCGAGATGTAACGGAGAGTTCCCCTCGTAGTCGACGCTGGTCACGTCGGCGTTGTGTTTCAGGAGCATCTTGACACACTCGACGTGGCCGTTGACGGCGGCCTCGTGCAGGGGGGTGCGACCCTCCTCGTTCTTACAGTTCAAGAGTCCATTGCATTTCAGCAGCAATGTCTCGACACATTTGTGATGGCCGTTTCTTGCCGAGTGATGGAGCACGTTCGAATCCTCGTTGTCGACTAAATTCATATTTGCTTCTTTTGAAATCAAAAATTTGAGACATTCTAGATGACCTCTGCTCGCTGCGAAAAATATCGGGCTCCAGTTGTCCTGATTTTCAATACAATCTACATTTAAACCACTGCTTAAAAGAACTTGCACGCAACTTGTACGTCCTTCTCTGGAGGCATAATGTAAAGCATTCCAGTTTTCAGCATCATTCGCATATAAATCTGCTCCGTATTGAATTAACAAGGATACAATGTCCTCGTGGCCATTCATTGACGCGTAGTGGAGGGCGGTGATGTCATTGGCACGATTAATACCGTTCACCTCTGCACCGTTCTCCACGAGGTACTGGACGCACTCGTGGTGCCCGTTGATGGCGGCGTGATGGAGGGCGGTCATCATGACGCCGTCAGTGGAGTTGATGTCGACGCCGTGGTCGAGGAGAAGAGCGACGCTGGCGACGTGACCGTTGGCGGCGGCCAAGTGAAGGGCGTTCATGTCCTCCTCATGGGGGTCGACGCAGTTGATGTTGATGTGTTGATGGAGAAGCGACGTGAGAGTTGAAGTGTCGCCGGCGAAGGCAGCTTGCAAGAAGAGACAAGACAACGAGGCCTCCGGCTCGGTGCAAGTCGCCGAGAATTCCATTCTACGATTCTATCAAATAATGAGAAACAGCTGCAAATTAGTTTCCTTTATCGACGACATAATTCATTGTGTCTATTGTCATATTACTGCGACATACTATTGGGATACTATAGTAACCAACAGACGATCTGTGGGTTGAAGAATAATAGACATTTAATTTTGCCGTCCATTACCAATATCATTACTTTACCAGCGTGCGTACAATGGCCCATTGTAACATCGAGCAGTCTCTTAGGTCGAGATAACTAAAGGGTTCGCAAAATACTGGTTTTACAAGAAAAGTCCAATAGACAGATCGCATGTTGGTTACATCGTCATTCTTTTAATTGATACATACATGCAAGTAATATGACAAGTGGATTTTATTTGTCAGCCAATACTATGGGATCATTATTTGTAGCAAGCAGAAAACACTACTGTTGTTTTTTTTGTCGAGGATGGTGATATTGATAAAACAATGAAGTCAACAATGCGTCTATGGATTGATGTAGCTTGTTGTAATAATTGGAAATGTAGTTGCAAGCTAAGGAGAACATTTCTCTTTTAAAACTCCTTTAAAACTCCTTTAAAATTGAAAACTCCGGTAGGTACTTACATGCTTTTTACGGAGGAATATTTCTCAATACCCTGATAATTATGAACAAAATAACTTGACTGTCTGCATTTATCCGTTAAATGAATTGTGGATTTGAAAGAAGATGTGCGAAATCCGAAGAATTTAAAATACGATAAGATACTCTTTCTTATCGATATATTAATTCAAGTGTCACTAAATACTTTTTACGCTTATCTATTTTTAATTGCTTCCCAAAGATACCATTAGGAAATATGAGATCAGGTATGTATACGGAGCTGGTATATCTTTCCTGATCTGAATATCATCCGTGTTTGGACTCTTTGTAATTTTGGACACATCTACAATTTTGTCCATTTTGTTCATGTCCATCTAGAATTTTGTTTGATCTGGATTCAGATCAAAACTATAACGGGCTGTGGAGGTGCTTGGCAGACTTTTTACAAGTTTTTGTTTTCGTGGGGCTAGGTACATCTACTGCAATGACAGTAGCTTTATGTCAATGTCATTGATCTACTGCGATGGTTTCTTCGGTATAGAGTCTCTGGTTTGTTGATGGCGACGTCCATCTTCGAGCTGGGAATGATGCTATCAGAAGAGATGGAAATAAAATTAATAATGAAATAAGATCATTCACAGACTGCAAGAAAGTTGAGGCACAATGTGTTTTGATTCAAATTATATTATAATAACTAATAATTGAAACATTGGTGTGTTACATTTTAATACCTGTGTTGATAGTGTCCTCCTATACACTATACAATACCTAAATAAGTTCAAGTAGCAGAAATCAAATATTAATATCTCAACGATATCAGCCGCATTACTTCTGGGTTATCATCAGCGCGTCTCTCCAGACGTGTTGTTGATTAGAAGAGTCTGTAGGTGTAAAGTGACGTCATGTCTGCAGACTGTCTCTCAGCACGGTCTTCTTAACCTTTCCAGTCGCCGTCCTGGGAAGAGCATCCAGAAAGCGCACTCCTCCATGAAGCCGCTTGTGATCAGGCAGTTTATCTGCAACAACAACCATTCAGCATCCATTTCATCACATCATTGACCACTCCCACCCTCTCTTACCCTCCACGATCTTCACCAACTCCTGTTCAGTGACGCTTGTCCCCGGCCGACGCACGATGAAGGCAGTTGCCCTGGCGAAGTCCTCTGCATGGAAGATGCCGACCACGGCTGCCTGGAGCACAGCAGGATGCTGCAGGACGACTTCCTCGATGTCGCCGGGGTACACCTGGAGGCAGGAGAATCTTAGCTGCCACAATCAAGATGGCTGGCCTTTGAGAGTTCCGGGTTGGAACCATGATGTCAACAGGCCTCGACATGTACATCCTTCGAAACACTTCATAATTACCGTCCAATGGCCCAATTATCTATACACACATCTTCTATCGAGAGGAGGTTAGGGTGGCACATTACCTGACCTTCTTGGTCTACTGGAGGGGTTTTTCGATTACTGCGTTTTGTGCAGGTAAATTAAATAATTCTGAAAATAGGTACGTTTCAAGTACTGTTGTAGCACTAATATATACTTTCATCTGTATTTTCTTCCGCATATTTTCCACCAGAACTTTTAAATTGGATAAGTTCTAATCCTAAAAAGGATACCTTGTTTTGAATGGACAACATACACAAATATTGTTTAAGCAGAATTAGGAGCAGTTAACTCACATGTACTCCATTGTATTTAAAGCAGTCGTTCATCCGGTCGATGACGTAGAAATAGCCATCTTGGTCGTAGTAGCCGATGTCGCCGGTGTGAAAGAAGCCGTCCTCGTCGAACCTGGAGGCGGTGATTTCCGGGTTGCCACGGTAACCCTTGAAGACTGCATTGGATTTGATGCACACTTCACCATGCTCATTCGGGCCGAGAATTTGCTGCGTTTCTCTGTCAACTATCTGCGTAAACAATTCAGAACATTGTTCAAGCGCAACCCTCTCGACACCATCATCTCGCGGGGCCGCCACTGCCATGGCTAATGGATTCTTAATGGATGATTCTCAGCGAACGAGTTATATTATAACCAATAATAAACGCCCGACCAACGGCAAATGCTGACTGTCCCATAAATAGGGATGTTCGTAATAGGGATGTAAGTGCCGCTATAGGTAGCTTTGAATATTAAATCCTTACGAGAATTCAAAGGTATAGTCGTCTCATCGAGTCTGTAGCCACTTCAGCAAATGCTGTGAAAAATTCAACAATAGGCTTAGCTTGTAATCCTGAGTGTTTTGACGTGACGCGTGTCCGGTTGTAAATATCTCTCAACCACTGCAGGTGTCCGGGAAAGGGTTGTTTTGTTGTGGTGCCAAATATCTTTCAATGCAGTTGGCTTTAAAAATTCACGGAAAGTTGTATCAAATGGCAACAGTGTAGGTGGAAGGGGTGGCAGGTCATTAAAAGAGTTGTATCTTGTCAGAGCTTAACTGTCGAACAAGGGTCAAACAATACTGTTCGTCTCATGAAAGGAAAGACTACAGACTCGCTGGGACGACTATACTTATTATCAATGATCTGTGCGACTGACCTTGACTGATCCATGCGCCACGATCCTGCCGACTGCGCCTGGATGTCCGACGACGCCGTGGCCAGGACTGAATCCGACGCACTCAGTCATGGCGTAGATAGTTACAATCGGTGTGCGCAGAGTGTTCTGCGCAAGCTGTTGCAGTTCGAGACTGCATTTTGCGCCGCCGTACATCAAGCAACGCAGGCTCGACAAGTTGTACTCTGGGCTTGACGGACTGCGCTTGGCGATGGCGACGAGATGGGGCAGCGCCATGACGGCGATGTTGATCTGATCTCATGTCAAACACATCTCAAGAAGCGGAGCGGATATTAGACTTAGTCAAATGTGTCTGGACGTCCTGAATTGTTAGAAAACTTTCAATAACTTGAAAGTGAATAATTAAGTAGTTGAGACATATTGAAAGGTGACATTTGTGTCGTAATAAGGAGGCCTTGTCGAACGCAAACAATTCAAATATATTTTTCAACCAATAGACAATGTTTTTTTTCTAAACCCCCATCCCTTCCTATCATCCTGATTCCTTACCCCATGGAAGTTTTCCACAGAAACCTAAATTCTCATCATTCGAGCTGAAGTGCAATGAGACATGGTGAGAGTATCGTCACCGGGGGTATGACAGTTCGTAGTGAGCATTCTCTACCTTCATTCCATTCTCCTCGGAGATCTCCAACCCTCATCAGTGCGTTGTGTCTAATGTCCTCCGACCGGGTAGCTCAGTCGATAGAGCTCTCGCCTGGCAAGTGAGAGGTCCCGGGTTCGAGCCCCGGTTCGGTCGGATATTTTTCACAACGCACATATCTTCCTATCATCCTGACTCGCCATGGAAGTTTTCCACAGAAACCTACATTCTCGTTATTAGTTTTACCTTGAAATTTTGAATAGCGCCCAAGAGTACGTCATCCAGACCCGGTCCTATGCTGACGTCCAGCAGAACCAACTTGTAGCCGTATGTCAAGCTAAACATTAGCACTGTCTGACAGGAGATCCAGAAGGGTCCAGCCAAGTTGAGCACCACTTCTTGCTCCAACACCGACCCGCCATGAGGTCTGGAACAGTCGCCAATGCAAAGGCAGCTAAAGCGTATCCAAAGTAGACTGCTTGCAGTGTTGAATATAGTATTGAATCATAGAGATGGTGTGGGATTTTACTCGTATATCTCTTGGGGACCGGAATAAGGGAATCCGATAGAAGATGAGGAATGTAATTGGGTGGACTGAAGTGAAAACGGTTCTAGGGTCCCCTTTCTGATCTGTTTGGTCAGTTGATCCCCAGACAGCTTCATGTTCAAGTAGGTAAGGTACTATGGAAATTATCTGTATAGTTAGTGGAAGATGGACCTCGACCTAGTCAGGGGACATGACGAAGTCGGCCCCTATATTTTACATGTGCATTCTTTTCACTTACGGGAACAACGACGCAATATCCAGCAGCGCCCCGAACCCTGAATGCGTCATTTCCACCCCCTTTGGTTTCCCCGTCGTCCCGCTAGAGCACAGGACGAACGCCACGTGTGTGTCGGGGTCGTCGATCTTGCCAAGATAGAAGTCCTCGACGCCAGGATTCTCCTTCAAGCGCTTGTTCACGGCCTCCATGGGGATGAACTCAACAGGTGTGTTGTACTGAGTCAGAGCCTCCTGGACCAAGGACGCTTCCTGCGCGTTGCATATTACAATCTGTGGCTTGATCGTATCGATCAAGTGAAGCATGTCGCCTGGAAGAAATAAAAGCTTCAAATCAGTTGAAAAATTGCAAAGAAAACTGCAGTCCTCAACGTTTTGCCGATCACTTTGAAATTGTGTTGGGAACAGAGAAATGATAGACATGTGAAACTCACTGGCAATAAACACAGGGTTAATGGGCGCCAGTGCTGCTCCGACGAACATTGCCCCAAGTACGATGGGAGGGAAGTCCAGAGTGTTTCCGCAGCACAGCATCACCGTGTCTCCGGATCCAAGGCCATGCTGTCGCAGGAGACCAGCCACAACCTTCCCGTGACGCAGCAGCTCCGAGTACGTCACACTCACTTCCACGCCGTCTACCTGGAGACAACACACACTACATCACCGTGTCTCCGGATCCAAGGCCATGCTGTCGCAGGAGACCAGCCACAACCTTCCCGTGACGCAGCAGCTCCGAGTACGTCACACTCACTTCCACGCCATCTACCTGGAGACAACACACACTACATCACCGTGTCTCCGGATCCAAGGCCATGCTGTCGCAGGAGACCAGCCACAACCTTCCCGTGACGCAGCAGCTCCGAGTACGTCACACTCACTTCCACGCCATCTACCTGGAGACAACACACACTACATCACCGTGTCTCCGGATCCAAGGCCATGCTGTTGCAGGAGACCAGCCACAACCTTCCCGTGACGCAGCAGCTCCGAGTACGTCACACTCACTTCCACGCCGTCTACCTGGAGACAACACACACTACATCACCGTGTCTCCGGATCCAAGGCCATGCTGTCGCAGGAGACCAGCCACAACCTTCCCGTGACGCAGCAGCTCCGAGTACGTCACACTCACCTCCACGCCATCTACCTGGAGACAACACACACTACATCACCGTGTCTCCGGATCCACGGCCATGCTGTCGCAGGAGACCAGCCACAACCTTCCCGTGACGCAGCAGCTCCGAGTACGTCACACTCACTTCCACGCCATCTACCTGGAGACAACACACACTACATCACCGTGTCTCCGGATCCAATGCCATGCTGTCGCAGGAGACCAGCCACAACCTTCCCGTGACGCAGCAGCTCCGAGTACGTCACACTCACTTCCACGCCATCTACCTGGAGACAACACACACTACATCACCGTGTCTCCGGATCCAAGGCCATGCTGTCGCAGGAGACCAGCCACAACCTTCCCGTGACGCAGCAGCTCCGAGTACGTCACACTCACTTCCACGCCATCTACCTGGAGACAACACACACTACATCACCGTGTCTCCGGATCCAAGGCCATGCTGTCGCAGGAGACCAGCCACAACCTTCCCGTGACGCAGCAGCTCCGAGTACGTCACACTCACTTCCACGCCATCTACCTGGAGACAACACACACTACATCACCGTGTCTCCGGATCCAAGGCCATGCTGTCGCAGGAGACCAGCCACAACCTTCCCGTGACGCAGCAGCTCCGAGTACGTCACACTCACTTCCACGCCGTCTACCTGGAGACAACACACACTACATCACCGTGTCTCCGGATCCAAGGCCATGCTGTCGCAGGAGACCCGCCACAACCTTCCCGTGACGCAGCAGCTCCGAGTACGTCACACTCACCTCCACGCCATCTACCTGGAGACAACACACACTACATCACCGTGTCTCCGGATCCACGGCCATGCTGTCGCAGGAGACCAGCCACAACCTTCCCGTGACGCAGCAGCTCCGAGTACGTCACACTCACTTCCACGCCATCTACCTGGAGACAACACACACTACATCACCGTGTCTCCGGATCCAATGCCATGCTGTCGCAGGAGACCAGCCACAACCTTCCCGTGACGCAGCAGCTCCGAGTACGTCACACTCACTACCACGCCATCTACCTGGAGACAACACACACTACATCACCGTGTCTCCGGATCCAAGGCCATGCTGTCGCAGGAGACCAGCCACAACCTTCCCGTGACGCAGCAGCTCCGAGTACGTCACACTCACTTCCACGCCATCTACCTGGAGACAACACACACTACATCACCGTGTCTCCGGATCCAAGGCCATGCTGTCGCAGGAGACCAGCCACAACCTTCCCGTGACGCAGCAGCTCCGAGTACGTCACACTCACTTCCACGCCATCTACCTGGAGACAACACACACTACATCACCGTGTCTCCGGATCCAAGGCCATGCTGTCGCAGGAGACCAGCCACAACCTTCCCGTGACGCAGCAGCTCCGAGTACGTCACACTCACTTCCACGCCATCTACCTGGAGACAACACACACTACATCACCGTGTCTCCGGATCCAAGGCCATGCTGTCGCAGGAGACCAGCCACAACCTTCCCGTGACGCAGCAGCTCCGAGTACGTCACACTCACTTCCACGCCATCTACCTGGAGACAACACACACTACATCACCGTGTCTCCGGATCCACGGCCATGCTGTCGCAGGAGACCAGCCACAACCTTCCCGTGACGCAGCAGCTCCGAGTACGTCACACTCACTTCCACGCCATCTACCTGGAGACAACACACACTACATCACCGTGTCTCCGGATCCAAGGCCATGCTGTCGCAGGAGACCAGCCACAACCTTCCCGTGACGCAGCAGCTCCGAGTACGTCACACTCACTTCCACGCCATCTACCTGGAGACAACACACACTACATCACCGTGTCTCCGGATCCAAAGCCATGCTGTCGCAGGAGACCAGCCACAACCTTCCCGTGACGCAGCAGCTCCGAGTACGTCACACTCACTTCCACGCCGTCTACCTGGAGACAACACACACTACATCACCGTGTCTCCGGATCCAAGGCCATGCTGTCGCAGGAGACCAGCCACAACCTTCCCGTGACGCAGCAGCTCCGAGTACGTCACACTCACTTCCACGCCGTCTACCTGGAGACAACACACACTACATCACCGTGTCTCCGGATCCAAGGCCATGCTGTCGCAGGAGACCAGCCACAACCTTCCCGTGACGCAGCAGCTCCGAGTACGTCACACTCACTTCCACGCCGTCTACCTGGAGACAACACACACTACATCACCGTGTCTCCGGATCCAAGGCCATGCTGTCGCAGGAGACCAGCCACAACCTTCCCGTGACGCAGCAGCTCCGAGTACGTCACACTCACTTCCACGCCATCTACCTGGAGACAACACACACTACATCACCGTGTCTCCGGATCCAAGGCCATGCTGTCGCAGGAGACCAGCCACAACCTTCCCGTGACGCAGCAGCTCCGAGTACGTCACACTCACTTCCACGCCATCTACCTGGAGACAACACACACTACATCACCGTGTCTCCGGATCCAAGGCCATGCTGTCGCAGGAGACCAGCCACAACCTTCCCGTGACGCAGCAGCTCCGAGTACGTCACACTCACTTCCACGCCATCTACCTGGAGACAACACACACTACATCACCGTGTCTCCGGATCCAAGGCCATGCTGTCGCAGGAGACAAGCCACAACCTTCCCGTGACGCAGCAGCTCCGAGTACATCACACTCACTTCCACGCCATCTACCTGGAGACAACACACACTACATCATCGTGTCTCCGGATCCAAGGCCATGCTGTCGCAGGAGACCAGCGCCACAACCTTCCCGTGACGCAGCAGCTCTGAGTACCTTCGTTTAGAAGGTCCTTGGTTCGATTCCGGTCTGAGTATGATTTTGTTGACCCAAAACGAACACCAAAAGCAGGTTCAAGCACTACCTACCTTAGAAATTATTGTGTACAATCCCGGAATTGGGATACCGTTGTCCATAGAGGCAACTTAATTAGGAAGAAGTGAGTTTATCATTTTTAGCAAAGCATTTTTGATATTTTGCGACAGGGGAAAAAAACTTATAGTTAGTCAATCTGAATCTGAATGGGGAAAGCGGGGAAAGCTCTGACGTACCTGCTGAACAAGCGCGACTTTGCCTCCATGCTCCAGCAGACTGACCAAGTAGTGCATTCCCAGTTCAGTGGAGTGACGCGGGGATTCGCCGGTAGCTGGCGCGCCATGCTGGATGTACTCGGAAGTATCCATCGTGCAACAATGTCGTCAGTCACACTGACAAAAGCACTAGGTTACGATTGCAAAACGGCAATGATTTTAGTTGCCAGTGACCCATGTACTTGGATCAAGATAAGATAGCAAGTGAGCACTTACACAATTATTATCGCGATCATTAACAAAAGTTAATTGCTAATTCAGTTTATCAAATTCGAATAAATAACAACGAAAAAACAACACATTTAAATGACATTTATTACAATTATAAATAAGACACTCGGCGAGTACTACAGTTCCAATGAGGTACGATCGTAGCGAGGGATGTGTTTTTGTTGGTACGTCTGTCTGTCATTCTGACAGAACCATGCGCTTGAAATTTTGCTCACAAACTATAATGTCAAATGCACGGCTACATGTGGACAAGATCCATAAACACACTGGATCAATTAAATAACAGATACTGATACTTTTCCATCAATCTCATTGGACCGATATTCTGATTCAAAAAACTTAAAATAGCAATAAGTCTGTAAATTCTTGACCGATTGGGCTGGAAATGTATAAAATATGATGCTATCTAGTCTAGTCGAAACGTTGTTTTTGTGAAACACGATCCATATCCTAAAATAAATTATTTAAGATAGTATGATATGATATTATCTATTATCATATATGATATTATTTATTATTTTTATTATTTATTATTAATTATTATTTTATGATATTATTTATTGCAATATGATCCACTTATCAACATAAAAGAATATGTCTTTCATTGAAATTGTTAATGCAGTGGAATTTGTTAATGTCATTTCTGACAGTTTGAAAACTTTAAAAGTGTCAATAAGAGCATAAGTTGTACTGGTTGGGCTGAAAATTTATAAAATAATAGAAAATGATAATCTTAATGGCTGTGCAAAATTTGAACTTGATCTGGCCATTTTGATTTTCGACCTATCAGAAGATAAGTTTGTTAAATGTTAATTTTTGAAGCAATCATTGGGAAGTGCTCAAAAACAATCTCAGGCTAAATTAGAATGATGTGCAAAGTTTCAGCTCGATCGGAGAAAAAATGTGACCTGCAGCGTCGGGAAAAAAAACAGAGAAAGTGTCCAAAAGAGCCAAATGGAGACGCTCGCTACGTTCGTTCAATTAATTACATATCGAAATTGGTCTTGAAAATGTACGAAAATGTACCCATAATGTGTTTAGGTACGTAATGGCATGATGTACGTATAATATGTTACATATCTTGGAAATTAAAGAAGCGTATAATGATAAAATGTTGGAAATTAAATCAACTTTGAAATTTAATGTACATCCTCTGTTTGTTTGTTTGTTTGTTTGTTTGTTTGTTTGTTTGTTTGTTTGTTGTTCGTGTTTTGTAGGCACCGCCTAGGTCACACCACACCGATCAATCAATTAATCTGAAATTTTGCACACACATACACTCCGAAGTAGGTATCAATCTCGGTTACGTACAGTTAGTTAAAAGCTTCTGATTGTCTAAAAAAAAGTGAAAATGAACCGTTTTTCCGATCAAGTTCAAATTTTGCTAGGCCATTAGAAAAAAATCAATTTTTTCCCCTTTCGGTCAAGAACGTCCAAGAGAGAAGAGTTAGTTAAAACATTTGTTTAATCGTGAAAGAATTATGTAGTACCTTGATCACTTTTCTTGCCTGTTGTTTTCAATATCCTTAGAGCAGTAACTTTCACACAGAATATTAGTTTCAACGAAATTATAAATGATGAATTTGCATGCAAATAAAAACTTATTTGTCAACGAACGCGTTACACAGAGTTTTTTTTCCTAGTTATGCAAAAGTAACTGCTCGTCAATTTTAGTCAATCAAATTTGACAATGAAAAGCTCCTTCACAGTCCATCGGAAGGTTATTGTCATTAATGTGCTCATGGTTTATCTTCAAAGACTAGTTCTCAGTATCAAATATAGATGCTGCTTGTCGAGCTAAGGTGCTGCTGTTGGTCTCTTCTTTAGTATCAACATCGTGACCTAGAGCGCGCTGCCGTCGTATCTTCGTCTTGTGGAACCCTCAAGGCGGTATTTACGAAGCTGCAGAAAGGTGAACGCTCTTGGGTGCAACAGACATGTGATGTGAGCACCTCAGCACGCTACTCTCTTCAGTCCGCGTGCGAGAGCCGGCATGTGAGTGTCAAGTGTATCAACTCGCGACTACCCACGTGCGTTTGTTGACATGTCATTCTGACCATTATCAACACTCCAGAGTGTCCGAAAGTTACAAGATATCTAAGGTGTAAAGAGAGATAGCTATTTAAAAAATAATTCAAACAATTTTGCTAAAAAATTCTCAGTGCTGTCTAAATTTTAATTATTTTAAATTTGTCATTCTATTTTTGCGGTAACCTTGCAGAATTTGAGTGTTTCATGAGTGATGAATGGTTTGCATATTATAACAAAGACGCCGTTGACACTGAAAAGGTGATAAAATGATAAGAAATTGGATTTTACTGCTCGTTTTGGTGGCGCCTGTGATAAAAGCTGGCTCCAAGTATAACAGCATCCATAAGAAAGGTAAGCAAATAAGATTGGTAACGGACAAAGATGTTGCCGCCTAGTGTGTAATATACCTGGGTTATCATAATCATTACAAGGATAGTTATCAGCGTCAGTGTCACACCCCATGTATGTAGTCGCTGAAGGGTTGGGCAGAGCGCGACGAGAAACAACTTTGAAACTGTGCCACCTCAAGCATTATCGTGATATAAGTCAATATTTGCAGAATTAATCAGTTGAAACTAAATACTTTTACAATATGCTTTTACATACTTTGAAGTGTGTATTTATGTCAAAACTTTGGAACGTACCAATTTTTTTTTGATCAAGGACAAGACAAAGATTAATTACAACTTTCTGATTACAGTCGATAATCTCGAGCTTTTGTTAATTGAGGATTGAAATGTGATTTGAAGTCATTGATTGTGGGGGAAGTTGTCATTCGTACTCTCCTAGGGTAGTCGATCGACTATGACGAAAGATACACGACCGCTTCATTCGAGTAATCTAGTAAATATGGCTGTGCTGTAAGAGAAGATGCAAGTGCATCAAATCGTGACCTCTTCTTCATTGGTCAATATATTTTTTTTTATAAAATGGAGAAATAAAATCATATGATTGAAAGATAAATACTGAAAGGTTGATGGAACTGATGGTGAGGGAAGGTGCTATTCGTACTCTGGACTATTCTCCCATAACATTATAGTCGATCGACTATTACGAAAGATCGCATTTCATTGTTATAGAAATGTTATATTGTTGATACTGAATAGTCCTCTTTGATTTAGTCAGGACGAAATGGGGATGTTTTGCTTGATCATGCTTGACACTTCATCATAATATCATTAGGGGATGAACATTGCCGAAACACGTAGATAACCTATTATTGATTATCACCTTGAACCTGGTGAGTGGCTGGATCAGTGTCTCTTCCTACACCAAGACATTACCTACCTCCATATTGTATAGATTCGTCCCACTTAATGTCCTAGCGCGCCCACACACTCAACTGGCGAGCCAATATGGTCCATGACAGACTTCTCAATACAGACAGATTCACTGACAGTAGGTATACCTGTACTTTCATTCTCTTACCTTACCGTTTTCATTCTTAAAATATGGGAGTAAGTACATATGTAGTATGGGACAATTAAAAATCCGGGAGTTTTGACATTTTGGAAGTACCTGACAAGTTAATTTTTAATACAGGGTTGTATTTTCAATAACTTGCGTTTTTCTACAAAAAAAAATCCGTATGAAGTGCCATGTAATTTAAGGGAAATTTTAATAATTTTGAGCATAAGAATTAGTTCAGGCAGCGAATGTTTTCTGTCACGGTAGTCGCGTGTTTAGTTTTGACAAATTTATTAGTCAGCCAACAACCATGTTCTGGCTATGAAAGTGTGAGGCTCATTGTTTACTGCTTTCCCAGCCTACCTGAGCGCTCTGCCTACATGCCTGGCCTCCCCTGATGGAGCAGGTGGATGAAGAAGATACCTTCTGAGACACGGGGCTCGAAACAAGCAACAGCTTCATTTCTCAAACAATTGGCACACGAAACATTACAAATAATATCGCGGATAATGATATTACATAAGATGGAATAAAAATGTACTTTAAATTAAATTGTGTTCCCGGGAGAATGGAATGTGTGCAGATTCGCAGTTAGTGAAACCCCCGGGTTTGTGTCTCTTCAGGTGTGGTATCTGAAGAAATTACATATGTTTATGAAAGTCTAGTGTAAATAGCTGTGAGCTGTGGGTACAGAAGGAAGAATTATCACTAATGTCGGCAAACTGAGGAAGGTGAAAAACAGCGACAGTAGGGAGGAAAAATAAAATATATTCAATACAATCGCATTGAATAATTGAGCGAGCGAAGCGAGCGTCTCCTTTTGGCTCTTTTGGCACGGACCTCTGTTTTTTTTTTTTTTTGTGTTTTTTTTTTGTGTTTTTTTTCTGTTACTGACGATATACAAGTCACAGTTTTTCTTCGATCAAGCTGAAATTTTGCACACATCTACTGACCATTTCCGGGCGTTGCAGACCCTATTTTTTTTGAAATCCCCTGATTGGTTCAAATTTAAAAAAAATTATCTTTCGATTTGATTGTTTGATCAATTTGAAATGTTGACAAGCCATTGCCACTAACATTTTACCCAATCAAACAAAGTTTCAGCCAAATCCTCCCATTGGTTATTAAAACTTTGCATGGTCATTGGGACCAACATTATCTGTGTTTTTGACAATTTTCAGACACATCTGTGTTTAAATCCAAAAGTTATTGACATTTTACGGACATTTTGCTTGTTGCTACGGATCACGGCAACATTGACGCCTCAGTTCCAATGTTCCAAGGTAGTTAGAACAGAAACTTTCAAACGCATAATCATGACACTTATAATCAACAGATTGATGTGATATTGTGTACACACACTTATATCTTATGAGTGGTCCCACTCCCAGGTATATTTTTTGAACAAGATCCTGTGCTTTTTGAAAATTAACAAGGAACCATTTAATCATAAAGGTTCAATCGATCGACTTAAAACTTTGTATGGTTATTGTGACTAATATATTTGGAATTTTTGAAGATTTTCATACAAGATTTCGGTTCAAGGTGTTGCGCGTATCCGTGCTCGCTCATCAACGCGTTACTCAGAGCGTTTTCCTAGTAATAATATTATGTTGATCAAGTGCATCTAAAATGTGTTGTAACCGAGTCAAGACAGGAAGACATTTGCGATCCGTCGCCCTCTTCAAGGTAATAACAGTGAATGAAATCGTACAGATAATTTTATGCGTGAAATGAAGCATGGAAAAGCACGTGCGTCTTTCAGCACACCTCCACTTAATCTGAGATCATGATCAGGATTCAACACAATGAAACCCACGTCGTACTCTCATTTCATCCGTCCAAAGTGGCCGGAAGTTCATCCCACATCGCCCAGACGGAGCGAGTTCGACTCCCAGCTACGCCATGTGCTTGTCGAGAGTCTTGTTACAGCATCTTCTTCTCGTCTTCAGGTGCACCGGGGTCGACGACTTCCTCACCAAATATTGCTTGAGTCAGGTTCTACCAGACTTGTAAATGATTGAGGACAAGTCTCAACCATCTTCTAGATCGAATGTAACAGAAAGTGACGTGACTTACACTTCAGGGGGGTTATTCTTAATGTCATTGTCTTCTCGTGTCATATCAATTGGTACGGCATCCCTACAATGATATCGGACCATGGTTACCTGACGTTGATAAAATTTGAGGGTGATTCTAGGTTGGTTGTTTTGAGTTTAGAGCTTATTGAGCGAGCGAAGCGAGCGTCTCCATTTGGCTCTTTTGGCACGGACCTCTGTTTTTTTTTTTGTTTGTTTTTTTTTTTTCTGTTACTGACGATATACAGGTCAGAGTTTTTCTTCGATCGAGCTGAAATTTTGCACACATGTACGTAACATTTCTGATTGTTGCAGACCCTAATTTTTTTGAAATCCATTGATTGGTTCAAATTTAAAAAAAATTAACTTTCGATTGGTTGTTTTGATCAAATTGAAATTTTGACAAGTCATTACCCCCAACATTGTACCCAATCAAACAAAGTTTCAGCCAAATCCTCCCATTGGTTAAAATTTAAAACCATCTTTCCTGTGTTTTTAGAAATTTAAACTATAACCGATTGAACGATCAACTTATAACTTCGCATGATGGTTGGGTCCAACATTATCTGCATTTTTGACAATTTTCATACTAATCTGTGTTTAAATCCAAACGTTATTGACATTTTACGGACTATTAGCGTGTTGGCTGTCAAATTCACGGCGACTTCGACTCTTCAGTTCAAGGCAAGGTAGTTAGAGCAGAAACTTTCAAACGCAAATGAAACTGATAATGACCGTTCAACAGTCGATCTGATATTGTGTAGACACACTTATATCATATGAGTGGTCTCAGGTATATTTTTTGAAGGAGATCCTGTGATTTTTGAAAATTAACACGGAACAGTTCAATCATAAAGGTTCAATTGATCAACTTAAAGCTTTGCATGGTTATTTGGACCAATATTTTAGGAATGTTTTGAGATTTCTATACAAATCTGTGGCGAAATTTTAGAATTATTGGCTTTTAATGACATTTTCGATAGACAGAATTTCGGTTCGAGGTGTTGCGCGTATCCGTGCTCGCTCATCAACGCGTTACTCAGATTCATTGGTTAAAATTTAAATAAATATCTCCTGATAGGCTGAAAAATGAAAACGGTCTTCGATAATTCTGATCAAACTCATATTTTGCATGATCATTAAGACCAATATTGTCTCTTATTTTACAAAATTTCATCCCAATCAGTTAAGAACGTATGAAGTTATTTACATTTTTAATATCTGTCAGTAATGAAGTATCGAAATGAATGTTTTCCAGTGCCAATTGAAAATTGATTCTGATTTGCTTTATGAACCAGGTGCTTAGATGCTATTTTAAAGTTTCGATGAAAAGCATACACTTTTAAGTTGATATCATAATCAATTCCATATGGATGTATATGTTTTCTGTGCGTTGTGTACGCATTTCCGGTTCGAGAATTTGCACGTACCCGTGCTCGCTCATCAACGCGTTACACTGAGCGTTTTCCTAGTTAGGTACACGCGCCTGCATGTTTGTGCTCACACCAGTCAAAGTTATAGAATAAAATAAACACTAATTTTAGTTTTCACCTTCCACCCTCCACGTGTTCTCATTCAACAACTAAACCATCTTTTTTAGAAAAGCCATACGCACCTAATTTTGTTTATAACGCCCCCATTCCACACATCTTCCCTTCAAACACCGTCATTTTTATCCAGACCTCCGCCTCGCTCCCCCGACCACCTCGCTCCCCCGACCACCTCTGCATTACGTCTGCTTTCTCGCATCGGTTATTTATGCTTTAAGTGTTGTCGTGTTTCTCGGGAAATATTTTGTTATAACTTGTTTTAATTGGATGCAACGACGGCAAGGCGTTATATATATCCACTTCACTCTTCTCCTCGCTGATAGCTGGATTCTTGGCGTGCTCTGTGTGAAATGTGTTCGCTTACTTTACGTTGATGTGCTCTGACATCTACACTCTTGTGGTGTCACGACATGAATTATTCGGCTTTACTCATTGTTAGATTATTAACATTTGTTCAGTGAAACTGCCAAAATCATCTCGAATATTGTTTCAAATTACAGTAGGTGTGTATGTGTAATGACTTTTTTGCCATTTGAGTGAAAAAAACACACTAATTAGTAATTAGAGATATGTATAAAATTGGTCTCCTAGCTCTGTCCGGTCAGGGTTGTGAAGAAGCGTCAGCTGCCATCGCGTAGACAGATAGCATGAAATGAAATGCTTGCAACTAACCTGACCCTCTGACCATCTCTGACGACACCACAGAACGTCCTGCATATTGAAAGCACATAACTATTGTTATATACCTTCCCAAGTCGGCAAACTGAAAGAAATACCTTCCGAAGACGACAAAGAGGCCGGTATAAATCATTTGTTTTTAAACGAAGGTAGAAGCAGTTGGAGGGGTTTAGCAGTTCTTTCATACAGCATTAATTATCTTTGAAAAGAACGAAAGAAGGAGGAGATATCTAAGACCTCTTGCTTGCTGGTCGAGGGGTAGATTTTTTTTTGAAACTGCAGACTCTTCGGTAGAAATTGAAAGGGAATGTAAAGAGTCCTGTCGTCACTTTTGTCCAAAGTATTTCAAGAACGCAATTTTAATTTCTGTGTCGCTTTATAGAACAAAAACTCCGAGATGAATTCTTCTGTGCAAAGTTTCGCTTTGGCAGTGGCTCTTAGCCAACATGAGCGTCTTCCTGGGGTATTCCTAGAGGTTTCACATACTCGTCGTTGTTGACCTACTAATATCCCTTCTTGGGTCCTCGAGTATTTAACTTGAACTCCGCCCTGAGCCCTTCCATCTTGAGGCCTCGGGCTAGCAACATCCTTTCCAAGCACAATGAAACTCGTGCACACGCAGACACTTCAATGGGACGAAGAACGAAGTTCACGAAATTGAAGAATGAGACGTTTGCTTCAGAACAAAATCTTCTCGAATTCTCCAAGCGACAAATGCCTTGAATAGAATCATTAGAATAGATTGTGTTATATTTTTCTAGAATCTAAATAATCCACCAGCCAAAACACTGCAAGACGAACTACAAAATAATTAAATATTTAATAACACAAATTATGAAGAAATAAATCACAATTCTTTGTTAAAAAAATTACATTATTTCCTGGGCAAGTTAGCTCAGAGGTAACGCTCTGACAAGCATTTCAGAGTTTCGTGTTCGATTTCAGCTCCCATCCTTCCTAGATTCCTGACTGAGAATTTTACGTGGCTTCTGTCAGTCAATAATATATCATACTAAATGGGCCACGACCTCCTCCTTCCCATCTTCCATCTTCTTGGATCTTCTTCACATCTTCACCTCTCTTCATCATCATCATATCATTCATCACCATAACCACAAACATTCATCTTTTCTGTTGGTATGATATCTCTATGATGTTGTATTTTCCCTCCAGATGCCTCCGACTACAGTCCCAGCAACGGCAACGGAAACGGCAACGGTATCGGCGGCGGCAACGGAGGCGGCTTGTTCCCGAACGTGTTCAACTTGGCTACGCGTGCGCACATCACCGTGAACGCGACGTGCGGCGAACAGGAACCGGAAGTGTACTGCAAGTTGGTCGAGCACGTGTTGATGCGGGCGCCTCAATGCGGCGTTTGTGACGCGGCGGCGCCGGACATCGCCAAGCGCCACCCCAAGGAGCACATGATCGACGGCACGACGCGGTGGTGGCAGAGTCCCAGTCTGCAGCACGGACTCAAGTTCGAGTGGGTCACGATCACGTTGGACCTCAAGCAGGTAGGAGTCAGAGGTCAGACGACTTCATCACAAGCACAGCGACCAATTTGCAATGATCATGATTCATTTCCAATCTTCAATTCACTTATATCAGTAATATTTTACTGTATAGTGATTATCTTAAAAGTACGTACAAAACCACCCTGATAATAGAAACAAATGGTGATTAAGGAAGAAGGGTAGAACATGTTAGATATTGCATCACAATTTCACAAATTATAAGTTCGTTGTTTCCGGGCCGGCGTTCAAGCACGCACCACAATTTCTTCGGTACTAACATCCATCCTACCGCAGACGGTAATGGGCTAATGACCATGCCTATAGAAGACGATTTTACCGAAGCCTCAGGTAGCTGCGGTAAATTACTCGCGAGGTGTCAGATATCACGAAGAGCAAGCACGCTACAAGGGCGCTAATTGCTTGGCGGTGTCTGCTTGCATGAACTACAAGTACCTACACAAGATGGCCGAGGGGCATTTAACATGGCGCCGGCCTATGATAATAACCACTGACACGATTGTTTATTGAACTGGAGTCCTGGACCATTGACTACCAAATGCCTGGACTTGTAGTAACTGTTTCAAGTTGTCAAGTACCTACTTTAGCTGGAATATCAAGAGATCATTATTTTCTCTCCTTCGCTTATAAATAAGGATAATTCAATGCTGCGGTTTCATAAGTGAATTTATATCTCTTACGAGGACTTGAAGTTCGATCGCAGAGTTATTTGTCGAAAGATCGACAGGCGCGTTCCACATTTGTGTCATGTTGATAACAGATTTGTCTTGTACATGATGTTTTTGTTTCATCAAAATATTTGACTGGAAAAGTATCTCGAAAATAATTTATATTCTAAGGAAAATACTCAGTTGTTGGTGAAAATCAAACGATCCCATTACTGACATAACTTCTTCAGGCGCGTAGGAACTTTATTTTGACAGGGGGGGTCAAAATTATAGGGGATCGAAGGATGTCAGGAAAATGTAGTTTACTGCTTTACGAGGGGTCTGGGGGACTCACCCCCAGTTAGCCCCGCAGGGCCTTCTTTGAATTTTTTATACAAAATAATCGAATTTTATGCTATTCTTCTCAAAGAAATGTAAAATGTGTGATATGCAATATTCTGTGGGAACTTACGAAAACTTGTTTTTATAGAATTCCCAATGGCCCCGCAGGGCATTTTTTTACATCTTGATTAAAAAAAATCGAATTCGACGCTTTTTTGGCATCTTTTTTAAAGAAATTTAAAATTTATGTCCTATGCAAGGGTCCTATGCAATATTCTTGGGGATACAATAGACACAATAAAATTGTGTTATTTGACAAAATCCAAAATGGCCCCGCAGGGAAATACTTGAATTCTAGTGAAAGAGAATCGATTATGAATTGATTTTGGAATCGCCATTTGAAAAAGGTTGCAAGAGCAACCAACAGCAATAAGCAATCAATAAGAAAAATCTGTATGTGTTTTGGAATCTAATTGTTAAACGTGTAATTATTTAATTTGATTCATGAGGATGATGATGTTGGACAAATGAGTAAATGAGTTTTCTCATTGGATCATTGGATCATTGGATTGGACCTCTGTTCAATTAGTTTTGCAAAACTCGAGAAAATTTTGAGAATTCAACCTAATAATGGAGCAAATCTGTGCATTCTGTGCAACACTTATAATCAACATTTGTGAATATCTGGATGTGTTAGGCTCTCTAGCAGGGGGGGGGGGGGGGTCAGAGTCACTAGCAGGGGGGTCAGGATCTCTGGCAGGGGGGGGGGGGGGGTCAGGCTCCAGACAGGGGGGGTCATTTCCCCCCTTCCCCCCCCCTATTCCTACGCGCCTGAACTTCTTTATCGAAAAAGTAGCAAAAATATTGACACGACGTCGACTGACATAACGACTGACACGATTGGCATGACGTCGATCAATTTGTTGATGGCCATTGAATCCAATAAAACAGATTGTATAAAACAGGGTAGGGTATAACAGCGGAGACCAAATTTTACCTTGAATATGAGGCATGAGAGGCGACTCACACCAGCGATCATGTTTAACTTTCCTATTACTCGTAAAACAATAACGTACATAGGATGATTCAGTAGCACGTAG
The DNA here is from genome assembly GCA_934045905.1 of Leuctra nigra. Classification (NCBI taxonomy): domain Eukaryota; kingdom Metazoa; phylum Arthropoda; class Insecta; order Plecoptera; family Leuctridae; genus Leuctra; species Leuctra nigra. The sequence goes on from OW203761.1 coordinate 14,966,554, forward strand.
CGCATGGAATATGATTAATACAGGTTCTCTATATCCTGTGGTGTTATGTTGGTCTTGTCACACACACATATTTTGGGATAGAAATGTTTTACAGATATGACACATGCCTGTAAAATAGAGCTTTAAAGTTCTAAGAAAATGCTCTAACCTGTAAACGTATTTTTGTGAGTTATGATACGACAATTTAGAATATAATTTGTGAAAATTTGGCAAGTCACTCCATTGGAGAGCATTGAAAGCTAAAATTTGACACGTAATTCGCACGTCGTTTTTACAAAGTCGTATTTCATTCGTCTCTAGAAATAAATTTAAATTTATCATCGCATCTGTTGGAATTGGAAGGCGGACAGAATTTCATTTCATTTCTAAATTATACACTCACTTTATATTTTTCCTAATTGCTCCTCGACGTTCATACATTACCTAACCAAACATCGCGCGAAGTCTGGACCCCATCACAGAGTGCGCTGCTCGCTTTTTACCGCCAGACCGAGTGACATGTATTTTTAGTCCCACATTGGTTAATGACTTGTTATTTATACGCCGTCTCGGCTTCGGTTGCCGACAGAAGACAAGATAGCGCAGACTAAGAGACTTGAGAGTCGATGTCGAGGCTCTCGACCAATGACATTTATCGCGGTCCTCGTCTACAGACTTATTATTGCACTCGCCGGTCTCATGCATGTCTACGAAACCTTGCACTGCACCAGAATCTAAATTCAATTCCAAAGAGATTTCGTTTTGGTTTTCATGCCTTGCAGAGTTTACATTCATATTGGGAAATTAATAAAAATTGTAAAAATATCTTCCCCAGGACAATATTGTCCTGAGGAAGATTTTGATACGAAAGTCGAAACTGTTGACAAATTAAATAAATAACTACAAAAAACATAACGAAATATCCCAAAACTTTGAATTGCTTTAATAATAATAGTCATAAATCTTTAAAAACATGTTAGATAATATTTTATTGAGTAATGAAGACAATGCCCATACACTTTCTTGTTTACTAATCTAAAGACTAAAACCTATACAATTCAGATGTATTTTTTCAAAGCAGCGATCAATTTTGACAAATTCTCGATTCCAAATTCGTCTGAAGTCAATTACAGATGCCACGTTCTTGTCTCCCCGGGAAACAAAAGAAGGATCATCGCGGGTCTCTCATCTGAGTTTGCGACTTGCTGTTGTTGCCATGACAATAGGATCGTAAATAACGTCAAGAGACGAGATTTCAGCTACCGAATAACTCAATTCCATTCCAATCGCATGAAAACGCAGAAACTTGCAAAGCTTTGCTACGCGATCGCAATACTGATCAAAATACACTAGAAGAGTGGTTATACTTTTGCATGCACATTTGAATTACTGCTTCAGGTTAGTGCAACAAGTGCATCACAGGAACTTATGAAAAGTGAGTGAACTGACTTCTGGGAAATCGCAGCGGGAAATCGAACTCGTGTAGGGAACGACAATAATTACTCACCTGTTTGTTATTGTTTATTAAACGTACAGTCCGAAGTCAAGGCGGGATTTGCACATGCGCAGTGGATAATGTAATTGTATTGAAAACTGATTTTACGATTTCCAATACTTAGGTACACGTCAGCTATTATTTGTTGAAAACATTGATGGAGGAACTGAGAAATGTATAAATCGTAAATCTTTGTCAGTAATCCTTACAGTTGCTTCGCGAGCAACAGTCATGTCTGGAAATTTTAATGATTGGTAATACTTTGTTCGTGGCCCTGCACAAGTAACGTTGTTCCAACTGCATTACTGCATAATGCACAGGAGAGTATAATCGATGGCTCGATGGTTCTCCTCTCCTGCTACTTCTATTTGAAATTTGCTAACATTCACCCTGCATTTTGTGATAATTCCTACACAAAGTAAGAACTATGAGGCGCAGATTTGTGCTCATACGGAGGATTGCACCCCCGAAATTATGCAAATTTGAAAGATCAGTGTCCACCAATGCCAATATTTGCTCATTAAGATAAAGATATCTAATTAATTAGTAATCATCCGTGGAGTGGCTAAATGACCTGTGATCCTGTTCTGGTCCTCACGCTATTATACTAAAACACGTTGCTTGCGACTTGGCATATCTGACATCCTGTGCAGAAACTACAGGAGACCACCTCCCGAGGACATTCTGTAGAAGTCGCTGTGGTCGGAAACATGACGACACAATCTGCCCCGCGATCTGTTGTGTTGCATCGGCGACACGTAATGTAAACATCTCGTGCTAGCGCGCCGTGCAACACACACGTCCGTGCTTCTTGACGCCGCAAGACGCGAACTTCAAGCGCCACGTAGCGGGCGTCGTGCCAACGAACCGCTTACTTCCGGTCTGTTGCGGCGACGTCGCGACGCGTTCAAGTGTAGACGTCGGCGATTTATGTTTAATAGTCTGATCAGTCGTCGACGGCGAGGGGCGGTGGTCGCATGTTGTGATCTGAGAGATTTCTGCTTCCTGTTTAGTACCAAGTTCCACTCAAAGGTTTTCATCGAGGTACTTGAGCTAAGAATCTCACACGCCCAATAAGCATTTAGGCAATTATGTCAGGATCCATTCCGACGAGAATAAAACGTTTATCTTCGGTCCAGCAGGTCATTATAATTCCATCTTTGTTCCTGACTGTAACAAGTGCAGTGGTCTGGGTCAGAACAAAGAAGACGTCGTCATAATGTGGCCAGCCTCATCTCTTCGTTGTTGTGGTCTCCCAGTGGTCTCCCCCTCCGCCCCTGACTCATGTGCTCGATCATGGAGGGCCTCGGGCGCTTCCATGTGCCGTGCACTTCCGCACTCCAGCATGCCGTGAAGAGCGTGATCACACGGGCACTGCCACCTAGAGGCAAAGACAACCCGAGGGACAACCATCTGCTCGCGGAGACTTCAAAATATCTTGCAATAACAATATGCATTTCATTATCTTCAAAGAGCAAAGGAACAATCACTATAGTGCTGCGGATGGCGCCAAATTAAACTTTATTATTTTGCCAATTGTTGAAAGAATTTTAGCAAGAATTAGAAAATACAGAACTGACGCTTTCGCATACGTGTCTCACTTTTTCATATCTAAATTACCTTTTACTTTATAATACAAAACACTTTTCTTCAAGTTTGCAAATGCAATGTTGTAATGCTCCAGGCGCCTTAAAAAGTCATCAGTCGTCGAAGAAATTTGAGAATGTCTGTACACAATAATTGTCATGCAATTTAGGTTCCACCCGCCTATTATATACCTACAGTTTATATCTCGTTTTGATATTCCTTAGTGAAACATACTAAATCTCTGTGGTCAAGAAATGAAGTCATAAAACATTACATTTAAATCGCACCCAGTTGCTCGTAGGATCGGCTTCCGAGACTCGGCTCGTTGACGTACATTTGACATCACTCGAACGGGTGTGCCATCCGTAATCCTACAGGGAAGGTGGTCGACACAAGATTTTATTACCGCAAGTGATTCAAAGGACATCGTTCTTCATTTTCTTGTCGTTCTAAAATAAGCGTAGCTAAGTGCATGCTGTCTGGTGGAACCTGCTGCACTTGGTTGTATGCGCGTGAGAATTCCTTGGGAAATACTTGAACCAAACCAAGTGGTTGGTGTAGTGCAGACTGCATTGTTCTGTGTCGTCCGTAGAAGGCTCGACACGTTGTGCCCCTGACTCGAGGCAGGCAACAAATGTTGCACGCAGGATTAGCGGGTTGCCTACTCGACAAATACGATAGAGCTCTTGGTTGGGTGAAAAAAGGGGTACTATTCAGTACTCTTCTTCTTAGGAAGTAGGGAGTTTGATCAAACAAATTTGTGGACTTGCGAAAATTAATAAATTACTGAACACACAATTTTTTTATATAATCAGTAGGTAATCACACTCGAGTATGCACTGATAATTTGTACAATGAGTTTAACATGAATAATTAATCGATAAAATAGATGTATTAGCATAGACAAATATTAGGAACATACTACATAATACCTACAATTAATAAACATGTTACCTATCTCTGGGTTTTGACCAAGTGTGGTTGCTTTTGACTCTGAGTGGTAAAGATGCGTGACTAACGCCTTCAACCCTCTCTGTCCGATCATCAGTGACAGTGACGTGACTGGCGGTAACCAAGGTAACGGAACAGCTCGTCTTGTGCGGTCACTCTGCTCGTGGGTGGAGTTCCTCGCACCTGTTGCACCTTACCTCGTGACAGAGCATCTCACACCTGATCCTCAGTCCTCGCACCTGATCCACAATACAAACATCTCACACCTGATACTACTGTCTGTTCCTCACTCATCATCACACCTGATCCTCACTCATGATCCACAAACATCATCACACCTGATCCTCACTCATGATCCACAAACATCATCACACCTGATCCTCACTCATGATCCACAAATATCCTCACACCTGATCCTCACAACTGAATTGATCAACAGACATCCTCACGTCTGATCCACACAAACCTGATCCACCTACATTATCACAACACATTCACACCTGATATTCACAACTGAATTGATCAACAGACATCCTCACGTCTGATCCACACAAACCTGATCCACCTACATTATCACAACACATTCACACCTGATCTTCACAACTGATCCACCTACATCATCCCTCCTGACCTGATCCATATCGTTCTCACCCTTGAGCCGACAACATTCTCACACATTGAGCTTTTAATTTAAACAGTAATTATATTTAAAAGAAAAATTAGGAACGAGTAAATTACGTATAATTTTTGTGGTCAAATTTTAAGCTCTACCTACCTTAAATATTTTTTTATATAGATACTTTGTATACCAACCAATTATTAATTTTATTATCGATATTGAGCGGTGATTTGCGACCGGTGATTTGCGTGGCTATGGGCGGTATAGTTGGGTGTAGGGTGGACAATGGAGAGATAAAACTTATATTAAAAGGCTGACCTATTATATTATTCAAGCATATAAACAATGGGATCTGTTTTTTCTATGCTTTATATTTTTTGTGGACAAAACTCCCGCCCGGCGTCTTGTACAGGGACAATGCATTATTCATGGCATGACACCGAATCGATTACAGTTCCACCAGAATCAATATCTTTTTACACGAAGATCCTTTTATAGATAATAGCCGATAGATTGTTTTGACTCAATTTTAAAGTCAAAAAGCAAATTATTTATTGTTTCGGGATACGTGCTTTGGTTTCTGTTCAGGGGTAGAAAAACGAGTGGTTTGATTTCCACGGCCATCTTGATGTCTGTCTGCCGAGCGAGGAATGTTCTGTTCAGTAAACACTGCACGCGTAAACATTGGACTGGACCCATTGTTGTCCCTCGATACCTTGTTTTATCTTCTTATCTGTTCTGTTGGCTGCGCTTGCAGTCGAGTCGTGTGCAGGCGGCGCGTTTTGTGCTGCACTCATACTGCATCATCGCGTACTGCACTGCATGGGATGAAAACATTTCTGAAAACTGAAATGTTAGTTTTATTTGCAGAGTTTTAATCATTTCAGTAAAAAAAAGTGTGTTGTTTCTTTACCAATAACTTTACCAATAGGCCACGACCGCCTCTTTCCCACCGTCCACCTTTCCCAACTCTTCACCATCATCTCCCAATCATCTCCCAATCATCATCATAATCATTCATCCGTCGCCAATTGCCTCGCTGCACAACAGTGCGACGTCCCAGAAAAAGAAGTACCTTGACAATACCGACAATACATTGGTGATCGAGCGCTCCCCTTTAAATTAGCTGGTTAGCATTTTCAGTTCCATCTGAGAATCTATACTGTTCAACCTAGATTTTTTTCCCGTGCCACACGTATTTTACAGACTTCCTAACGACATTTTAATAAGCAAGCGCTCATTTTAGCAAATTCGTTTTTCAAATGTTTAAAATAATAAAACATGCCTCCCAAAACCAGCTAATCGTATTATCTGGTCTGGTCGTATTGTCTGATCTGGTCGTATTATCATGTCGGCGAATCAAGATCCTGGTGGCGCCCAAAATCATGCCATTATGTTTAAATTAACAGTTTTGAGGTTTTGATATGCAAAATCATTGAGTTTACAAATTACAGCTACATTTTCCAGCGCTGTAACGTCAATTTGAATTGTCCTGTAAGTGGGCTCACAGTCACAACTTCATTTCCATGTGATGTAAGAATCACAAAAACAGGATCAACATTACTTTAAATTGGTCAACTGTTTTACAGTACCTAATTGCTTATACGTACCTGAGATCTCGGCTGCTGGGCCCTCAAACTATAACCGGGAGCATAATGTAAAGATCCCTCTGTCTAGCCGTATATTCTTCTACCATGAACCGGGAGGCATTCTATAACGAAAACGAAATCATTCCGGTCTGGAATCATTTCACTTCACGCCCATGATAACATTGATTGATCTGAAATGATTCCAGGGGGGTTATTCTAAAACTTTAAAATTCCGGATTCGGCCCGAATACGATTCACGGCCATATGGATTAACATTGCACCGAATCGTATTCGGGCCGAATCTGGAATTTTAAAGTTTTAGAATAACCCCCCAGGCCGGAATGATTTCGATTTCGTTCTAGAATAGCCCCCTCGCCGGGCGCGAGAATTGAATTGCAGGTAGGTTCGTAACTATGGTTAAACATTAACCGATGAGAAACAAGTGCTGTCGACCGCTATCATACTTATAATTTTAATGTAAAATGATTCCACACCTTTAGGTCACTTAATTCGGTTTTGCTTAACTCCATTTCAATTATTTAAATATTCACTATCTTCATATAACATCAAATGAAAGAAAATTGACAGGGAAGGCAATAGTAGTAGTAGTTGTAGTAGTAAATAGAATATAGAAGTGCAGTATAATGTGATTCATCACTTGTACATTTCCACATACCCTAAACATGAGAGCTTGCTACTCAAGGGTCATTGTTTTATGTACCTACCTATGTAAAATAATTGGAAATAAAACTGAACTGAAACTGAACTGAATTTCATTAATCAAATTAAACAGCTGAGCGAAGACAATTGCATTTCATAACAGCTGATCAGCTGAGCATGATCGACGTCATGATTGCGAGTGACGTTTTCCACCCTTACTCCTTGGCTGAAAATAACTCCATTTTACGAACAATTCAATTCTCGCGTCCGCGACGGGGAAAATTTTCATGTCTGAAAATCGTTTATAGCTCCATTCAGATATAGATACAATTTATTGGGTGACATCGAACACACAACAATCCTGCGACAAAACGGTGATATTTGGGAAGAAGGCACTGACTAAAGTTCAGTCGAAGAAGTCAGTATTCTTTGTGTTGACATACAAACAAGTAACCTCCACTCTATCACCTGGAATTATCTGTAAAATGTGTATAACCATTAATCTAAGAGAAACATTTCATTGAAGTGTTTCACTGTGCGTGTATCGTGTCAGCTAACGTGAAAACAAAGTTCATCCCTTGCTCTACTCGAACCGGCTCTGCGGAGACTGAAACCAGAGGTGTGACTGACAAGTGTTTATTTTGTTTCTCACTTCGATGAGCCCTTTACGTCACTTCAGGTATGATAACAGATCGATTAAAGAGTCCCGACAGCAACCATATTTTAATTTAGAACACATCATATTTAAGAATAAGATGAGCTCGGGTGCAGGAATAGATATAGCCTGATTACAACAATGTTTCAATCACAACTTGAAATCCGGAAATAGGCTAGAGAAATATACGGACATAGGGCAACTAAGAACTAAGTGAAATTATAATTAAATTTAATCAGGCGCGTAGGTATAGGGAAAAATCCTACCCTTCCATCAGATTCAGTTCCCCTGCGTATCAAATTTTTATTGTCTAGACAGAGTTAAAAAAGTGTCAAAATCTCGTAGAAACGTACCAAATTCATACTTGAAATTCAAAATTTTGTCGGGGTTCTCACGGACCCACATGGTATTGAGAGATCCCCCCTTCCCCAGACACAACGTGTTTGTAGGCAATTTTGTAATTGTATGAGTAAAAAATAAAACATGACTAAATTAATTTCTAGGGAAACATTCTTTCTAAGGCTGTTGCACGACGTTACCATAAACTTGAACTACTTTTTTGGTGTAGGTACCTAAATTACTTATTGTCGAATTAACTCTACTTCTCAGTTCTAAAGCCCTTTTTCCAGAGATTTGTCTAATTTGAATGGCTATAATGTTGGGGTTGGGAGTTGGGGAGTTATCGTTTGTCATGAAATTCGCAAGCTCGAAAGTGGTCACCATTCACCAAGACTTTTGTTTTGACAATGACGTAACTCTCGCCCCACCCACTAATGCACGTGCGTGCGTTATGTCAGAATTTGTTTGCTTTGGTTTGGTTACCTGTTGCTAGCATTCTTGCATTCATAGCAGATTACTCTCGAGATAATGTGCATATGCGATCAGGCAGGGATTCGTTGTGGTTTGTTTCTAATATTGCGTTATAGTAGTGAAAGTGATGCACCAATTACATCTAGCAGCCACTGATTATTTGTATACAAAAATAGATTGGTTAGAGCAGAATATTTTACATACTTAGGTTTGTCCATAATTGATTTCAATAATATATTAATTACTACCTAGCTAAGTTTTACTGTGATTAATATTTGCAAAGACTCAATTTTTCTTGTTTGTTTCAGATCTACCAGGTAGCATACGTCATCGTAAAGTGTGCCATCTCCCCGCGGCCTGCCAACTGGATCTTGGAGCACTCAACTGATAACATCACATACCGACCATGGCAATATTACGCACAAACCGATGATGAGTGTTGGACACGATATGGCATTCCGGCTACTAGAGGAAAGCCAGCGTACAAGAGTGACTCGGACGTCATCTGCACCTCGTATTACTCCAAGCTCAATCCGCTGGAGGGCGGAGAGGTCAGTTTGTAGAAATGTCAATGCAATATTCAAGTGTTATGATGATGATGAAATTCATGTTCGTATTTACGGTCGGCGACGGGCTGAGGTGCCCGTTTAGTATATCCAGAGATAGGTTGGCCCATGCCAATGCTGTATCAACTCGGTTTGCGTCGACCATAGAAACTAAAATTTTATTAAAATGTATTTTTCTTTTATTATAACAACTAACAAGGGCTCTGGGATAACTTTGTTTCATTAATTTTTTAGCATGTATTAAGTTTTGCTTTTAATTTGTTGTTCCTCCTCCAGATGTATTGTACAGAGTGTTAGAATGGTTGATTTTGTAGAATGCATCTAATTGATTTTTTTTTATGATGTTTTAAGCTAATCCAACACTTTCTTGTAGATCCACACATCGTTAGTGAATGGACGTGCCGGTGCCAATGAGTCTAGCGCTGAATTACTGGAGTTCACGCTCGCTCGCTACGTGCGCCTCCGACTGCAGAAGATCCGAACACTCAATGCGGAGTTCATGTCTCTGTCTCCCGGTCTGGACGATGCAAGCGTTACTCGTCGGCTATTCTACTCCATCAAGGACATCAGCATCGGAGGACAGTGCGTCTGCTCTGGACATGCCAGCAAGTGTCAACAGAATGCTAAGTTGAGAGTAAGTATCTTTCATCATCAGACTTCTACTGTAAACAGACTAAGTTTTCAACAAAACTAAATTGTAAATGTTGACCTTGATTTAACGATCTTGATACAACCTGAACATCATAACGTGTGTCACATAGCGGCCATCCTGCGAGTGTCAACACAACACGTGCGGTGCGTCGTGTGAGCGATGCTGTCCGATGTTCAACCAGCTGGCATGGCGCGCGGGAACTCCCGGAGACAGCGCAGAGTGTGAGCGATGTCAGTGTCACGGCCATGCGGACTCGTGTCGCTTCGACCCGGCTGTGGAGGCAGTCGGAGGAAGTGTCGACGCTCTCGGGCGGAGGAGTGGAGGCGGAGTGTGTGTCAACTGCACGGTCAGCTCACACATTATTATTAACTTTTATTATATACTATTTATCATTTATTGTAGCGACATTTATTAATATGTTGGTTAATTTATAACGGATTAATGTTTTCTTTCATTATTGTATTAAAACTGATTCAAAAAATTAGGCTACATAATTTTTTCAAATCTAGTGTTGAAAATAAAAAAAGGCCAACAAGTACATCTACTGCTGTCTAGATATTGTAAAATTATCAATTTATCAACACATTTTGTGGAGAGATTGTTTTTAATGATATCTATGAAGGTACAGTCATGGCAATGACATCCTTTTGTAACATTTCAAACTATTACATAAAATAGCTCTCAAAAATGACTTTGATAACTAGTAATAAATCTTAATATTATTTAAGAATGTCTCTTTTGTTGCCAGGCTCACACTGCTGGCATCAACTGCGAGAAGTGTGTTGACGGCTGGTATCGGCCGTGGGATGTGAAGCGCGATGATCCAATGCCGTGTGTTCCTTGTGACTGTGACTCGGCAGGGTCAATAGGTCACTGCATCAAAGACGACTCTCACGGGGGTCGGCCGGGAGCTTGCGTCTGCCACGAGGGGTGAGTAGCTCACAAGCGTCAGTACCTTGGTAATTTGTGGATTGTATTAGATGCTTGCAAAGTTACAGATATGTACTGTGAAGACCCATCAAAAATTAATTCGATGGGGAGCTGTTGAGATTGTTTGGGATTGTAACAAAGTATTGTCCCAGGTTTGGCGGTGTGCGATGTGAACGATGCGCCCCGGGTTATCGTGGCTACCCCGCCTGCACTCCATGCCCTTGTGACCCTCGAGGTACGCGACTTGACGACTGCGAGACCCGATGCGAGTGCAAACCCAACACTGAGGGCGAGCGATGTGATCGGTGCAAAGTCGGGCATTTTGGTCTCAGTGTGGACAACGAACTCGGATGCACAGCCTGCTATTGCTCGGGGGTTGGTACCATTTGTCAGGGAGCAGAGCTGGCCGCCAAGGAGGTGAGAGATTCATGGAGATTACTTCAAAATTTTGAAAATTTGCATGCAGGTCTAATATAAAAAATATCCTTTTTTGAAATAATTGTGTTTCCTAATTTATTTAGTACTAATTTTTGTTTTTAATTAGATGGTTTGAGGATAATTTCTAGCCCATTTCTGATAAAGTAATCATAATGCAATTTGATCAACGAAAATAGATTACAGCAATATCAGCTAGATCGTTTCAAGCCCATCGTTTTGATTATTGTATCAGATCCGTGTGGATTCTGGTTGGTTGGTGAGCGACATGGGTGCGAGCGTCACAACTGAGCCCACATTCAATGATGAAACTGACCAGTTGGTGGTCGGCAACTACGATCTTCCTGGTGTGGACAGCTACTTCTGGCTTGCACCACCAGAATATGGCGGCAACCGGCTAGCGAGCTATGGTTCCGAATTGAGCTTCAGCGTTTCGTGGGATGTAATGCGGGGAGATACTAGCGGCAAGCCCACTGTCGGCCCAGACTGCATTATTATCGTAAGTGCAGGCAATAACATGATGATTACAGACTTGGTGATTTGTGATACTATACATTACTAGAGCCAGTTTTAAATGGTGATTTTATTTCTTAAAATTCGTTTTTAAAATCATCAATTTCGTTTTTTGTGTTTTTTCTGGAAGAGGGATTTCGCGATTTGTGGTGATATTAAATTGGTTATAAACCACATTGTAATAGCCCCCAGAAACCATAATTTAATGAAAAACATGTATGCCACTTTGGAGGAGGGATTGGAATGGGTTGGTCATGCACTATTAGCACTGAAATAGGCTTGTCTAGAATGGCGTCTTTAATGCTCTGTACTGTCTTTTCCCCAACCCACATTTTCTCTGTGTAGATGATACATAATATCTAAAATTTAATGACGCAAAATGTATAGTTTGACAAGATAATTTCTTTCCCAATCCAACAATTTTCAGTGCAGTAATTGTTCCAAAATATCATTCTGTGTAAGTAGACTATTGATGAATAGTTGCGACTGGTTGAGGGTGGAAGGGGGGTTGGGAAAACCGGTCGACCTTGAACAGATGGGGGCGCAAAACAAAGCAGCCTGGAGGCATCATCAACTGGTTAGACTGGTCTGGTTCACTTTGAGGGTGGGTAGCAAAGTGTCTGGCGAGGGGGAGGGGGTTGAGTGAGTAGCACATGGAAAGAAACTGGTTTCGTTTGTTGTTGTGTGACCTGTTAGGGGAATAAAAGCAGTAATTTTAATAGAAAACCTTCATTTCGTGGTCATTTCGCGGAAAATGTTGAATATCGCGATCAGGGTTGGATTTCGTTTTTTTTCGCGATGTAAAAATGGTAGATTTGGGATCTATACACAATGAAATGGATTTTAGTAGAAGAAAATAGTGCAATCAGAACAATTCGCGAATTCGCGCATCACCATTTAAAACTGGCTCTATACATTACATATAACAACATGGTAAGAAATGCTGAAGCTGTCCCTACATTTTCAGGATCTTTTTATAAAAAAATTATATTATATTTAATAATTTCAAAGAGCCCACATTTTTTCAATATTTATTTAAATACTAACAGGTTGTTGGTTATTATTTATTTTCTCTGAACTAAGTCAGTGTTGTGTACCACAGTCGACTAGTAATTTATTGGACACTGTGATTTGATGTATGCAGGGCAGAAACGGTCTACGACTGGCATCAGGTGACAATACTTACGACCACCAGAACGCCACACTGTCCTGCCTCCTGGTGGAGGGTGCCTGGTACTACCTGCCGGAAGACGTGGAAGACATCGAGACTGCGAGGCTGCGAAGGACGGACTATCACGGAGGCCAGGCGACGAGGAAACAGCTGATGGGAGTTCTCGCAGACGTCAAGCATCTCATGTTCAGAGCCAAATTCCACACCGACCAGGCAGAGGGAGGGTCAGTTCTTATATAGATTCAACTAAATATCCAGTCCATGGAATAGTTATTGAATTCTGTTTTTGAATTTGTGGTGGGGACTTATTTCGGTATATCATATTTGGCAATTTCTTTGAAGAGCTCAACAATGAGGATTAGCAGTGTTTGAGTAGCAGGTTTGATGAATTACGAAACATCTCTGACCATTGCTATCATCAGGAGGGTGCATTCATTTCAGTTTACTGTTGTTAAAATGTGCAAAATACTTTTAAATGGCAACATTGTAGGCTAGGGTGAGAGGAGAAGTAGCTGGTCATTAAGTGACATGTATCATGTCAGTAAATTGATGAGCTAACTTTCATGAAATGCCTGAATAATTTTTTCACTTGGGGAAAGAAAAACCAAATATGCTCTACCAAAATAACTCCCACTAAACAAGCAACGGTGTTGGTTCCTACTGTGTAACCCTTCTATTTAGTAGGTGATGGATTGTTATTCCTGATCCTCTTCTGTGCAGCCTCTGGCAAGCCACGTTGCCGAGCGGTTCCGCCCTCGGTGCTCCGTCCCGCCACGTGGAGCGCTGTCTATGCCCACCAGGTTACATTGGGCTCTCCTGCGAGGCATGCGGCTACGGCTACGTCAGAGTGGTGGAGGAGGTCGGAGGAGGCGTGTTGCGTGACGCAGAGTGCAGGAAATGTGACTGCAACAATCACGCGGCCACTTGCGATGTCGTCACTGGAGAGTGCGGGGTGAGACTCTCTTTCCTTTCAGCACCAAATATAAAGTATATTTATGTTGATTACTAAGTATGTAATATTCAAATCAAGGATGATTTAAAAAAAAAATCTTTCAAAAATTGAAGTTAGTATAGGCATCCTGAGTGAGAAAAGGTTGCCATAGTAACCTATACAAAAGTATGGGGAAAAACAAATCTGACAGCGGCAATCCAAATCTCATATTTTGAGTGATTACTTGTGAAAGAAAGATATTTAAGTAAGTACAAGCTAATAATAATACGCAATATTTATCTTTACACATGTTCAAGTTAAATATTCATCTGATAAATATGATTTATTGCTATTATTTAGAGCTTTGACACATTTCCCCTACCATAGCAGCCTCCATTTTTCTACCACTGTGACGTCACGAGCAGGATTCCTATAGGGTAGGTTGGTAATATCACTACTCCCAGGGAAAAGGCGGGTAAGTCACAAAAGTGAATTGTTCAGGAGAACGAAAACAAAGTTTTAATACCTTCTCTTTTTAACTTGTGTATAAGATTACTTACTTGAAAGCTTATGGTTTTATTTTTACACACTCATACAAGTTATCAGGCTCATGCTCAAAAGAATTTCCAGATTTATCGACGCAAGTGACCAGAGTCTACTGGATTTGGTCCATAAGATTATTAGCTCACGGTCTTGTGGTGTTGAGGACTGACATCCGCAAATATCTACTTGCGGACGCAACTTCTTTTGAGCATGAGGCTGTATATACACAATTTTTATGAAACATTATTTTTTCTTTGAGTTTTAATTGACTTATTTGATTTAGCTCGTTCAATACTTGACATATCTTATTATTCCCAATACTAAATATATTAGGAAAAAGAAAGCGAAGATGAAATTTCACTTAGTTCACTGAAACCCTTTTCATTACATGTTTAAACATATTGTACTTGTAAAGTGTAGTATAAAGGTACACAATATAATTATCAAGTTAGTCGACACAATCTCTTCATCCAACTCTTCTATACATAACTTATAAAACTGTGTTAAGTACCGTTAGCAAGGCGAGTAAAACAAGTTCTGTAGACATATCTGCTTTTACCCCCGAACCGAGGTGTGGCAAAATACAGCCTAAAAATAGCCAACTGACTTATTTGATTTTTCCCCGTACATTTCCGAGGATTTTCAACAGTCTGGTTATACGCAAAACCTAATTTTAATAAGAATAAATTGACTGACATACCTGGTATTACTCCAAATGAAATATACGAGTTCACTTTATAGGAAAAGTGACTTAACTCATTTGGACCAAAAATTGACTTACCCGCTTATTCCCCGGGAGTAGTGATATTTGTTGCTATTTTTCATTATTTTTCTCTCATACATTGAGTTTAAGATTATAACTGGCAAATCATCTGTGAACTCTTCCTAGCTTTGTGAACACAACACTACCGGGCCCGACTGCGCCGACTGTTTGGTTGGTTACTATGGCGATGCAGCTACAGGCAACTGTCAACCATGTGCCTGCCCTCTACTGGACACTGTGAACAATTTCAGTCCCACTTGTGAGCTTGATGACGGAGATTACGTCTGCACCAACTGCCCTATCGGATTCACCGGAGACCACTGTGAAATGTGAGAAATAAAACATTTGGTGGCAGAGAATGGTATAAAGTCCATATCACAGCATGCAATTCAAATTGGACAATTTCAATTTCCAGCCAATGAATCTGCACTTTGATAAAACTCTGGAATCCAATTTGCTTATGGTTGAAATTGCCCAATTTGATTTGATTGAGTGTGATATGGGCTACAAAGTTATGGAATATGAATCAAAAAGAAAAAATATGTCATTACTAATTTTAAAATTGTAGATTCTTCCAATATTACTACCTACTACAGAAAATATTTGAATATTTCTGTGTGCTCCTTTTTTGTGGTGCTCCTTTTTGAAAATTAATTTTATAATGTGAGATCGGTATATATTTGTTACAGCTGTACCGCTGGTTTCTATGGTGAACCTTTAACACCTGGAGCCACGTGCTCTCCTTGTGAATGCAACGGGGGGGATTGTGACCGCAAGACTGGTCAGTGTCTCGGTTGCCGCGGCAACACCGAGGGCTGGCGTTGCGACCAGTGCAAGGAGAATCATTATGGAGACCCCACTGCACAGGATTGCATTCGTGAGTTACCTTACCAACATCCAACATCCACAGGAGCATTTAGGATTGTAATCTATACATTCATTCAATGGAAATAAAATATAAACAATTATTTAGATTATGACTCTATCTATGGTATTTCTTTTGAAAATTCACAAAAATATCCAGACAATGTTCTTCTTTCTCAATTTATAAGTTTGTATGAACAGAATTTTGTCAGAACTTCATCATAAATGCATTTTGAGCATTTTTCAATTAATATTCCATGATAACAGTCTTACAAATATGTTGCAGGGACCTCTATAAGTTGTATAATATTAAAATAGAGTTAGTGGAGTACATTTCTAATACTAATATCTGCAGTGTTGTTTGTCCCCAGCCTGTGACTGTGATCCGACTCACTCTGCGTCGGCCAAGTGCGATGCAGTCACTGGCCAATGCCTGTGCCTGGGCCTGCTGTCGGGTCGTCGCTGCGACCGCTGCCAGCCCGGCATGGGCAACGTCGGTGTCGGATGTGCGACTTGCGACTGCAGCGCGGTGGGAGCCACGACTCCAGAGTGCGACCCGGTCACTGGTGCCTGCGACTGTCGCCCGGGGGTCACGGGAGAGAGATGTGACCGATGTCTCGAGGGACATTTTGGACTGTCGGACTTGGGCTGCAGCGGTGAGTTAGCAATACTATCTTTCCATTTTCCTACCGATTCAAAAATTTCTTCATTGAGTATAGTTGCTAATTAATTATTGTGAATTGTTGAATTTACCTATACTATAGCGTTGCTATTTTAAAATTATATTTTATAAGATATTATAAGTTATTATTATTATACTTAAATCATAAAAAAGTTTTGTAGATTAAAAGGTTGTAGAAAGAGTAGGAATAAATTTGGATATATGTTCATTTCGCGATAAGCTTCTATTAATTTTTAAGATCTCGTTTCCAAAAGTTTTTTTATTTGTTGCATCACTTGAGAACTAACTGATATATTATGCTATTAGCTGTTTTTTTACTCCGAAATCTATTGTATTTTATGATGGGCATTATAATTTGCTCCTAGATTGTTAGGCCACATTTATGCGCACGTGTCGTATAGGTTGCCTACCTTTCAGGCGTAGTGGAAGCTGCCTCCAAAGCCGTCTCGGCGGGAGGCCCTATTACAATATTTAAAGAAGCATAGAGTTAGGAGCACTGGGGCTGTGCATGAAGGACGCCACGCTAAAATTAGTTATTTTGGCCCCCCCCTCCCCCCCTAAACGGACGTCACAAAACTATCTCTAACCCCTCTAAATAGAATTTGTCTGACTATGAAATACCAGAATTTATCGTTTTTAGCGAAATGTCAGGTCCCGACATAGCTTTAAAATGTCTATGAAAACGTGACGTCCTACTGGCTCCTGATCCCCCCTCCTTCCCTGTCACAATGTGTCACATATTTCCCCCCCTGAAGCGTACGTCCTTGATCCACTCCTAACTCTGTGGAGTTATTGACACAAGTAAGATTACAGATAATACTAGACAGGTTGGGGTAAATGCTAGGACATTGAATGATTTTGATATTATAATAGTTAATTTACATTTTTTCATATTGCAGTTAAAATTATACAATTATTTATTTCACAGTGACTTGTTAACGTGGCGCGAGCACTCGATAACACATATTTATTTATTTTTGAAATTGCCATTTCAAATAACTTTTTACAACAGTTCAACTAAATTGAAGTAAAAAATACTCATTTATTGTCCTGTAGTTTGCAACTCCCACCCAATAATGAGTTTTCAATTTTATGTCTTTTGAGAATGAACAAAACTTTAACATGGGAGGTATAGGAAAATCATTTCGAATTTGGTTAATAACTTTTAAAATAGCACACGTTGGTATTGCTTACAATTTTTTTTCCTAATAGTATGTCCGTATGCAGAAAAAAAGTTTTTTGTTAAAATCTAGCGGTACAAAAAAATTATAACTTTACTTTAGCTTAATTTTTTCAAGGATTGTGTATGGCGATTATCAATAAACTTACACAAAAAATTATGAAGATCTGAGACTATGCCTCGAGTGATCGCGCCACCTTAAGTATCAATATTTTCCGACTCTGGTTGGCTTTAGGTGGAGGGTGTGATGGCGTGAGGTCGGTAATGGTGGTTTAGAAGACTACAACTGTAATACTGTAATACTGTATAGACTGTAATAATACTTCAGTTTGGGAAGTGAATGCAGTATCAAAAAGGCGAGAGCGTCAGTGTGTCTGCACAGACAATTGTTATAGCCTTCTCCGGCTTTGTATGGGATGGGTATATGATCGAACTGGCAAATGGAGAATTTAGCACTGACGAGCGGAAAATTGAAAGAACATTGACGTATTTTCTAAAAACATCAAAATGTCGAAATTGTATTTTACAAATTTTAAGTAAGTGTTTTCAAGTACCTACCTAGGTATGTGTTGTGCGTTTGGAAGTTTGAAGATTTTCGGAGATTTGTTTTCATATTCGAAAACATTAACACGGTTTCCATTTACTTATAATCTCGCAAAGGTGGCGTCTCCAATGCTTTGAATGCGAATCAAGAAATACACGTTATTACATTTACGAATCCGGAGGTCTATTCTATAGAACGTTTTACTAAATCCATTCTGATGAACTTCGGTCACGCCATAAGGATTGACATTGCATGAAATCGAATTCCATCTGAATTGGGAATCTAACATTTCTAGAATAATGCCCCTGATCCTGATGGCTATTAGTATCTCAGCCAAGGACCACCCCAGATCGTGGAACTGAATCGCCGATTTAATGTCAAAATCATTCCACCTTGCCTTGCTTCCTATCTCATCTTGTCCATCTCTCCCACTCGGTGTCTGGCGCCTGTATCAATCAGTATGCATCTGGCGCCGCATGTGACGCATGGCACAGTGAATGATTCGCTCATTGTGCCGTGAGACTGGCAACATACATCACGATTACCTTCTAAGGCGGTGATTCAATTACGCTGAACTCCATGTGGCGGTGACTTATTGCTCGGCGCGCAGTGCACAGTGGGGCGTCCTCAAGTTCTGACATCGATATGAATATGATAGGATCGAGACTAGTTGAGCGTTTCATATGCTTCACAACAGGCCGTTAGCAGGCTATTTCACTCTTGCCAGGACATTTCATGTGGTAGATTCTTCAACGTCGGTTACTAAGAGCGGTTTTGCGTTATGCGTTTTGCATTTTGCGTTTTTCTATTAAAGTCCAGAGCAAAATCCGCAATACCGTCCTTATGTAAACGGTCCTATAATGTTTTGCTATAAATATAATCTTAGAAAATCTTTAAATTCCAATTTGCAAAAGAAATAAAAACGTGCCCATCTATGTTTTACCTAAGTATTCTTTATTACCTCATCAACAAACGACAATAGTCTTGATAGTCTTGGACAAACGAAACTGAAGTTAAGTTCCTGAAATTCCTGGCACTGCAGCTAAGTAAACTTTATCATCAGTTCAGGGACATAACGATTAAATGATTCGTGTAATGATCATTTTTATATGGAGGAATGGCGTGGGCTCATTGCATGCCCCTAATTGGTCCGACGTTTCCAGCATGCGACGCACGTTTGTGCGTTCATTTCGTAGTTCTTCTCTCGGTTCTTCTCTCTACGACGAAGAAAGAGCCTTGATCACAGCCACTCCTCGTGCTCAAGTATTGTAAGCTTTTATTAATAGAGAAAAACATGATTGAAAAGTGCATTTCGCCGTGAGTTGCAGCAGGTTGCAGGAAACAAGTTGCAGAATTGCTGCAAGCATTTTGAATCAGATCGCTTTAGTCTTCTCTAAACTGCTTAGTGAAATGCAATTTGCGGTTTTGCGTTAACTTACTTTCTTATAACCAATCACAAGTCCAGAAACCGCTCAAGGCAGACTTGTGATTGTCGTTTACACAGATTGACGTTTACTTTACACAGCATGTGGCAAGAAATTATAGACAGAAAACGGAGAGTGAGCGAAGTCTTGCTTGATATCAAGTACGCACAAGAAGTATTTCTGCACGAAGTCTTGGCGTGCATCTCTCATCTACGTTGATCTCACAGCACAGGGTGCCAGTGGCGCTGATCTGTCAGAGCTTCATGAATATCAACTCGACTCGCTGGATGTTTGTTTAGAGGAGCTCGAGAGATTGTTTCTCGCACGATCCTCGAGGAGGATCAAAGTCTTGATAACAGACATGTTCCAGCCCGACCCGCAACTGCCTCCATCACGTGCGTGAGGGAATGAATGCGTGTCGATGACCCACATCACATCACTGATTCCAGACAACATTCTCGCGGTCGCGACTCTTTCATCTGACACAACAGAAGTTGCATTCCGGCGTAGCGCACTTTTTACACTAATTAGTAATTACTATACACATATAATCGCTTTTGACGTCAGTGAGCCTAACGAAGACTTTTTATATACGAAAATAAGTATAATTAGGAGTTAGAAGTGGAACACATTACATCCTTATGAATATTTTCATCTGGAGCTCAATAATTTTAATTCTTTATTGTAATCAAAGAAATGTATAATTTGTGTAGTAAACGAAAAAATAATTTCCCTATCCCTGTCGGAGTAGACACGTGCGACATACGAATTTTTCCAGGGTTGTGCCCAGGAACCTCATTTAGGGTTCTTGCCCCAGACCCAACATTGATTTCGCCCAAACCGCAATACCCTTCCCAATAAATACTCCATCCGACTTCTATGGTCTCTCGATATACCATCTTCAATAACGCATCTCAATTTGAGATGGAATGGTTGTGGTATTTTCTCAGTGGCGTCGTAATTCATTCATCCACTTCTATTACATCATTTCCCAGCCATCTTCACATCATTCACAGATGCAAAGTACTCTGGGCTCTTGACTTAAAACAAACACCAAATAGAGCAGGCAGAACAAGGACGGCAATGATGGTCGATTGCCTGGACTGGTCGGGTTGCCAGAAGAGCGTGTAAATCTGCAGACAGGTTGAGGTATTCGCCGTGTTTATGCAAATGCCGTGCGGTTGCGTGAGCTGTGCGGACATTTAGCTACCGGCAGGAGAAGAACATGGCTTCTAATAGAGACATTATTATCGTGTAACACAGAGGACCACCCAACATGGTCAGCGTTGGTCGCAGACTTCGACAACCAGACGGCTTCATTCCCCGACGCGGTCCACATCATTTCCATTCTTGCATCAATCAGTCAGTGCAAGTTTCAGAAAATCCATGGACTACGAATACGTATACCTAACAATAACGAACTGTAAATACATCTCATTGTACAGTGATTATGTAAATGGTTGACTAGAATTGAAAATATACCTCTTTCAAAATTATCTAGCATTTTCATTTGGAAAGAGGTATCTAGCATTTAGCATTTTCTAGCATTTGACCTCTGCATTTTCAAAAATGGCAAGTGCAGTTCTATTTTTCAGATATCTATTTATGTAATTATCATTGATGATAATAACATAAATAGATATCAGGGTCGTCGACAGTGGCGGTTTGTGCATGAGGCAAGGGAGGCTGTGCCTCCCTAAATAATAGAGGAGAAGAAAGGGATTGCATAGTATTTCACAACTCTTAACGTCATATATAATTGTGTATATCATTTAAATTTTAAATTATATAAATATTATTATTTTACTTTGATTGATTGGTTTAATTCGCCACGCCAATACCCGACAATGAGTGCGCGCGCTGCTGAATACACGTTAGCTGTATACGCGGACTGCAAGGGAGGCTGAGCTGCTTACAGCCTCGTGTAGCCTCTGATTTCTACAGGCGAGGGGCAAGCGCGGGAGTGCGGGGTAAGCGCAACGCATGCAGGGCTATGATGACGTCAGTGAGGCGGCGGACATGTCGAGAGGCTCCGAGCAAACGACGAAGCTTTCTGCCCGCACCGCTCTGCCCGCGCGCATGGTAGAAGAATATTTCTGTTTTGATCTTTACATTACCTTATGGCCCACGCGTTTACGTTTAAACGTAATTATAAAATATTTTTCTGCCTCCCCACATTTCAAACCCACAAACCGCCACTGGTCGTCGAGCTGCTTGTTATAAAACTCACAGCGAACTCGATATTGTCTATTCCACCGACCGATCGTTTGTGAAAGTTACTTATATCAGCGATTTTCATAATTCCGTCACAGTTCCGTTGGTTCGGTCCTCTCTCCTTCTACATGCCTGGATCAACATGATCTCTGGGTAGGAGAATTTCATAAGCGATACTGAAGTTTACCGCATGAATCTGTCATTGCCGCCAAGAGCATGGAATGCGTTTCTCCTCCACGTGGCTGGATTCATGACACGTGGACCACCCCACCACGTGGCAGGGGGTGGGGGCGGGGAGGGACACCCCCCACCATGCCGACATGTCAGCTACCACATGGCGGTACCTCCAGCCACCTTCATCATCGTGTACTGTTCCTCTGACCAGGAGACCAAGAGGTGAAGTGAAACAAGTTTGACGCATTGTTGTGATGCAATTTGTTGACCCTGCAAGCATCTGCAAGTAGTCGTGAGTAGTGGAGATTTCACTCAAGTTTGGTTTGCTGTAACATTTGAGAATAAATTAAATAATCAACAAGAAACAAAGAAATAACGGAGCAAGTTGCCACAGGCGGTTACGCTCTGGACTTGCACTATTTTGGTTCCTGGTTGATTGCTGCGATCTTCTTTCCTGACTGAGATTTTTCTTAGTTTTCCTCAGTCGAGAGTCAATAGTCATACGCTGGGGAGCTGCTTCAGTCACGAACCTTCAGGTTCAGGTGAAGGTTCAGGCGTTGTTCAGGTGAACCTCCTCCTGTTCACCTTCTCCCCTCGAGGATTGAGATTTCTATACCTCATTCTTTTTATCTATTAGGCTTCATCACCATCATCTTCATCATCATCATCTCCCGATCATATTAATAATCATTCATCCGTCGCCAAAGAAATAATGAAGATGTTGACTTTCTGCAGGATTTTGTTTCTACATACCCTGGGTGATAATAATCGAAACCATTCTCGATACCCTGTTGAAGTGCATTTCTATTTCGCATCTAAAGAAGGAATCGTTGAGCAGAAGAAGTGAGAAGTGAATGTGATGTGACAGTTTCGATCCGTCTTCCCACGGCCGCATGGAAACATCAAGAGCACGTGATTCGCGACTGTGGAGATGAAACGGAGATAATGTGTCAGAAGAGTGGCGTGGTCACGCGTAGGCGACGCGTAGGCCTGATTGATGGCACGCATGTTGACGATGAAGGTTGCTCGAGAACGCCCTGGCGTGATCATTAACGACGCACTCTCGTCACGTGATCAGACCTAATACGGGTTACGTGCACACCTGTAGTCACATAGTGTCTGGCTGTGGGTGTTATATCTGTTTCATTCACTTTTAATAATTAATATATAATAAATCCACTGCAGTAGGGTGGCTATGGTCTCTATAGTATTACATGATATTACCAGTATTACTCGACTTGGTCCTTATATTTTCTATAAACTTTTCATTTTGCTTAAACACCTACATTATTTACTTTTTCCTAGTCGGTTATTTAGACAATCTCCCGTCTTTCACTGAAAACGCCTAATCCTGAACACCTACGTACTTGAGTTTTTTTTAGTGTACATAGGTAGCAGAAAGACTTGTCCCTAACTAATGAATGAAATTGTGGGCGGGCTGTTTAAAGATTAAACTCGTCTTACAGTCTGTACATTTCTCTTCAGTGAGATGAAAATACTGCCCGAGAGCTGTACCTATGTTTTGCCCAACCCTGCGAAGAGTTGTATTGAAATGAGGTGTGAGTTTCGTACCTCTGCAATAATCTGCGAACAAAGAATGTGTTAGTCGATCTTTGTTGTTCTGGAGAATGCGTAATGCGGGAGGTCGTGGTCTCGCCCTGGGTAATGCATACATGAATAAATCATTAGTTAGCTTCTGTACGCGACGTCGTACAGACGAGCAGGGTTCGAACCGAGTGTCAGATCTTAGGAATATGTCATTTGACACGAGACACTTTCGAATAGGCAGCCGACCGGGATCAACATGCTTTCGCAAGAATATTTTTTATTTCAAATAACGCGAAACGCGGACGGAAGACGCGAACGAAAATTTTGGTTTTTGCATTTGCGTCGAACGTCCACGGCGTCACGAAATTCGCCATCTATGGTTATACTTTTGCGTTCTCGTCAATTATGATAGGCTGCATGCGGTGTATAAGTATAATATACTGGACTGAAATTAGTGAGAAGTGTGAGAAATGTAGTAGAAAAGCAGGAAATTTGTTCCCTCCTATTCCCTTCTGAACCAGTCAGGATGAGAGTTTTGACCAATCTGAAAGTCCAGGATCGTTTCCCATAGCCGATCTTCCTCCAGCTTTTCGCCGTCATGTAATTCGCACATACGACATGATCGCTGTGCTAAATGATGGTGCTCAAGCACCTGGACTGATATTCAATGCATGCGACAGCCGAGCTGAAGATTGACATCACAGTTGGAGTTCGCCGCCAACACCCTGGCATGTTGATGGAACAATGACTTCGTCTGTGCCGAACATCAATAACAGAATCTGATATACAATTTCAAAGAACTGAAGATGTAAATTACAATTTGTAATCAGCGTTCTTAGAAATTCCAGCATGTAAATATATCACATTCTTCACTTGATTTCTGTCGTTGCAAGAAGATTGATAGAATATTATCTTCAAACTGGTTGCGTTTGCCGTTATTATTGCAATCAATCTGACAGCCTTTTTCATTGAGGAATTTTGTATGTGACATAGAACAATAAATAATGCAGAACTTGTTTGCATTTTCTTATTGAGCACTGGCAGGTGGAATCGAGTCAGTTTACGGACAAGACTTGTGGTTGCCTCGGTTACAATCTCCAGAGATACCTGCACTCACGGCGATCTAGATCCTATCACCTGAAGATGAGCCTTGTGGAGCTCTACATGGAAACCAACAGAAAACACAAAAAAGTTGTTGATGGTAATAGCCCCCGACAGCATCAGGCCAACTCTACTTAAAAATGAAGTCTGACTTTAGAAACCATCGCTCTTCTTTAGGAAAACAAATGCTTGCCGTAACCATCAATCATAATCATTCAGAAATGTCTATCACTATCATTTCATCCCACTCGATTGACTTTGTGGTAGCGAGTTTCCCTTAAACTGTGGGACATGGGTTCGAGCCTCCCTCATTATCATTAATCACCTGTCTCCTCATTACATTAATAGTAGATACTTAGCACTGTCATGCATGAGAAACAAATACATTGCCCATCTGCCACTCGAGCCCGTGTCTTCTCGACGTAGGTCTGCAGTTCAAACCTCGTCTAGAGCACGTCTCCTGGGCTCATGACACCTGTCACATCATGACATTCAATGCCGACATAGAAGTGTGGTTCTCATTATCAGCCGGGATAAAGAGAGGACATGTAGTTTGACTTGTGTCTTTAGTTTCTTTCATCTCTGCTCAGTGGCATAACTTCAGCTAAGGGGGCCCCCGGGCAAAAATAAAATGTGGCCCCCCTCCCCTATTCCTCAAAATACAATAATACATGCAATGGCGTATCCAGGATGAAATTTAGGGGGGAGGGGCGGACATTACTAATATTTTGAAAAATCCCAGTGTAAAACAGGGGTTCGGCAGCCCCCGAGAAAATTTTGGATCAAGGTCATTCATTTATGTGCAATTTTGAATCGCAGTGCATAGCTATATTGGGAAGTAAAATATCCAAAAATTAGTCTAAGATGTAATTTTATTGAACTCATTAGGATATGCAGAATTCTTTTGGAATTTTAACTCAATTCTAAACATTTTGGAACGTTTTTGACATAATCTGTCTATTTTTAAGTGTTTATTTTCACATATTATTTTAAATTTGCTTATTTTCTTAGATGAAATCCTGATTTCGGGGGGAGGCATGGCCCCCTCGGCCCACCCCTGAATACGCCCTTGAACATGCCACTTTAAAAAAAAGAAACTCACCTAAAATGTCATTCGTCTGGCTGAGATAGTTCAACGAATTTCGTGATTTATCATATGTTACATATAATTGCATGCTTCGAGGTTTTTCCAGCTGTAAAAAAAAGAGCGTGAAACGAACTGGACAAGTAGGTAAACAATATATCATTCGAGGCCCCCCCCCCCCCCCCCTCCCCCTCAACATTAACGTTCGCATTGTCAATTGGTTTTATAGCTAGAGCGCAAAGCCAAAGTGAAAACCTTTTCCATCTCAAAAATGTATAAACTTCTATATTTTACAAATTTATATAAAAATAAAGTTCAGGGGGCCCCGGCGGGGCCCCCTGAGCATGGGGGCCCCCGGGATTTGCCCGGTCCTCCCGGGCGGTAGTTACGCCACTGTCTCTGCTTGTGTTGCGGCAGACATTTTTGTCGGCTTCAATGTGAACGTCCATAACCATGGTTGATTGATATACTCTCTTATAAGAAAGTGAAAATGCGTACGGAATCCCCCCCCCCCCCCCCTTTAGTAGGTACTTTAGAAGAACATGTATTTACTCTGCTTTTTATTACTTCTATGTTGTTTGATTTCCTCATACATGAAGCACCATGAAGCAGAGATTAGACGAAGCAGAGTTGAAGCGCGTTCGAGATCACATTGACGACACTCTGTAAACATTGGGGCAATTACTTAAGATAAAAAGTATTTCAAAATTAAGAACTGTATTCTCTAGATGCATTGTTTCTTTTGAAAGAAGCTTAGAAAATGCAATTCTGACGCAACAATCACCAAAGAAAAATATTGTATTTTCTATGAAAAAGGACAGTCTCTATAGAGATATGATTGTTATGAAAGCTAAGTGCCTGGAACATACTCTTTTATGATTATGGAAAGAGATCTATAAAAGCTGCGGTCCGGGTCTTCTAAACATAGACCACTACCTTGGCAAACAATCATCACACATAAACTCTATAGCATCCTTCTTGATCTTAACGTCTCTTCCTTTGGAATATTTTTATTTGTGTACAATATCACTTGCATGTTTGCAAACAGCTATTGTTATCTTTCACTAGGGTATTGAAACACATTTCATTCTACAAGTTGTTCTATCGTTGTTTCTTGCAGTAACATTTGCAGTCTAATATCTACCAATGACACTTCTATAGCCGAACTGGCGAGTTTTCGACCGATGTGTGCGATGTTGTGGAGACAGAGGGAGTCGCTAACGCAGCGCGCGTGAAAGACGAATGCGTTGAGAGCGCGTGGCCGCTGCGCTGCGGCGCGTCACGGCCCGGCAGTGTTGATCGTGCGGGCCTCAGAGGAGGATGTTGCGAGTTGCTGGTCGGCGGCCTCGACGTGCGTATCGAGATGCGAGGCGTCGCGGCGACTGGCGTCGTCTTGGTGTTCCTGCTGACGGCGTCGGGACGCGCTGATGAGTCGCAGTCCAATCATAGTCAATCGGTTCAATCAACAAGTGATTTATATACAAGTAGTGATGATTCTCAGAATGATATAGGTAACGCTAGATTAGGAAGTGATTTTAATTTATTATCAGATGCTAGCGACAACTCGGAGGGTAATGTTGTTATCGGCAACACTTCTGTCTCCGGCAAAGTGCGGTCCCCGAGGCAGATCGGCCCGTACGCCTACCCCAGTGCGTACCGGGAGTACGGCAGCTATGTGGACTGCCCTCCGTGCACGTACACCGTGTGTCAGCCGTGCGTGCAGTGCGTCAAATGCTTACCTCCGTCGCCGTCCTGGCCCAACGGATACTACCCGAGGAGGCCGGCGACGAATCCCGCTATTCGTTCAACGCCGCGGCCAACGTTCTGGACTACAGTGAAGTCGGCTGTTTGGCCTACTCCCCGGCCGACATTTAGGCCGACATACAGAACTGTTAGTCCGACATTTAGGCCTACATATAGACCGATGTACAGAACAACTGTTAGGCCGACTTACAGTCCAACTGTCAGGCCGACATTCAGATCGACGGAACGACCTCCGGTCAGACCCACGACGAGGTCGACGGCGAGACCGTGGACACCGGGACAAGGGTTTGTGCCAGTTTCACCAAAGCCCGACTGGTGGGGTCTGAAGTATGGTAGGTTTCCATTTGATTTCCAATCTTATTGGCTGTTGTTTCCCGCGTAAATGAAGGAGCAATGTACCTAATCGTGTTATAAGTGTGATGTTCTGGTCAATACGGTCAATTGGTTTTCATTGGGTGCTCAATAGCGAGGACTTAGGGGTCAGCGCCAGACATTTTCACACGATGAGCCGCCGACATTTGAACCGCCATCTGCAAACAGTTGGTGCGGCTAATTATTCGCTTTAGCGATCTGACAGATCTGTGTTCACTTGACCTCGACCTTGGGAGATTTCAGTTTGACACTTCCTTTGATAGCTTTAGAAGAGGAGACGATGACCCACTTGCAAGATCGTCTTCAGTCATTACAGTAGTGCGATTGTGTCGGTACATTTATACATCTGCACGGGGATCGTATAACTTTTGTCAACAGTCCCAACTCTTTTGGGAGAATAACATTGACACGTCGTAGTCGATCGTTCGTCGGGCAAAGTTATACGATCGCCGTGCTGCACTGCACCCTCTTGTCGACGTCGAGATACATCGCCACTGACGTACAAAACCCTTGACAGAACCGCAGAACTAAATAACCAATACATTGATATTCCTGCATTGCGTTTGAATCATTCGGTTGCATAGTCAACACTGAAATCGTTTTATTTGATTAGACCATTTCTTCTGGAATTATACCGGTTGGTTGGTTCTGGTCATGGTTCTGGTATCAAAAGCATTTCAGAGGAGGTTAATTTTTAATCTGCAAGCTACATATTATTTATTTTTAGAACCATTGCCAGAACAGAATTATCTGGAATAATTTCCAGATAATTATCAGATAGTTGCCTAGGTAATTTTGAAAAAATTAAGTTTTAATTGAACTTGAAAGATCAAGAT
Source organism: Leuctra nigra (assembly GCA_934045905.1). Classification (NCBI taxonomy): domain Eukaryota; kingdom Metazoa; phylum Arthropoda; class Insecta; order Plecoptera; family Leuctridae; genus Leuctra; species Leuctra nigra. The sequence goes on from OW203761.1 coordinate 14,995,190, forward strand.
TTTTCATTCTACATTGCACAGTACTCCTGAAGGAAATTTTATTAATTAACCATTCCATAGGTATGTTGCCGAGTAGACTATTGAGTAACAATAAATGTTGTGATCTTTCATTTTGACATTGCTTTGTGTCCTTGATAATGTTCGCATTTCTATGTATTTTTTACTTGAGAATTTATGTTTTGACGTCCATCTGAGGCATTGTTTGCTCCTCCATGCAGCTGCAGAACTTTTAAATGCAAGTTCTCTGTCTTTCATCTTGCATTGTTTACTCTGTTTACTCTGCGCCTAACTTCCTGTTTCCGCCACGATAGACGTAACTTGTAAACAGCACTTGATTTCAATGCATCCATTGAAGAAAGCACCCCCGGAAGATTACCTTCACCCTTCCACTGACACTGGCACACTTCGTCCGTGCGCCCGATAGACAAATATGCTCGAGGCACACAACCATGCGTGCAATCACAATGTCAGCTCATTATAGTCTCACGAGATTTTAAAATGTTATTCCTACTAAAATTTAAAAGATGTGGTAAGGTATCCTGAGTAGGTATTTCATTGGGTTGATCTGGTACCAGGGATCATCTGTGTTGGGGAAGATCTTTTCAAAAGTCAAGTTCATTTTTCGGTAATTGAAACGAAAGTTCCACCAAAATACACTGAAATTTAAAAACTTTAGTGTGGGTGTAGGTGAAGGCATAAATAAGACAATGAATGGGTCATAAAACGCCATTATCTCGAGCTATGATCTTGTTTATTTTCGTAATAGGTACTTATTTGGTGGGTAACCCGTACATTACTGAATATACCGAGTTAAAATCCGAACACTGTAAACGAGCTTCATGATATTTTTTTTTAATTTTTACGCTCTCTAGATATTATTTCTAGGTATATTATCATTGATTACCAAATGTTATTGTGGATGTGTTGACTCACAAGTTCTAAAAAAGAGAAACGTAGTCCTAAAAGGGGTTTCCATTTCCAATACTGATTCAGTTGATTCGTAAACGATATTACCGTGAAACTTTGATCTGTTGGTGCGTGATACTGAATGAGCTTCTAAGTGAATCCCGCGAGATGTTATCGGCTGTCATCGCTGTACGCATCTTGTGCGTGGCTAATGCAGCAGGAGTTGATAATGTTGCGCGGTGACGATGCACTTTGCCGATCATGATTGAAACGTCAAACACGCCGTGCTCGATGACTTTCATTACCTCTCGCGTCCACACAGCTTGATTCTACTCGGAGTAGGTCCTTGTCGAATATCAGCCGGCGTTTCCCGCTCCATTCCAATTCATTGCGTTCGAAATCAAAACCTACCTTGCAAGTCGCTACATCGAATAATCATACTCGAAGTAAACAATTAAGTTGTTTTATGAAGATGTTTCTCTCTGCTTAGACGTTACCTGTAGTTCCATCATATTGAACTTCTAGGAAAACGCTCAGTGTAACGCGTTGATGAGCGAGCACAGAACATGCAACATCCCCATAGTAACGATGCACGACACGGCACAAGACGATATTCTATGCAATTTTTCAATCTCCATAATACTCTGGATAAATAACAGATCCATTGTGTCGTGAAGTCTTACCTTCATACCTTCTCCAGAAATCTCTTGTCACATCCCATACTAAACTCGTAAAATTACAATTAATACTTGACTGATTGGGCTTACAATATGTAAAATTTAATATTAAGTTGGTCTTGATCACCATGCAAAATTTGAACTTAATGTGAAATTTTTTTTGTCGACCAATCAGAAGACATTATTTAAACTTAAACGAATTAGAGGATTTGGCCTTCATACTGCATCCGATTTTATGCGCTAGCTCAAAAATGCTTTCATTTTACTGTACATTGTGGATAGCTTGGCTGCTCTACAGGCCTTGCCTTGGAACAGAAGCTTAAAGAAGGCAGGGATGACAATTTAGTATACATTTTTCAAGATTATGGAATAAAAAGTCCCTAAAATGACCAAAACTTTTGAAAATAACGATAGATAAGACTGAAAATTGGCAAAAATATCTAAAATGTTGGTACCAATGACCACGCGAAGTTTCAAGTTGATCGGTCAATCTGTTCTAGTTTAAATGTCAAAAATCACAGGCAAAATGGTTTTAAATTTTAACCAATGGGAGAATTTGGCTGAAACTTTGTATGATTGGCTAAAATATTGGTTGCAATAACTTTGCTGAATTTCAAATTGATCGAAGCAACCAATCGAAAGATAATTTTTTAAAACCTTGAACCAATCACAGGAGCCCGTTCAAAAACGATCCTAGGGACCACATAGATTACGTTTGCATATGTGCAAAGTTTCAGATCGATTGAATTTGCGGTTTAACCTGGGTTGTGAGGACAAAAAAAAATACAAACAAAAAAACAAACACACAGAGAATGTGCCATAAGAGTACCGTGGTGACGCTCGCTACGCTCGCTCAATAATTGCACTGCACTGGGATCGTATAACTTTTGTCAACAGTCGATCGACATCAACATTGACACGTCATAGTCGATCGACTACAAAGTCGGGTCAATGCTAATCTCTCATAACAGTTGTCGATCGTTTGTCGGGCAAAGTTATACGATCGCAGTGCTGGTCTCAAACCTATTACGCTGCGTTGAACCAAGATGCCGTCTCGTCACAGAATCCGAAGAAGAGGACCTATAAATCAATCACACGTGGCGCTGGGAGTTATTTAAAATGCACGGCAACTTGGAACTAATTTACTCTAGTCCGATGAAGCTGAAGATAACTGAGGTTAGCTGGCAGTTAATTTAGTATGGCTTGATTGGTTCGTCGTCCCTTCCCTCTGAGGAGTCGGGTTCTGATTAATTGCGATTGAAATCACTTCCGCGCCGCGCTCATGAGGATCACGGGATGCTGAGAAGACAATCATATCATCATATCATATCATATCATATCATAGCACCCTCTGCCCCAATCATGCACTTCTCGTGCACATGCACATACGCGAGTTTTGTGTTTTTTTAATTATTATATTCGAAACATCCGAAATGTTACGCGAGCAGCAAGGTAAATGTTCGCCCAGCCTTTCAACACTGTGCGCCCGCCATCTTGAGTAATCTATTGTTGACTTCGCCCCGGTTATCACATTCTTCACAGCGATGTGATCACTGATAACAATGACGTGTTCAAATAGTCTTTCAGTTGTTTGCTTTACAACAGCTCGTCATGTAAAGGTTCAACCATCTTTGGTTTGTAATGGAATCAAAAGTATGTTGATAAAATACTAATGATTTGATTTATTGCAGTCATCTCACTAATTGCAGAACGTCTTGTAGATAAATGTTACACAACTAATAAGGAAACAAGGTTACTAATTGCTGTATGTTGCCGTGCGCAGGACTTGGCGTCTACGAGATCAGCATGATGTTTACAAGTACAGCCATGTTTGGGCATAATCAATTGTTGAACACTCCTACTTGCTGTTCTGGTTGAGACGACGTATAGTTATACTGGAGCCATTATGATGCTGGATGATCGTGTTCCATTGGATTGCAGTAATTACCTGCTCTCACGTGCGGTAATGCGGTATTTAGTGATCGTTGCAGTGCAAGAGTGCTGACTTATCTTATAGCTAACAATCAGCAGGAGATATGTGGCACCTACTTAGTACATTGATGCATTTAATGCATCTGATAGGCCTCGATTGGCTTGGGTTGCGTGGGTACGAGGTGTTATTTTCTCAACGATCACTTTATACCTGTTGCTTGATTAGCTCAATCAAGGAGGTAGAACTAAAGTCGCGGTACTTCTAAGAAGATCAATGCTATTTAGATTAATTAGGAGATGAGGTGAGAAGGTTGGTAAAAAGGAGGCGGTCGTGGACTATTAGCAGCAACCTTTTAAAATTTAGCGAATGTTTCGAGCAAATTGCCACTGCCATAATCAATAGTTTACACGACATAACGTTCGCGTGGGATGGCGTGGGTCTCCCGAATGACTGTCTGGTGCACCAGAGTTGATTCAACTGCATACGTTTATCACGGGCACCGGCAGGATTTTTTTTGTCAGTTGTGGGGGGGGGGGGGGGGGGGGGGGAGGCAAGGAAAATATTCTGTTGCGGGTTAAGGGGTGTGCGTTTTTTGTTTTTTGACACATTCAAATCAATTTTGAAACGTTTAGAGGTGCATTTTGTTTACAAAACTGAGCCCGGGAGAGTAAGCGCTCCCCTTGCCCCCTCCCCACCCGGCGCCCATTACGTTTATGAATTACGATACTTTGATCAATGCACCTTGATTTCTCTACATAATCGTCTTGTATGACTGAAGTAGACCCGGAAGTAGGTATTTCATGTATTTTCTACTTTTATGATTTTCACATTATGCCCCACTTGATCCATTAGTATGGATAACAATGCATGCAAGTATTAATATCCAGGATCAAATTGTTGTGTTATAATGAAGGTGCTGTAATTGGGCAGACGTAAACATTATACGATGTTTCGTTAGATTCTCCGACCTTCCTCTGCCAGTAGACTGTTTAATTGCTTACATGTTGTTTATGGAGACAAAAGGTGTAAAATTTCTCGCAATTAGGCTTCTATTATTTTCTCGTCGAAAATGTTTCAATGAATATAATAATATTTAAAATCTGACACTTGATTTATCGTCACTTTGTAATTTACGGCGTGGAAAATAATTGGCTCGGAGAGATGTCTAATCAGAACCTGGGGTTTGTTGGCCTCACCGTGAACCGTCTAGCAGCAGTTTATTGTTATTGGTTCGGCCCTTAGCTGCGCCGAACTTTCGAAATTACTTCTCTCCAAGTCCCTTTTTTAATTACCATGACGCGATTTCGTCACGAGAAGTGTTTAGATTGCTGATCACTGTCTAGACTAAAGGAGGTATTGGCACCGCCATCAATGTAGTCGCTCAGGCAATGAAATACGATACATAGTAAATAAAGATAAATGATAATTCCAGACATAACCATGCGGGGCAAAGTCTCTCCTCAGGGCCTCATCTTGGAGAATTTTAAATTTAGTTAATATTAAAGTTATGCAAATTGTGTAAATTTCCGATTATATGTCCCTTTTCTTATATTACTGTTTTGCATCCTCCCCCTTGCCTCAACCCCCATGGAAAAGTATGAAATCATCACTGAAAGCATCAACAGCGGAACAAAACTGAAGAATAAACTAATGGTAAATATGGCCCCTAAAGCAGTCAACAACAGCTCTTTTACACCAGAAGTAAACTAAAAGTATGAACGTTCGATTCCTCAAATACTGATCCCATAAGCTCTCATGACTTTCGTATACACGTCTTGCTCTTGCTGTTTTTGCACACAGTCCATTATTCTATAATAAGTATAATAAGTTTTATAATAAGGTACTTAGTAGACGATTTTCAACTGATTTGCTAACAAATTGATATGGTACCATCGATCGTCGATTCATCACGATTCTCTCAAAATGCCGATAGTAAAACAGCGATTATTTTACTGCTGTTTTTCCCCTGAATCCTGACTGTAAAATGCAGTGAAATAAGTAGTCGTGTGTCACGTGTATGTCATTAACGGGAACTCTTTGTGTGTGTTGGAGATGAAATGTCGGACACATGTCTCGTGAGCGAACGCATCATGCGTTAGAAGAAAGTCCGTCAGCTGGACATGAATGAGCTGCTTTAACAGGAATCTCGTCACTAAATGACAGCTCTCTCGCATGCATGGTCTCTTTGTTTTCGATATCATGTAGCAGGAATCGGCTTTCAACGAGTAAACATAATTTTAATATTTCGATTCGTCTTGTTTGTTGAGCGAGCGTAGCGAGCGTCACCACGGTACTCTTATGGCACTTTCTCTGTGTGTGTGTGTTTTTTTTTTTGTGTTCACTGCCCAGGTCAAACCGCACAACCAATCGATCTGAAATTTTGCACACGTACTAACGTAATCTATGCGGCCTCTGGGATAGTTTTTGAAAGGGATCCTGTGATTGGTTCAAATTTAAAAATAAATATCTTTCGATTGGTTGGTCCGTTCATTTTGAAATTTTGAGAAGTCATTACGACCAACATTTTGCCCAATCAAACAAAATTTCATCCAAATCCTCCCATTGGTTAAAATTTAAAAAAAAAAAATCATGTGTTTTTTGAAATTTAAACTAGAACCGTATGACCGATCAACTTAAAACTTTGCATGGTCATTGGGACCAACATTATCTGTATTTTTGGCTACTTTCAGACTATTCTGTGTTTAAATCCAAAAGTAAATGACATTTTACGGACATTTTGCGTGTTGGCTGTAAAATTTCTCGAAAATGTTGATCACGGCTACTTTGACTCTTCAGTTCTAATCCAAGGTAGTTGAGCAAAAACTTTTAAACGCATATGAAACTAATAATGACCGTTCAACAGATCGATCTGATATTGTGTACACACACTTAAGACCGATGCACAATTGACGCAGACGGACGACGACTTTAACATTGTATCGAGCATTGTATCCGTCTCCGTCGTCCGTCCGCGTCGTCCGTCCGCGTCAATTGTGCATCGGCCTTTATATCGTATGAGTGGTCCCAGGTATATTTTTTGAAAGAGATTCTGTGATTTTTGAATATTTACTGGGAACGTTGTTCAATTATAAAGGTTCAATCGATCAACTTAAAACTTTGCATGGTTATTGGGACTAATATTTGAGTGATATTTGGAGATTTTTAAAGAAGTCTGTGAAAAATTCAAGAATTGGCTTTTAATGATATTTTCGATAGACGCAGAATTTCGGTTCGAGGTTGCGCGTATCCGTGCTCGCTCATCAACGCGTTTCACAGAGCGTTTTCCTAGTGTATTTTCATCTACCTCTCCGCCGATTGTATGCGCAAATTTGTGAGAATACTAAAAAGGGAAATTCACATTTGTGCCTGCACAGAGTTTTTGAGTTACCAACTATTCAAACTGGAGGGAAACTTCTCTGGACTCGCTCATCACATCGTTGTTTCGAACGCCAAGTGTTTCCAAGGACCTCCTATTATCTCACTATTTTTGACACGCCTCACATTATGCAAAATAATGCGACTGGGAGATTGTTGTTTGTTATTCGTGATCGATGCAGTTATTCGGCTAAGTTATTGAAGCCGATGAAGTGAGCTCGTCTCGCATGTGTGTTCTCAACACATATAAATTGTGCGAGAGTGTGGGCTGGCAGCGCAAGTCATACCTCCGCCCATGAGCCGTGGCCAATTTGTCCGAACAAATAGACTCGCGCATTCTATGACAGCCTAGCCGGTTTAATCATAGCTAAGATTGTACAGAGAATGGATTATGATTTGGCTTGCCTTCAGTTTTCATTCAAATGACATCCTGATACACCGTTATTAGTAGTAGTTACTTACTATACTGATGCTATTTTGAAAATAATGTATAACTTCTCTCTCTATTATGAATTGTGAATTTATACATTTAGGAGTTACTCCACTTATAATTTATTACATAATAACGCTCTAATTGGGAATTAATAACGTTTTGACAAATAACATGGAACTATAACGTGAATATCCCAGAAACGATTCTGACTTTGAGATAACTTTACTCTTTGTCACGCATTGCTAATTAGTCTCAAATTGGAACAGTTTCAATTTTTTTCGTGGACACTGAAAGGCGTGATTAGAATCACTCATGGAACTTGTCATTGCCCGCCCATCTTTTATTGCTTCTTATTGCAACTATGTGCTGCAAGTCGACGTCTGCCATGTGTCGAGGTGACAAATCAGTCACATCTCTGCGGAGATTGCCGGCGATGATTCGCTGCGAACAGCCAGTGTTTAACGACCACTTCACTGGACTCGGTTTAATAGGTCGTAAAAAGTTTATTTCTTTTTTAAATACTGTCGTTTTAAAAAGGGGACAAGTAAATAGCTGCTCTTTGGTATCCTTATAAGATTCGAACTAAAATGGTTTACTTCAAATAAAAGAAAAAAATGAAGTACTCAGTCAAGTCAATATTGACTCGTAACAAATATTGTTGGTTCTGCTGGGAACGTTCTGACGGGAACTTGTGTCCGATGTGTCAGAATGTTGCACGATGATGAGTTGACGCAAAGCTACTTGTTCTGACCTGCATTCCATCAGCCACGTGCTCGTGCCTGCCTGGACACCAACCTTGTCACGTGTCACTCACTCGGACTTTTCTCTCCAAGGCAAATCCAGTCACGCGTGCTTTCTACACGGAGGTGTAGGAGGACGTGGGTTTGAATCTCATTTCACGTTTTTATTTCATTTCAGTTTTTATGAACTGAAGTAATTTGCGACTGTCTAACAATTTACGATGGCAGGTAATAAATTTAAGCCCCATTGTCAATGTTACGAAATTATAAATGGCGCCACCCAAACACTGGTCATAATAGTCTTGGTTGATATCTCGCAGCTTTCTTGACCAAAGCACTTGACTTCCAAGATCTCTTGACCAAGACAGAGGTCACTTGAATGAAATACACTCAAATGCATACATTTCAGTTCATTCGCGGAACAAATAAATCATTTTACATTCAGAGAATACGTTTCAGATGATTGGAAATCTGAATGAAATAAATAAAACGGTTTTTCTCCACATACACTCGTTGACTTTGAAGCTACGCCAACTACTACTTTATAACTCTATGCTAACACATCGTCCTGTTTGCGTGTATCAAGTCTCCCGCCAATATTGCTTTGGTGCACCAATCAATAGTACGTGTTTTGATTGTTGAAAGTGAAAAGCGCCGCAATAATTTCAACCGCGAAGTGATGAGGGCAATGGGCTCCACATCATCATCCTCTAAACAGGTTCCCAATCAAGCTTCTTCCCCGAGCTAGTAGTTTATTGGCACTAATTGATTCCAACTTTTTATGCAATCGGCAATCCACTTCCTACATTAACTTCGCGAAGTAATCAACGCTTGAGAATCACATTCACAGTCAAGCAGCGCCAAAAGATGGAAATTGGCATCACCTACATCAGCGCCTTGCGTTGAATTTTGCGATTACCTATCACCGTCAGATAATCTACTTGCGCTGCGCCAAACCCTGGCTTCCGTATTTCTACAGGAACCGTCTCCACCCGGCTTGGCAGACAATTGCGGCCATTGATGATTGATATTCTTGATTTGTCTGTACGTAATTAGTTCGAACATTCCTCGAGATGTTTCGGCTAGGATAGGATAGCTCGGACTCACATCGCAGGCCATAAATACTGCTCGCAATCTGACTTAGCTAATTGTATATTTTAATTTTCAATTTCAAAGTATGTAAGCTAAAAAGTGACACTTTAGGTAATGCGTAATAGTTTTTTGGTTTTGTAACCGAAGATATTTTTTATAATTACGTAATTACCTAATCTACTGTTATGTTGTGAAAGAATTCACATGATCATTGATTACTGCTATCCATATGAAATTGAGAATGGAGTCATTCGAACTCTGGATTATGCAGTTAGTCGTTATTTTCATTCCCTCTCGCTCCCAATAGGAGAAATAAGACTAAGAATAAGACGTAAGAAGTGCTCTGCTCGTCATTCCCTCTCGCTCCCAATAGGAGAAATAAGACTAAGAATAAGACGTAAGAAGTGCTCTGCTCGTGGCCTTAGCAGAGCTTTGAAGTGGAAGTGAAACTAATTTAGTAGCTGCATTTCAGTTGAGTGTAATTAATGTTCGCGCGTTTGCGTTCTATTTTCAGGATGCAACTGTTCTTCAATTGGCGCTTTCAACAGCACGTGCGACATTGTGAGTGGTCAGTGTTCGTGCCGACCGCACGCCACTGGAACACGATGCGATATTTGCGAGGTGAGGCGCCACTAGGATGGTATTCATCACCTTCCTTGAGTTTTTTTTAAGTTACCAATGTTTTTTCTGTTTTTCTTTTCATAATTAATTTACACAAATTTAAAATTCTGGTGTCATTGTAACACACAAGCACAACACCAATTAATTATTGGTTAAAACCAAAGTACAAATAACGTTTTTTATCTTAAATTATGATCAAGGAAGATTTTTACCCTTGAATTACTTTGATAATTTAGTACAATTTTTATACAAGTTGATCTATTGTTGCTTCCTTCAGCCTGGATTCTGGGGGTTGGGTGCAACTGGTGCGACTTGCCAGCCATGTGGTTGTGACCCGGTTGGCTCTGCCAGTTCTGAGTGCGACCCGACAACCGGGCAGTGTTCATGTCACACGGGAATCACCGGACCTCGCTGCGACCGATGCCAGCCAGGTCACTTTGGATTCTGCGACAAGGGGTGCTCAGGTAAAGTCAAGCCACAAAGTAACTATTTCAGTTATTATGAAAGAACATGTATGCAGTGCCAGACTGGCTCGTCAGGGGCCTCGGCGGCTATTGTTACTATTTATAAGTTTTTGAAAGAAAGCAGCTCACCAACCTGCCCCGCAGGGCGTTTTTTGGATTTTTATAACTTTAAAATGAAATGTAAAAACAATTTAACAGAAAGACCTGCCAATCATGCCCGCAGGGCGCTTTTTGATTTTTTGTCACTCTAAAAATGATTTTGGGATTATGAAAACTTGTTATTTTTTCAGAAAATGTACCCTTATTCTGCCCCGCAGGGATTTTTTAAAATTTTAATCACTTTTACAACGATTTTGAGATTATTTTTATAAGTGTTTTATTTTGAGCGAAGAAGCTAACATTAAATTGAAATTAATAAGATTGGCCCAGCCTGCCCAGCAGGGCGATTTTTGATAATTTGTACTTATATAAGCGTTTTTGGGATCGAAAAATGTGTATTTGGCTCCAAATGTCAAACATAAAGATAAAATGAAATGAACGGTAGATGCGACAAACCTACCCCGCAGGGCGCTTTTGGATTTTTGTTCCTTTTAAAACGATTTTGGGTTGCCAAATCTTGTATTTGGCTTCAAAATGCCCCACTTACAGTTAAATAGAAGAGGCCCCCGCCAGTTTCGCAGGGCGCTTTTGAACTTATATAATTTTTAATTTGTTTTTTGGGATTTGAAAAATGTGTATTTTGCTGCGTAATGCCTAGGAGGCCCCCAGCCTCCTAAGCGCTTATCGAATTTTATAATTATTAAATCATTTGGTATTGTAAAATTGAGTATTGGTTGTGGTGCAAAATGTCCAACATAAATATAATATTAAATGAATGCACATACTAAGAGGCCCCCAGACTGGCGAGCAGGGCTTTTTTTTAGATTTTTGTTATAATTTTCAATTGATTTTGGGATTGCAAAATCGTGTACCTAAATGGTTTCAAAATGCCTAACATGCTGATATTGGAAGAAACATTTAAATAGAAGAGGCCCCCAGCCTGCCTCCTAGAGCGCTTTTTGAACTTTTGTACTTTTTCAATCGTTTTTGGGATTGTAAAAATGTGTATTTTGCTGCAAAATTTTCGACATAAAGTTAAGGGAAGATGGGTTTACATAGAAGAGGCCCCCAACCTGGCCCGCAGGGTGCTTTTTTGACTTCTGGTATTTTTAAATTGATTTTTTTATTATAAAAATGTATGTTATACACAATCTAGGGGCCTCAGTAGCCAGGGGCCTCGGCGGCGATCGCCGCCTAGCCACCTAGCCGCCAGGGGCCAGTCCGGCCCTGCATGTATGTATGGTATAACATCACCTCTTGTCACTGTTACAGATAAATAGGTAGCAGTACAAATATTTATTACAACTTCTATTTTTAATAATATATTAGTTTTTTTATTAGTTTTTTTTTTATTAAAAAACTCCTGATGAAGCCTACTGTAAAGAAGGCGAAATATCGAGATAAAAATAAAATAATATGTGAAACGTTCAAGAAAGAGAGAATTATTATACATCTATAAATCCGAACTAATTAACGGGAAACAAAACATTAAAATACAACTTCTATGTTGGAATGCTAAGTATGATGAATGTCATGTTACAGTGTGTGAACGATGTTCCGCTCCTGGGCACGTGTGTGACCCCGACACTGGCCGCTGCGTGTGTCCGACATTGACCATGGGTCCGGCCTGCGGTCAGTGCGTGCCCAACGCATGGGGCTTCGAGCCGAGCAAGGGCTGCAAGCAGTGCGAATGTGACGTCACCGCATCCGTGCGCAGGCAATGTGAAGTCAACACAGGTGGGTAAAAAATACAAGTCTTAACAACTTGAGAAACAATTATTGTTTAAATTGATTTACAATTTGCAGTGAAATATAACATACATTTATTAATTATTACTTAAGAAAAATTGTCTTCATGAAATTTTAATTGCTATCAGCAATGTTCAAAACTATTAAGAGTCGATAATACTCGCTGAGATTTTCGATTTGGATGTAAAAAATCCTAGAAATGCATGAAACTGCATTAGCACTGGATTGTATGCAGCATTTGTGACATTTAATTGTGTGTTGCATGTTGCATAATACTGCTGTGAAGTTATTCAAATCTTGAAAACCACAAAAAACCATAAAAAGGCGGCCCCTACTTTTTTCTTAACGGCTTGACGCCTTCAAAATTTAACAGCATCGAGATAAAGAGTAAATCTGTGTCTCTATAGTGATTCAAAAAAATAATAAGAAATGTTTTCCTCGTGTTGAGAAGGTGCTAACATGGGCAAAATATGAGTCTTTTTGGCACCTCTGCCCTGAAATATCTAAACAAAAATTAAAACTTTGGGGCCACTAGAGACACAAATCTACTCTTTATCTATAACCTGTGAAAATTTGAAGACAATCGGTAAAGAGGCTAAGAAAAAGTAGGGGCCGCCTTTTTGTGATTCATAAAACATGGATAACATCAACTCTTAATTTATGGTAATATTTTTAAAGGTGCTATTATGTGGCATTTCACATTTGCCACCATATTGATAATGGTTGAAACATGTTTAGTATGCCTCATATGAATGTGTTGTGCGCAGGGCGGTGCACATGCCGTGAGGGCTACGAGGGCAGCCGCTGTGACCGATGTGCTGCCGGCTACCACAGCTACCCGAATTGTCGACGCTGCGACTGCCATCTGCCTGGCACTTTGCCAGAACACTGCAATTCCAGTGGCCAATGCACTTGCGACCAGGCTGGCCAATGTCCTTGCAAGGTGTGTAAAATTGTCAAATGATAATATGTATGGTCCGTTAACTGATAACTTATATCCAACGTAAGAGGAGCAATTGCTTCCTATATGAAACTGAAGTATGCATTGGCTGATTTGCATTATATTGATATTTTATTTACTGATATATGTGAAGACTAGATGAAGATTTAGTGCCTTGTGCCTGGAGCTCAGTAAATAATACAAAAGATAATAATACAATTCAAAAGGTCTTATAGAAATGTACGCAATGTGCAATGTACGTAGCTTTTTAATATGTAACATAAATACCTAATAAAATTTGTATTGCCAACTAAAGGCTGATAATTCTCGTTAGGTATTATAAAGTTTCCTACCCATGTTTACAGAGCTACATGATGCTGAACTTGATTCAATTTTTTTCAGGCTAACGTTGGGGGCAAGAAGTGCTCTGCGTGCAAAGACGGGACATTCGGTCTGACTGCTGATAACGTGGACGGCTGCACGCAATGCTTCTGCTTCGGACGTACAACTCACTGCACGCAAGCGGGACTGACATGGGGCCAGGTGATGGCTACGGTAGCTCGGTCAGCAACCATCGAATACAGGGCCGGAACCAAGTCGGAGGTTGTGTATATCGAGGTGAGTGTCGTCTTTGGTCGATTTTCACTTGTTTCTTGACATTTACTTCGAGGTTCCCCTTGCTCAGGTATTAAAAGTGTTTAAGCTATTTCTTGGAATTATTAAAGTTTACCTTTCAATTATATTACTTGTATGTAAAAGACTACGTAAATGTAGCTTCCATTACATGGATGAATTGAAATCTGAGATTGGTGTCCATGTTGTATTTTTACTGTTGTCTTCCACAGACTGGGTCTGAATCATTGTCCGGCAGCGATGCTCAACTGCACATTAGTAACAATCTCAAGATCATCCCGGGCACAGTCGGCAATCTTCAGATGGGTGTAGCTGGAATTTTCGACACCCCTGTGTACTGGCAACTACCCAAGCAGTTCCTTGGTGACAGGGTGCGTGCTTCCATTTACTACTCAAACGGCCTCTTTGATAGACCAAAGAAAATCAGAAAATGTATTGGAGTTTGAAAGCTATTTAATGGTACTGTAGAGTAGACATTCAGGCTTCAGGCATCCTGCAGTTTTAATTATTATTTGCCATGTTTCTTGAAATAGATGAGTTTTTTTAGTTCAATCCATTTTGAATTTTTTACTAACACTTTAGTTTGTGATTCTGGTAAATTATCAAGCTGATAAATACATAGTTCAGTATTTACTATTATGTATTTTGCTTTGCGCAGGTTCTCTCGTATGGCGGGTTCTTGCGGTTCAGCACCGAGACGAAGGGTGGAAGTGGTGCAACTTTCCCCCGTCATCTGCTTGCCACCCATCCCCTGGTACAGCTACAGGGTAACAACCGTCTGGTGCTGGAACACTACCCTCTACTCCCGCCCTCTGCCCCGGGTCGTCACGAGGTGCGACTCCATGAGTCACTGTGGCGACTTGACGGGAAAGGCAAGGTGACTCGAGAGATGCTGATGGTCGCCTTGCAGAATGTGCAGCAAGTACTGCTCAGGGCAATGGAAGCAACTGACATTAATAAGATGGTGTAAGTTATCACTGACTCTCAAGTGTCTCTTTTGAACCAGTCATCCCGATAGGAATTAGTGGGACCTAGATCTATTATTTCTGAATTTCTGTATGAATGCAGTGAGAAAATCAGTTAAAAATCAGAGATTAGCCTGTTTACCTCCTGTTGATAATGATTTTCTTACTGTCTTGTACATGTAATGTCACATTTTTTACAAGTACAGGTTTAGAAACTGGATCCTGTCACTTGAAGCTATATGCTTCGTACCAACTGTATCATGGAATATTGCCTTATTGGTTTGGTAAGTGTGAATTTGAATGCCCTTACAGACTGCGCAATGTGACCTTGGACACGGCCATCTCTGCCAGTGGTCAGCCGCCGCCACTGGCTCGTGGCGTGGAGATGTGCGAGTGTCCAGCGCAGTACAACTCTACCTCCTGTCAAGACCCGAGCTTGGGCTTCTATCGTGTCGTGCACAACAACTCGATCCACTCCACTATTGTCATTCAGCTAGTCGGTGAAGCCATTCCGTGTCAGTGCAACAAGAGATCCAACATCTGCCACATCGAGACAGGACACTGCCTGGTGAGCCATGTTATTACAAACAAATCTAGCGGCTAGCCTCTTCCAGTACAAGTGTAAGAAAAGACAGTCCATCATTTTATAAACATATACTTATGAAAAAATTTAGCTGCAATATTTTGTAGTAATCCCCACAAAGATCTTTGTGAAAATATGAATGATATTGATCTGCATTGAATCAAGCCTACTATGAATGATGTCTTAGAACTGCATGGACAACACTGGAGGGCCGCGATGTGAGAAGTGTGGGGAGGGTTACTATGGCGACCCAGCTCGAGGCCCCTGCCTCGCATGTCCCTGCCCCACCACGGGACGCAACTTCGCACGCAGCTGCAGGATAGCGGGCGGCGGTCAAGTCACCTGCCACTGCAAGGAGGGCTACACCGGCAAGCGCTGCGACCGGTAATTTCATCATGCTCGCTATTGCACATATATGAGATAATTTTAGTGAACATTGAATAAACATGGCTCGGTCGCTCATGAGTGCTTCGTCCAAACCTAGTTACAACTCATTATAATTATAAGAAGGTATAATACAATTAGACAATCAATAACATGTTTTGATTCCTCTAGCAGTTTAACTCCTGAAGTCTGTACCCAAGTTTTACAGAATTTGTTTGAATGTCTTCTCATTTCCAAATCTTTCTTCTACAACCCCCATGGCACTAACAAAATCCAGATATTTCCTTCGGTTGCTCACTATTCTTCACTCTGAATATCTGCTAATGTCTTGTCTTGCAAAAGCCACCGCTAAAGTACGACAAACTACCTTACAGCTGCAGCTATGGCTGGTATGGCTGGCCACAGAGAGAGGGCGGCTCCTGCAGTCCTTGTCAGTGCCATGAAGCCGGCAGCGTGAGCGACGAATGCCATGAGGAGACTGGACAGTGCAACTGCAGGCCCGGAATCACTGGTCGCGATTGCTCCATGTGCTCTCGGCGACAGATTCTCACCACCATCGGATGCACCTGTGAGTTTTTGTTTAGTTTAATTCATTAAACAAGTTACACATTTAATGTCGGATAACGTAATACTTATGTAGGTATAGTACATCGAATTTTGTGAATTATGTTTCCCTGATCAAGTCCGAGAATTGTATTGTTCAAATGCTGATGATTCACATTTTGAATTTCATTTCATTTTATTTTTCCTTGTTATTTTAGCAAAATCATACTGTTTCATCCTAAATGTAGTAAATTAAAATAAATCTGTTCTGTAATACTCTGTAATTCTGTATGTAATTGCTCTTCCTTTTGTCAGCTTGCGATGATGGCTGTACCGGCACTCTACTGAATGTCGTGGACGCAATGGCAGCTAGGTTGGAGGTCGGAGCCGGCCACCTGGCAGGTGGAGTGATTCCACCGCCATGGACACCCCTGGCGGCGGTGGAGAGCAGTGGACATCGGCTCCAAGACATGTTGCAACAGTGGGCAGAAGACAGAGAGGAAGCAGCAAGAAGACTGGCAGCAGTGCGTGATGACGATCTCAAGAAGAAGGCCAAGCAGTTGCTCAATAAGGTTGGAGAATCAGTCAACAATAATCAGTAATTATTTAATTATCAATTATCAATAATTATTTTATTGAAGAAAATAGGTACTATGAACGCCAATAATTTTCCTTAAGACGGCTGGGTAGTGAGTTTGACCTTGAAGATTTTTTCAATCGATTTTTTATTTTTTATTAATATCTTTTTCCAGTGTAATTGTTAACAAAATAGGGCTATGGACGTGAATTCAGAACAGTTCAATAAAAATAATGTCATAGTTTGGAATAAGTTATTAGTTTTATTTTGTCCAACAGGCGTTTAGAACCTGAAAATTCCCGCCTGTTCAGGTTCAGGTTTAGAACCTGAAAATTCCCGCCTGTTGGACAAAATAAAACTAATAACTTATCCAAACTATGACATTATTTTCATTGAACTGTTCTGAATTCACGTCCATAGCCCTATTTTGTTAACAATTACACTGGAAAAAGATATTAATAAAAATCGATTAAAAAAATCTTTAAGGTCAAACTCACTACCCAGCCGTCTTAACAAGAATAATATCAAGTACCTACCTCAATATTATCATTATAAATTTTGTGTTGTCAACTCAATTTTGTTCAAGTTCTGTGTGCATATTCTCCTTCTTTACTTGTAATTATTTGACAGACTGTGTGTATTGTTCAGTTTACAGTTTTAGTTTAATGCAGTAGTAGTATAATAATGTTTAATGGCACGTCGACAGCGAGGTCATTTGCGCACATAAAGATTTGTAAACTTTGTTGAATAATGGGGAGGACATGGGAAGGGGTCGACCAAAGGGGGACCGGCCCGGAGGAGTCCAGCACTGGTGGGAAGGTCAGGCCGGAATGGGGACGGAGCGGGGGAGGGAGGCTTCGGGCTGCTGGGACCCGATTTTAGGGGGATTTGTAGGTAGCGAAGAAAATAAAAAAAACATGTAATAGAGAGCAGGTCCAAATCTATCGAGTTAGACCTAATTCGTGAAAGTGGGTTATTAGACCTTAACAGTAGTACATTTAGTAATAATATTATCTATAAGAAAATAAATTATATTCTTTATTTTAATGCACAGAGCATATTAAATAAATTTGCAGAAGTAGAAGAATATATTGTTGATATGAAGCCAGATGTGGTTGGGATAACTGAAACCCACCTTACTCAGGAAGTTAATGACTGGGAAGTATCAATTAATGGTTATAGCTTAATTAGATGTAATTCTGCGAGTCGGAGAACGGGTGGTGTTATCATCTATGTTAAAGATACTATTAGATTCCACATTATGGAGAACGAAGCTATTGACAAGTCCTGGTGGGCCTCCACAATTAGGTTAGTTAAAGGAGAGTATAATACTTTAGATTCTATTGTGTGTGTTATTTACGCCTCGCCAAAGCTAAAAAAGGCTGATAATGTCAATTTACTGGACAAGAAGTTAGAATTAATATTGGACTTAAATTGCCGAATTACTGTATTAGGAGATTTTAATATAGACCTAGCTAAGTGCACCCAGTACTCCAAGAAAATGAAGGCGATGCTCGGGGCGCATGGAGTTGTAAATCTTGTGGATGACTTCACCCGAATCGCAAAGTTAACAAGCAAGGATGGAAAAACTGTTGTTACAAGAACGCTAATAGACTATGTGCTTGTGAATAACGAGGATAAAAGTAAGTTTCAAGTAGGGATTATAGATGCTTCTTTTTCGGACCATAGAGTAATTAGTATTAAAGAAGGTGAAGAACAGGGTACGAAACAACAAAAAACTAAAACAGTCACTTACCGAAAATATTCTAAGTTGTTTAATACCCTAGAGGATAGAGCATTGTTTTTGAATACACTTAATGAAAAAGACTGGAGTGAAAATGTGAGAGAGGAGGACACAAATGGCATGTATAATGAGCTTATAAACAATATTAAGGAAGTAGTAGACAAAGTGGTGCCTGAAACAACGCTTACAGTAAGAGCTATAAATAGCAATAATGTATGGTTTGACAATGATATAAAATTAGCAATAAAAAAGCGTAAGACTGCATACACAGAGGCCAAAAATAGTGATGACTGTAGCAAGTGGAAGGTGTATACAAAAGAGAGAAATTGGGTTGTATCATTAATTAGGAAAAAGAAATTGGATTACTACAATCGGAAGGTAGAGGAAAATAGGGCTTCACCCAAGGACATGTGGAGAACCCTGAAATTATTGTATCAAGGAAAGCATCTCCCACCAAAAGAAGAGTTACTATTTAATAATAAGAAAGTCAGGGGTAATTATAATATAGCCGAGAGATTTAATTCGTTCTTTATTGATAGTATAGCAGAAATAACGAGTAGTATTAAGGCTAATTCCGATGATTCTCTTGATGTAACAAAGCAACATAAAAATGAGTTAATGAAATTCGATGAAGTTAGCATGGAATTGATTATCAAGAAAGTTAAAAGCTTAAAATCATCATCCCCTGGCGAAGATGGAATCACTGATAAAATACTTAAGCTGTCTTTACCTATCATACGAAAATATCTGACAAATTGTGTAAATAAGTCACTCAGGGATGGGATAGTTCCGGATGTTTTAAAAAGGGTTATTGTTGTTCCGGTTCCTAAAACTATGAAACCGATAGATGGAGAAAACTACAGACCCATAAATATGTTATCAATTGTAGAAAAAATCCTAGAATTTGTTGTAAAAGATCAAATTGTCTCTTTCATCAAAGAAAACAACATACTAATCGAAACTCAATCAGGGTTTAGAGAGGAACATGGGTGTGAGACTGCAATCCAGCTAGTGTTAGAAAGCATTAAGTCAAATCTTGCTTCGAACTTAATCTCTTTGTCAGTATTCATTGATCTGAAAAGAGCTTTCGAAACAATAGACAGACAAATTCTTCTCATGAAACTTGAAAATTTTGGCTTTAAAGGACAGGTTTTAGAATGGATTAAATCGTATCTGGATATGAGATACCAGAGGGTGAAGTATAATAATGCTTTTTCGACGAAAACAAAAAATGACATGGGAGTCCCGCAAGGTTCAGTACTGGGCCCACTATTCTTTATACTATACATTAATGATATAGGGAGTGTCCTCAAACATTGTAAAATTTTCTTGTACGCAGATGATGCGCTGTTGGTTTGTAGTGAGCATGTTTGGAAAGATGTAGTTCTTAAAATGAAGGAAGATTTGGTCCAAATTGAGGGTTGGCTAAGAAAAAATAAAATGAAAGTCAATGTCTCCAAAACAAAAGCAATGATATTTTGCTCTAAAGCCATTAGAAGGGAAAATCAAAGTCAAATTAAGGAATTAAACCTAGAGCTGGAAGCTGAAAAAGTGGAAGTGGTAGATAATTTTAAGTATTTAGGAGTTATATTAGATCAAAATTTAAGCTTCAAAGAACATGCTGCACACATTATTAATAAGTTGGCAAAAAAAGTTGGTCTATTTAGGCGTATTAATGGTTGTCTATCATTGAGCTCGAAGGTGTTGATATATAAGTCAATAGCTCCTCATATAGATTACTGTAGCTCTATTCTATTCTTATTGAATAAGAACGAGATTGAGAAACTACAAAAATTACAGAATATTGCAATGAGGAGCATTCTATGGGTAAATAAATGCACGTCGATAGTTAAAATGTGTGATGCTCTGTCCTTTCAAACAGTGAAGCAGAGAATAGTTATAAATACTCTTACGTTCATCCATAGGATAGTAAATGGGTTAGTTCCAATCTATCTTTCCAGCAAAATAATGAGGATTGATGAAGGACATGAACACAACACTAGAGCAGGAAGAAATATTTGTGTAACAAGAGTAGAATCTAAATTTTTTGAAAACTCTGTTTTCCAAAAAGGTATTAAAATCTACAATAGAATACCATTAGTCATCCGTAATATTTCAGACCCCCAAACTTTCCGCAGGAAGTGCTGTAAGCTCATTAAGGAGGGGAAGCTAGTCCCGGGGCTACAGGAGAGGGTTCTGTACTGGGATACAATCTGAGAAGCTTACTTACTTACTTTTATTCTAATTTCAAAATGTAAAATGTATATTCTTATTCTAATGCACTTGGCTAGTTTCTTCTATATATTGCCTATTGTTAATGATGGGAATTGAAGTGAACTTTTTAGACGAACAATTCTAGCTTAAATAGCTTAATTAATGTAGCCTATACATTAAAGATTAAATGTAGTGTATATTTTTTGTTATGGGCAAATTATGGAATGTTTCCTAACTTGTCTGTTATAAATTAAGTTATAATTTAATGTATGCTAATTCGTGATATTTCTGTAATTGTATTCTGAAAATGTATGTAACATGTATGTACAATAGCTGTAAAGCTAAATAAAATAATACTACTACTACCATCGCGAGAGAGGAGGCCGACCCGAGGGACCCGCAAAATGGGACCAGATCGACCCTGAACTGCTCTTAGTTGAAACTAGCCCGTATAATGTGGGTTGGCCACATACTGTCTTTGTTACAAATAACTAATCTTTTACCTTGATGCTTGTTCTTCAACTGATCTTATAAATGCTTGCAGGCATCAAAGCTGGAGAAGAAGTGTGAGACGGCTGCAAGAGAAGGTCTCGGCTTGCGCACTGAATCAGATGAACTGCTGCGCGAGATTGCGCTCCGACGTGAGGAGCTGAACGCTGCAATTGGGGATATCCAGGCCTACGGCCAAGCAAGTGCTGTTGGGGCAGTCAGTGTAGAGAACGCACTGCATGAGGCTCGAGGACTGCTTGATGCAATTCGTGCCACGGAGCTTAGTCACAGAAGCAAGGCTGTGCAGGCCGTTATAAAGTTAGTTACATACTTTCATTAGTTACTCGTTAATAATTTATCTGCTCTGCTCCATAGCCAAGTAGAGTTTGCTATTTTATTTGAATGTTTAGGTAGGTACCTGGATTTAGTTTTTTCAGTTTTTTTGGTGTCAACTAGAAAGTAATAATATTGAATAATACAAAACAAAATTCAATAAAAAATATGCTTAAAAATACTAATACAATAGCACTATTTTTAATACTTAAAATACACATACACTACACTACAGATACACGCCTATATGCCTATACATGCCTATATGAACAATACTCAAACAATGAAATTTTGAATTCCAGAAAGTGCGAGAACTTCCTGAGTCTTGTTACTTCTCTTGTTGGCGATCGTTCGGGCACTGACCGGCTTCGACTTGACGTGACCACGCTGGATGCTCGACTCAACGGTCTGTCAAACATACTGAAAGTAACTGCAGAGGATCTTCTGAAGACCAACTTGCTGTCTGAGAAGCTGAAAAAACGTCTGGCCGCAACAAAGAACATACTTCAGGACGCAGACGACGTGAAAGAAGATGTGGAAGATCTCGCAATTGAGGGTGGACAATACACAGAGGATGGCGCATTCTTGCTGGATGAAGCTAACAAGAACCTAAAGGTATTAAATATCATGATACTACATTTTTGGCAAAATATATCAGTAGAAACTGGCTATCGCCAAATACACATTTTGTCCTGCTGGTATTGATACCCTATTATTGTGATTTTGTAGTACTTCCCTTAGATCTTAAAAATTGTAGTTAAGTACCCCTCTAAATATCTAGACCAATCATGAAACTATGCATTCAATGCATTATTACACTACACGTGTCTCTTCAGTTTTTTCTGCAACCATTGTCTCACAATATGAATATGTTTCAGGAATTCAACGACATTGAGGACCATTTCGCCAATTTAACACGAGCATTAGAGAAACGCGAGAGCTTGCTTTACCGGCTTAATCCACTTTACCGTGAGAAGTACATCGTTCCCATGCAGAGCCATGCAACAATGCTGCTGAAAAGAGCACAGGAAATAAGAGAGTATGTAACATTCTGTAGTGCGGAAGTCTTCTTCATTCTTTTAAAAGGAACTAAATTCAGAAAATCAGAATTTTAAGGTATTTTTTAGTTGATGAGATCAATTTTTTTGTTGATTTGTTGAGATTCAGGTAGGTACCTATTAGTACATATATTTTCTTGATGATTTGGTTTTATGAACTATGTAGCCTAAACAATAGGATTTTGTTTCTTCGTTTGATCATAGTGTTGGTATCTGAATGAAACAGGGAGGCATTTTGGTAACTCTGAATTTACTTAAAAAATTGTTTTGAACTGAAATTTTACAAGAAAAAAAATGATTGGGTCTAATGCAATTAGTAAAATACTTGTAAATTAATCAAATCCAGTAACCTGTTATAATACCATAAATACCCTGAATTGGTCTAAATCACTGTCCTCTTCCCACCGATGGCTGCCACCTTATCGCGGTGGTGCGGTTTGTGTTGGCCAACGATCCATTGCAGCTACGCCTGCGAGCATATGCTCATGTGTAAGGGCTACCCATGCCGGACAGGTCAGTGGTGAGGTCCAGACAAAGAGCAGCCAGGGTTGGCCTAACCATGTCCTCCCTTGATATTGCGGTCCCCTCGCGCCGGCCTTCCCCCTCGAGATGGTGATCCCCCTGAAATCGGGTTCCGCCGGCCCGAATCCTTACGCCCCCCCGGTCCGTCCCCATTCCGGCCTGGCCTTCCCACCAGTGCTGGACTTCCCCGGATCGGGCCCGTTAGGTCAACCCCCTCCCAATGTCCTCCAATTAATTCAACAAAGTTTAAAGTAAAATAATTAATGTGCGCAATATAACCTCGTCGTTGACGCGCCGTTAAACCCTATTAATCTAATCTAAACTGTCCTCTTTCAACAGCATGTTCAGCACAACACGTCGCAATGCTGATTTTGCTCTGCGCGCCAGCCAAGCATACCGGAACATTGTAGATGCTCTGGAGAACGCTCGAACAGCAGCTATTGAGGCAAGCCGAGCGGCTGACGTGGCCTATCAGAAGGCCAACCCTGCAAACACAGACTCCTTGCTCGAACGCTCCAGCATCGTCCGATTTGACTCCAGTCGTCTTCTGAGTCGAGCCGGAATTCAAGCAGGCAAAGTCACAGAACTGAAGGAGAGACTTGTGGCTGAGCAAGAGGATGTTGCTACATTGAGAGACAGTGTGAGGACAGCCGCACATGATGACATCTCCATTTCCAAGGATCTTGCTCATTTGGGCACCATCAACTGTAAGTTCAGGCTGCAGGATTTGTACCTACATAGTAATTATCTGCCTATTCTCCTGGTCCTTCAGTAATTTTTTTGCGGGTAGTACCTAATTGCTCAGTGTGATACGCTTTGATGAGCGAGCACGGATACGCGCATTATCTCCAACCGAACACGATCCACTCAATAAAATATAACTAACTATGTATATCATTACTGATTTTCATTGAAACTTTTTATCTATGTGTACTCTGAAACAATTGAAAAGAGATCAACTTACCCAGAATTTGGCAATTTTCTATTAAACTCTCCGGAGAGCGATTTCAAACTCATAAAATGTCAATAAGTATGTAGGTAATTATTTGATTGATTTGGCGTAAAACATTAAATTTTTTAAATAATGGTCTTGAAATAATTTACTTACCTAATCGGTATATTTTGATTTTCGACCAATCAGAAGGTATTATTTTAACTTAAACTAATAAGAGGATTTGGCTGAAACTTTGTAGGATTTTTGAGACAATAGGTTGCAATGACTTGACAAAATTTCAATTTAATTGGGCCAACCAATCGATTTTTTTAAAATTTGAACCAATCAACAGATTTCAATTTAGGGTCTGAACCGCCCAGAGATGGTCCGTACATGTGTGCAAAATTTTAGGCCGATCGGAGAAACGGTGCAACCTGTATAGCAGTATGAACAGAAAAAAACAAAAACAAAAAACAACATACACAAAAAAAGACCGAAAAGCTTCGCTCGCTTGCTTGCTTCGCTCGCTCAATGGGCTTGTTCACTGCCATTTGCTCTCACCAGGATCGCTAGCATCGGATTAGCTTGGGCAGCTTCGTTGGGCCGAGATTAGTAACATTTTTCTTAGTAACCAAAATGTCCGTGGGATGGCGCCAGCGGTTGGGTAACATCTTTGGTAGCAACTAAAATGAGTTTTAAAGAGTTTAAATGACCAATTTATGTATTAATAGTCTTTGGTAGTCTGTTGTAATCTCAAATACATTTAAAAATGTAAATTACAGTGTCCTATGTGCATAATATCTTTGTAAAACGAAATGTCATCATTGACCCAACATAAATTCCATATTTTCAAATTTTCGTCATCTTGCCGCGTTCTAATCTCTGCCCAGTAAATAGTTTTCACATGAAAACAAGATACGACTTCAGGCTACATCTTTGTACTATGTACATTTTAGGGGTTTTTTGTTTTTTTTGTTAATTTTTGGGTCATTTTTAATAATGTAAACACTCTGTGCCGTAATTATTTGTACCGGAAATCAAAGCCGGAAATTACGTCATTTTGTTACCCATCTCGGCCTAAAGTCGGATTAAAGCACGTAACATGGTGGCGCCATCTATGCTGAGCTTTGCGTGAACAAGCCCATTAAAATATTTTATTTCAATTTTGACGTGGTTTACATTATTTTCTAAGCTTTTGGGGAAATTAGTAAATTATTGTAGAAGCTAGGAACAAGGTCAACTTTAGTCAGCATAATTATAAAACCACGTATTATAATAATGTCGAACGAGCTTTTTGCAACAGAAACCTAAAATTGTGAAGAAATATGAGATATTATAGGTAAAATAAAATAACTATAGTAAGTAGGGGGGACACTTGGATTCATAAAGCTTTAAAATGGCAATTGTAAAAATATTTTTTTTGCTTTTTCCAGCCCACAAAATGGCTGCCGATGAGTTAAACCGCACCCAACAGCTAAGCGAGCTTTTAACAAAAGTTACTTCATATGCCAAGCAAGTGGAGATGAACACAACGACCTTCCTGCGACCGAAACTCAAGGAACTTGATAGCGACATTCAACTGAACACGGTGGAGAACAAACGTGAGTTAATATCAGAATTATATCCTCGCTCACCGAGTGCTCGGAATGACCTTGAGCATGATATTTTAAGATAAGATAAGATCTTAATTTGACAATTTGACTTATATTATTACATCATCATTGCACGAAATGGCGGGGTTGGTAAGCATTACGATCTAATTGATACAGATGGAGTGCTTATTTATAGCATTGAAACTAATTGTAAATTTGCGATTGTGTCGTTTCACAGTGACAAGGAATTTAAATCCCTGGAAATAAATGTTTTAAATAGATACTCAAAATTATTTATTTAAAATTATTATTTACAATTTAAAATTATTTATTTATCCATAGGTAGGTACTTATCTGTATAAATGTACTGGTTAATAAAATAAATCTGGGTGATAGTGACGGGGTCCCATGGCAACGTTCGCCAGGCCGACGATCTGCTCACAAGGCTGGCGGAAGCGGCAGATGCCCAACGCCAGAAGTTCCTGGCTTGGAACGACACGCTTGCTGCCAAGCTGCAGGAGCTGAGGAACAAGATCACGCAGGCGCGGCATGCAGCCGATGGAGTGAGTTGAAACGATCTCTCTCAGAATTCTTTTGACGTGCATTTGGGTTCCGCACCTCAAACTTTAAAACCGTACCTCACGATATGGTTGAATAGTTAATCTAATGTATTTCTCTACTACCTACACTATTTTCCTAACCTTCAGTCTTAAAAATAGTAATAAACACATCCATGTAAAGGAATAATTATCTGAACATTGTCTACCTATGTTATATTAATTCTCGTCTTGTCTTATCCACAGATTCACTTGTCATTGACAAGTCGAGCTGGTGCAGTGGGTGGAGGATGTCGAAGATCATATCTCCCCTCCAATCTTGCACCGAGCACCACAAACTCAATCAGTCTGACGTATGCCATCGATACCGATGAGAGAAATGCATCACTGCTGTACTTGCCCAGCTCAAAAACTGTGAGAATTTACTGAGTTTGTTTTTCTTGAAATAACCGTTTTGGTGTTACTTTAAATGGGGCTTCTTATGAATTATAAGAAATAGAATTTGTGATTTATCTCTTTTCTCCATGTAGACATTGCAATACAGAAGGATATTTATGAATTTTTAGGAGGACTTCATCGCTCTAGAAATGGTGGACCGTCGCATCCGGTTCCTGTGGGATTTGGGAGGAGGCACAGGAGTCGTCACCAACAGCCTGGAGATCAAGTCTGGGAACTTGAAAGAAGAGAAGACCTGGTACACCATCTCAGCATTTAGGTATGACCTTGATGTGGTGTCCATTTGCAATAGAAGTTGATTAATGGCGTCTTCCATTGGCCGCACTCTGTTTGAAATTTGCGTTGAGTTTTGTATTGTGACCTGACCTAGTGCAAGCCTAGTGAAGACTCTCTAGTGTAGCCCAGTGTGGCCAGTGTAAAACGCCATGAGATATTTTAACTTAAACTTATACCTTACCTACATATAAATGTTTGGAGGGATGGGGTACGAGGTCAGTTTTCATGTGTGTGATTTTTTACTTTATTTTCATTTTATATCCTCAGCAGAATGAATACCACTTCCTTGTGAAGAATGAAGATGTAATAGAGGAGGACGAGAGGAAACCCAAACTTAGCTTCCTACATAGTACAGTATGTATTAATTTGTTATATACTTTGTGATATCCAGGACCAGCAATGTGGCTCACCTACGAGTACAGCCATCTCTCCCTCCTGAAGATTTCCGCCAACGCATGGCGTCGGCTGCAACTAATATCGGCTTTGGCCGGTTGGACGTTGGACCTGGTGACGAGGTCTGGGTCGGTCGTCTGCCTGATTCTCGGCCGCTTCCCTCTCTCCTTCTTGCTCGGTCAGCTGGACTTGCTGGATGCATACACAAGGTGGCATTGGACGGACATACCCTTGGACTTTGGAATTATCATACCGATACCAAAGAGCAGTGCACGGCATGCATCGAGGGGTATGGTTACTTCATTTCTTACTTCCATGTTTTTAAGTCACTACTTACCTATGTAATTTAGATATGTGCATTGTTACGTTGGTTGTTAGTGGTAGTACTATACAAATCTTCTGTTAGATTTAGATTTATAGTACGGGCTGTACAACCACTGATTATGAAAGGAATCCTGCAAATTGTGAAAGAAGATGGCACTTGGCACACATGTTTATTGGTATATTAGAAGTTATTAAGACCGGGAGGCAATCTGTAATTGCGTGTAGAGACTCTGTGGCGGCCATTTTCCAAAATTGCATATTTTCATATTTTTCGTGTAACTTTGTTGAGCTTGAGATGTTTTTGGAATGGAATTTAGTCAATAAGCAAAAAAAAATGTGTGTATATACCAAAATGCAAAATTGTTTCATTCTTGCCAGGACTTGTTTAATTTTCTCCATAATGCACAATTTTCCCCTTAATTATTTTTTTACAGCCAAAGTACTGCTTTAACAATAGTATTTTTTGTTCGAAATTTTGTGTTTATTGACTAAATTTCATTCGGACAACATATCAAGCTCAACAAAATTACACAAAAAATATGCAAATAATATACCATCTTGAAAATGGCCGCCACAAAGTCTCTGCACGCAATTACAGATTGCCTCCCGGTCTTAAATAGCTTCTAATGCAACAAGTGTGTAATTCCAATGAACATGTGTGCCAAGTGGCATCTTCTTATCACAATTTGCAGGATTATTTTATGTACAGCCCATACTAATAGGTACATCTTTTATTTCTACATTTGGAAGTGTCGGAATTGTATGGTTTACAACAAAATTCTTTTAATTTCTGAACTATAAGGCTTTGTTTGTTTTTGCAGTGTTGAGGAATTAGCAGACGGATCGTCATATTGGTTCAATGGTGATGGATACTCAGTATTGCATCAAGCAAGCTCAAGTCTCTATGACAAGATTCGAATGAGTGTGTTCTTGAAGTTCCGAACACTCGATGAGAACTCTCTCATTTTCCTGGCAGTCAACAAAGAGAAGGTACATAATATTATTTCCTTACCTCAATGAACAACCTGTATTGTGTATAGGTGTAGTACCTAGGTACTGTATTTTTAAAATTGTAAAATTGAGTAATTGAGATTGTACCTGGCTATCTTTCATATAAATTAATTCATTTGATTTGTTACTACAGAAGTGGTAGGTTAGGTACTGGCTGATGAAAGTACTGAATTTCAAATGACTGCTATTGTTTTTTTGGCAGAAACATGTTGTGTCGCTTTCGCTGGTGGAAGGCCACGTTCAACTGAGGATTCGCTATGGTGGTGATGCGCGGCTGCAGATAACAACCGACAACAAGTATAACACCGGGAACTGGACAACTATCGATGCCGTTCGAACATTTGATCGCAGAAAGAGACTGGAAGCAGCCTCTCTAAAGGTACAAAATGTTCTCATAGGTTTTCATAAAATTTTATTCTCATAATACTGTTTTGAATAAACTGTAAACAGAGTCTTAACACATTTTTCTATAATAGGGAACTCTCTTTAGATGTAAAATGGATTAAAAATGTGAAATAAGTACATATTGCAAGTATACTCGTCTAGGATGTAGACAAACAATACCCTCTTTCTTGCTGTTCCCTCAGGTTGGCACCGAGTCCCTGAGAGGTGCGCCCGTACCACCACCTAGCCAGGATGGAATTCCCGATCTTTCCGATGCCAAATACTTCCTCGGTGGTGTTCCTCCAGGATTCGATTCCCTGGATCTCATCCCGGATATTGCAGGATCATACCTTGGCTGCTTCAAGGAAGTTTCTATCTCGCAGCAAGGGTAGGAATTATACATTAACATACATTTTGAAGTGAGGCAATAATGTTTGAATGTTTTACTCAAAATGTTCTATAAAGATATCATTGATTACCAAATACAAAAAATCGTGTCTGCAAATATTTAATTGCACTCCGACTAACTAGCTGTGTGCTTATCATAGGTGTAAACATTGAAAATAAATGAACATCTCTATGTGCAGCTACAACCCACTGAATGGGAACTTCTTTGGCGTGGAGGCCTCGTGTTTGGACGAGAGACTCAAGATGGCTGGTTTCTATGGGCGTGGACATCTTCAGCTGCCATCGCACGCGCTCAAGAAAACAGCAAATTTCGGCATGGTTTTCCGAACCATCAATCCAAACGCTCTCATCATGCTCACAACAAATGAGGGTAACCTAGTCATTATTAATCTCTCACAAGTAAAGGAAATAAATGTGACCCATTTCTACAACAAACTATAAATAGATATCTGCTGAGATTTTTAGTACTATATTCACATTGCTTTATTCTTTATTTATTTTACAATTGCAGGCATGCCATCACAGAGCGGCTACTACTCAGCCTCACTTCTTGGGGGAAAGTTAGAGGTTCGAATAGATGCAGGAGCGGGAGAAGTGGCTCTTCTCTCGGATATGTCTTTAGACGACGGCCGTTTCCACACATTCACCGTTGAGAAGCAAGGTCGCAAGATGGTTCTCAGGGTGCGTGTACTACTCCTAGCTCCAAAGTCTTAGATCTGCTTAAATTTTACTTAATACAAGACATTAATAATTATATTCTTATATTAATTGTATTCTTGGGTTTACATTTCTGTCACGTGATGCAGGTGGACGATGCAGTGCAAAGCCATGTGACGCTGCCTGCCGGGAACGTGATGGTGCGAGCGCCAGGTGATCTAGGCGGCCTCTACCTGGGCGGCTTGCCTGACGGTCTCAATGCCACACACATGGCTGCGAGTCTCGAGACCTTAGTCGGCACGATCAAGGATGTCATCTTTGATGACATGTGAGTACTCTAGTTTTTTCAATCAAGATGATGATTTTAAAAGTAATTTAATTTCCTGACTTGACTATGTACTCTTCTCTTCAGCTTGATTTACTTCGACCACCCGGTATCTTTTGAGCGAGTGGCAATTGGCCGCTTGGGGCCGCACCTGAAGCCTGTGAGTGGCATGGACTCGATGATCTTGGACCCGGCTCCTCAACCCATACCTCGAATTCCATCAAATGAATGTCGCAAGGTCGCCAGCTACTCGTTGGAGCCAGGTGCAGTCAAGTTCGGCGACCTGCCAGACAGTCATGTCCAGGTGAACTTCAGGAAGGGTCGGGTCCTACAGAAAGACTACGCAATTGAACTGGACTTCCGGACATTCTATCCCAATGGCCTCTTGTTCGTTGTGCCGGTGAGTGATGCAGATCTTTTTTGTAATTATTATTTGATTAGGTATTAAAATTCTGCGTAATTTAATTTGTCAACCTATTCCAAATTTTGAAATTTCAAAAAAAAAATTCACAATGGGGAATAGGTGAATGTTAAGATTATATTTTGTTTATATACAGAATAGCCTCAAAGAGCAATGTGAAATTTTATTATGTTTTTTTAATTCATATATTTCCCATAATTAATTTATTAGTTTTCGACATTTCACTCCTCTGCAAAAACAAGCTGTACGTCACACGCCGTGTTCCCTGTGTTACGGGATGCATAGAACCTGCTCTGGCTAACATTATCTAGACGGCCCGACTCGGAGTGTGACGTCAAATTGTGTTTCATGGACAGCTACAATCTACCAAACTTTGTAAATTTGTTCCTTGAAAACTATTCATCACACAACAAAAATATTACCACATCTGTCTTCAACATCACAACTTTTATAAAATATTTATTAGGTATTCTAAAATCTAAACTTCACTTCACTTCCCTATTGGTTTAAAAAGTTCTTATAGCAAGACAAAGAGTGAATGTTCCGCATACAAAATATGTAATGCAGTCTCTATGATTAATACAAATGTTTTAATTCCGTTCGTTGTTAAATGACAGAATGCCCGTGGCAAGAAGACCCCATACATGGTGGCTTATCTAGACAACAAGCAATTGCGAGTAGTGATCAAAGGTGGAAAGCGCAAGTTCGAGCTGCTGGCAGCACTGGTGCTCAACGATGGAGCTTGGCATCACATAACCCTAACCAAGAGCGAACGAGACTTGGGACTGAGTGTGGACAGTGTTGATCACGATCACATCAAGGTTAGTTCCTTTTGTTCTACATGTTTTTTCTGTACATGAAAATAATTTTTAAGAGAAATGTTGAATTATTTTTCTGCAACATAAAATTTTATGAACAACTGTTTTTTCAGTATCCGAAGAAGCTGAACCTGGGCAACACTGTATACCTGGGTGGTTTGCCTAAGTCGGGCATCATTCTACCTGATAACGTTCTTCGCCTTGAGCGGTTCAAGGGTTGTGTTCGAGCTTTGGCATTGAATGGCCAGCGTCAGGACCTTGTCGGTGACAAATCAAGACATCACGGTGTTGGGCAGTGCTTCCCAGCCGTTGAGCAAGGATCCTACTTCCCAGGCGATGCCTACGCCATCTACCGTAAGTCCTCCTCTTCTTGACTCACTCCATTTAATTTAATTTTGAGGTAAATTTGACAGATAAATAATATATCTGCATTAGTATTTAATCTATTATTAACAAGTAGAGGAAGAGCCAATCTTGGCCAGCTAGTTCAGAAGTACAAGGCCCTAGCTAATGGTGGATTTCGCACCCCCCCCCCCCCCCCCCCCCCCCCCCCCAATCAATTCTTGGAACCGGGTGAAGGATTATTATTATTATTATTGAGTGAGCGAAGCGAGCGACTCCTTTTGACTCTTTTGACACGGACCTCTGTTTTTTTGTGTTTTTTTTGGCTGTTATCTGGAGCAATTTGACACTAAAAGTTGCAAAACGCCACCAAGCGGAAAAAGTTAGCATCTATACCACGAGTACTTGTGCACATGCGCACAGGGGGCATTCAGGCAAGTCACTTAGATGTCAATCGTAACGAGTTCAGTAAAAGTTATAATTACATCGTGAAATAACAGAAATTGATGAATACCTTAGTGTCAACAATCAAATACAATCGGCATATTTCATTACAGCACACATTCATTCAAATTCTTGTGAAAACGATATGTCTATTCACCAAAAATCACCATTTGACAGATGCAAATTGTTTTTCTCACGGCCTTCTGAACACACATTTTTCTTGACGCATCGTTCAAACAACTGCAATCTGTCAAATGCTGCTTTTGGTGAATAGACAACTCGTTTTCACAAGAATTTGAATGAATGTGTGCTGTAATGAAATATGCCAATTGTATTTGATTGTTGACACTGAGGTAAGCATCAATTTCTGTTATTTCGCGATGTATTTATAATTTTTACTGAACTCGTTACGATTGACATCTAAGTGACTTGTATGTAAAAGTACGCACGCGCTGGGATTGTACTCGCGGGAGCGTCCATCTTATATTTACTAGCGCACTCTCTAGGTACTTTTAGTGTCGAATAGAAGTTGCACCGTTTCACCAATCGATCTGAAATTTTGCACACATGTAGAGACAACCTTCTCTGTTTGCTAATCCATTTTTTTTTTGAAATCCATTTATTCGTTAAAATTTAAATAAACATCTCCTGATAGGTTGAAAAATGAAAATGGCCTTCGATAAATCCACTGACATATTATGATAATACTGAGCAAACTCATATTTTGCATGGTCACTAAGGCCAACATTGTCTCTTATTTTACAAATTTTCATCCCAATCAGTTAAGAACGTATGAATGTATTGACATTTTTAATAGCTGTCATAAATGAAGTAACAAAATGAATGTTTCCAGTGCCAATTGAATTGAATCTGATTTGCTATATGCAGTATTGGGGAGGGAACTTTTAAAAAGAACGCGTTCCTAGGAACGCGTTTCGATGAAAAGCATATACTTTTATGTTGATTGGATCATATTTCAATTCAATATGGATGTACATGTTTTCTGTGCGTTGTGTATGCATTTCCGGTTTGAGAATTTGCACGTAACCGTGCTCGCTCATCAACGCGTTACACTGAGCGTTTTCCTAGTTATTTTTATAATCTTAGAAAAGCATTCCTTAGCATTAAGTCTGGAGTGATACATGACTGAGACTGTAATTGAACTTATGATGTGAAATATTTGTTTGCAGAGAACAAGTTTGTGGTTGGCACTTTGCTAGACATTGAGCTATGGTTTAGAACGTCTGAGCTTACTGGCATTCTGCTCAGTGTTTCCGAGCCGAACAATTTCCCAGCTCTCTCCCTCGAACTGAATGAGGGCAAGGTAAAAGAAAATTATAAAAATTACACTTTTAAGATACGGAAGGAATTCACCATAATACTACCCTAATACATAAATCAATGTCTGTTACGTACAAGTATACTACACTTATGTAACAAAATACCTAGGTGATGTGCATTTTATTAAGATTTAGATTTAATATGATTGTTTGTTTGAAAGAGATGTTCCCATACTTCGCATCGAATTCGCTTCCGGTTCGCTTCGCTTTCGCAAAATGGCTACCTTTTAACTAAGGAGTCTAGATCTGGTTGCGTGCGCCGCCCTGATATGGAGTGCAAACCTTTGAAAATTTAAACACCCAGAATCTTCGAAAACCAAGAAAAAATACTGCCACTTGGATACATATGTGTGCTTGTTCAATTGACGGCTACTACGGCTCAGTCAGTAAAACAGCAACGATTCTAGCTGAACATGTATACTTGAATCACTGTGAAGTGGAAACGAAACACTAACCTAACATGTTTTGTTGACATTTGAAGGGATTGACACTTTTTGTATGTAATTATTTCGTAATTAACTCCAATAACTGACGTGCACAATTTTTATCTGAGCAGTAGGAATATTATTGTTAATAAATAATGAATACAATGATAAAATGATGATGAATCTCATATAAATTAGCAGACCTTTGGTGCACTGAAAGTGGATCACACTTTGGTATAAAACACCTTCGGGGCATTTTAAATACTGATATTTATGTATTATATTATTTATAATTATATGTATATTATTGTAATTAAATTAAGTTTAATTAACATCCATCCCAAACATCGGAATTACAGAATGTTTACCTCAATTGTTTGAATTGTGAGCTGCGCCTTCTAAATCGAAAATTGTACCGTTCTTGATTTCCACAACTATTAACAGCTATCGGCTGAGCCACCGAGGTAAGTAAATGATTCCAAATTCCCCCGCTAGGAAGACAACTTGGGCAGTAGGCAGACTTTTTTTAGCATGTTTTGGTGCTAGAAATTAACCCAGAGAGCATGGGCAGTTTACTCTCCTTACCAGGGCGGCGTGCGCAACCAGATCTAGACTCCTTACTTTTAACAAAGGAAATCGCCCATGTTTACATTTGCATGTTCACTTGTTTCGGTTTCGTTTCGGTTTCATCAAAGTTAAAATTGGCTCAACTTTAACGAAACCGAAACACGGGAACATGCGAATGTAAACATGGACGATTTCCTTTGTTAAAAGGTAGCCATTTTGCAAAAGCGAAGCAAACCGGAAGCGAATTCGATGTGAAGTATGGGAACCCAGCTTAAAGCAGAAAGTAGATAGCTGCTAAAAACTTGATTTCTTCAGGTTGTTATGACTGGTGACCTTGGCGATATGAGACCATTCAATGTCAACACGAGTTTCTCAACACAATATGCAGTTTGCGACAACCAATGGCACCACGTCAAGGCTGTGTTTGTCAACGACGAGCTTACACTCAAGGTCGACGACAACGCTGTCAAATACGGCCATCCAACTAACGGCAATCTTGACGAAGCAAGCACAAACAGTCCGCTGTATATCGGAGGATTGCCAGGTAACTACGAAAGATATCACATTTTGTCATAAATCGAGCCAGAATATTTCTACTTGCTTCTCTATGCTTTCTATCTGCTATCTAGTGGTTGATAATGATATGAGCTATTTATTGTTAGAGATTGTGTTATTTTCAAGATCTCATGGTTCTTGAAGAATGATTCATTGATGTATTTTTCCTATGCTAGGTACTCGTTATATAGTAAAAACAACATTACTATGTACTACTATACTATGTTAGCTTGTGAATCTAATTCAATTTTAATGTTCGCAGACCATGCTCCTACTGGGACTCTGCAAACTAGAGACAACTTTAAGGGCTGCATCCGTAACGTAATAATCGGCGGTAAACGACTGGATTGGACAGACATGGATGCTCTGCACAACATTCTTTTAAGCTCTTGTCCCGTCAGTGCCTAGCAACAATCTGCCTATCCGAAACAGTATCTTAAATGGAACCCCATTCAGAGAAAATGTCTTGGAAATACCTTTCTCTTCCATTTTAGCGGCTACAAAATTTTGTCTTTCAAACAATAAATTGTATCCACTGCATAGTGGGCATTGTATACTTGAATGATCAAAACTTACATTTTTGAAATGTCGAATATTAGATTGTTTTGAATAACAAAATTTATAATATGCCAAACAAATATTGAACATGATAGGTTTGGCCAAGTTTGGCTCAGAGGTTAATTAAATCTTCTTGGGTAATTCCGGTGCCTTGCTACTTTGAATGAGACTTTATTCAATAGTTGCAAGACTGAGCAACTAATCCAGAAAGTTGTTTAATCTACACTTGTCATGGTGTTTGTGATGTCATGCTACATTTAAGTACCTACCTATAAAACTTGACTACTACTTCCCTTCAACACATATCCATTTTTCCAGTTTCCTTTAAATTTTGATCATAATTTCATTCTTCACTTCAAAACAGCATTTAATTTTAAACATTTTCTCAGGAAACTTCATGACTACATACAATGCCATTAACATTGAGAAAGGATTGGTGAAAAATAATTGAATGTTTTTACAAAAATAACGAGCTCGTGTTATTACACCAAGCTTAAGTTCAATGTTCATTTAATTTTAGATCCAGTACAGACACTATAGAATTAATATTTATTATGTCTAGGTATTATCGGAGTATTCTTAATTTATTATTGCTTAGGTTCCTACAACCTACTACTACTTAGCTATTATTACTTTTAAACACCTTTTTGTTGTCAATATAATAAAGTAAATTGAGATGTACAAAATGATTTATTTTATAATTTCGCAAGAAAAACAAAACAAAGTTAACAAACGAGGCAGTTGGAAAAGTACTGTATTTCCCCCATATTGTCATTTTCAAATGAGCTTCCCCTCGAACAACATTTGTAATAAGAAAAAAGAAAATATGAAGCCGAGACAATATTATATAATATTTTACTTATTTACTAGGAAAATGCTCAGTGTAACGCGTTGATGAGCGAGCACAGATATCCAACCGAACACAATCCAGTCCACTCAATAAAAGATAACAGTTACCTACCGAGTGATTTTCATTGCAACTTTCCACCTATATAACAATGAATAAGAGATCAACGACCTTGAATTTCGTATTTTTCTATCAAACTTTTCTGAGAATGATTTCAAAGTAAGAAAATGTCAATAAGCCTGTAAATACTTGATTGATTGGGCTTAAAATGTGTAAAAGTTGATAATGTTAGTTTGACCAATCCGAAGATATTATCTAAACTTAAACCAATTGGAGGATTTGGCTGAAACTTTGAAGGATTTGAGACAATGACTTCCCAACATTTCAAATTGATCGGACCAACCAATCGGATGTTACAGTTTTTTAAATTTGAGCCAATCAGCAAAGCCCAGAGATCGTCCGTGCATGTGTGCAAAATTTCAGCTCGATCGAAGAAAAATGTTACTGTTTATCGTCATTAACAGAAATAAAACGGAGGTCTGTGCCAAAAGAGCCAAAAAGGAGTCGCTCGCTCAATTAACATTGAAAATCTCGATTTGAAAAATCTCACTATGTCGGTGCATATGGCTGAGGAATAATTACTTACAAGAATACCACTACATACAGGAAAAATTAATTTATTGTACATATGCTAGCGCAGTAATCACTAAACAGTACCTACATTTTCATCACAGTCTGTAAGAAATTAAATTAGTAATTGGTAATTACCGATATCACTGAATTACTTGGCTTGGAGAAAATCTCTCTTGTATAACTTGTCTCCAATGAAGGCTCCGAGTCTGGTAATTGCATCCACCGCTAAATTGACAAACACTGCAGATTCATCTTCAAACCCCGTTGCGTCTCCTGTAACAAGATAGGTGTTAGTGAAATTCAGCATAGATATGTAAATGTAATATATGAAACTGCATATTAGCTTACTACAAGTAGGTAGGTACATATTAAATTAGGTAATCACAATCATACTTTGAATTTCTAAGCCTGTGGCATACCATGAGGGTAAGACTTCTCGTTAGATTTAGATCTAGCAGAATTGGGAGACTTACGCAGTCGAATGGGAGATGCTTTGGAGAAGAGGGTTGGCCTCCAGTCACTGGATAGAACTTGCAGCTTCAAACAGCCCAATTTCTCCAGTATCTAAAAACAATTAAACAGGGAGAATTATTATCTTTACCTTGGTTTTAATATATTATCATGTACTGATCTACTGCAATGTGAATTCACCTCGATGATTTCACGAGTGTGGACTGGTTGAAGAGCCGGTGAGAACCGGTCCTGGATCTTCTTCATGGATATACCCGGCTGAGTCATACAGAAGCCAAGCACCGACCCACAGAACCGGTCCAGAACACGGCGGTTGAACGAACCATCCACTCGCACCCATGGACGGATCAGAATACGAACTGGCTCTGTATCACTGCAATCACATACATAAACTGTTTAGTACCTAATAAAAGGTCTGTTCGTTTTGCTTACTGCACTTTACTGCTCACTGCAAATCCGTTCGTTTTGCATCAAACTTGCTGTTCCGTCACTGCGATTGTGTTCGATTTGACACTGACAGTAGCTGCACAGTGACTGCTCTTACAGCTGGGTAGGGAGGTGATGTAAATGCAGTAACTTTGCAGTAGGCGGCAAAATGGCCGATGTTTGAAATTAAAATGTGTTTCTTATGGATGGATAGTGAAAAAACGCCTAAGGAGGAGGGAAATGAGTATTTGTTTCAGAGTTTAGTTTAGTTATATGTTATGAAATGATACATATTTATATAAAAATGCATTGGGATTAGACAAGAATTCTATAAATGCAGAACATAACCTCACTTATTTTTACATTCTTCCCGCCAAATTCACAAACCTCCCAACCAATAGGAAAAGGCCAGCCTGCCATCCTGCTGCAAATGCGGTCGTTTTGTGTTGGTACAGCAAGCTACTGCAAGAGTTACCAGGGCCTACTGTAAGCTGCTGCTACTGCAACTGCAGTAAGCAAAACGAACAGACCTAAAGATTCTTTCTTATAGGTAGTATGTGGTTTTAGAGAAAATAGATGAAAAACAAAAGTTATGTAGTTGATTTTGAAAAACTTGTAGGTAGTTTCATACTATAATTTGACTGAATGTTAGCAGTAACAACAGCAGTTACAAAATGATAAGTGCATGAATTTGAATATACCCAGTTCAGTTTTACTTGTCAAACACCACATATTACGAACAAAATTGTTCCGTTGCTGTAAGCTCACCTGACATCTATGTTCTCATGGCTCAAGTGTTTTGACAACTCTCCCAGTGGTGTTTCCAGCATCTTTGCTTCTGGATCATTTTCATCATTCTCTTCCTGGACCAATGGACCCTCCTCACTTCCAGCATCAGCATGTTTCAAAGACATCACATTATCTTTACTTGTCTGTTCACTGAAGTTATTGTCTTCCTTGTTTGCAGTTCTCACATCATATATGACACTGTTTCCTACCTGTTCTATTGACAACGAACCTTGAATATTAGTATTTGCATTCTGATCACTTTCTTTCGAGGCTGTAAACATATTTGTGTTCTTTTTAATAACCCCTTCAGAAGGAAATAATCGATTCTCTGATGTTGAGGTCTGCGATGCTCCTGGATTGTCAACAGGTGAAGAATTGCTTCTCCTTCGCTTGGTTGGCTGGGAGGTCTTGGTATCATCGTCCAACTTGCGCTTGGCCATGTTGAGTGGTTGTGGAAGCTTCTCCCGCTCCAGTCGACGGATTTTGTACGAGTGAAGCAGCCACGGCCGGGCGAACTTGTGGAAGACGAAGTGAACCGTCGTTATGCCAACACGAACAACGTACCAAGACTTGGTCAACAGGTGTAGCAGATCGATCAAAGACATGTCGCATGGGAGGTTTGAAAACTTCTCCTGCAAACAGAGGATCAATTATAAGGCCTGAGGCCTGATTCTATAACTGCAAAGCAGTAAGCAAATCTGCTCAATGAGATTTTGTAGATAAGCTTAATACACATAGCGATTCAGCTAAAGTCGTCCGCATCCGATCTGTGGATTGGAAAAGGGTCATTTTACTTTCCCGTCCCCTACTTTACCTGCGTGCGCAGGTAAAGTAGCCTTCTCTTGGGTTGAGCTCGCTAAGGGGTTTGTAAAATACCGTGTTTTCAAGAAAATCCCAATCCACAGATCGGATGCGGCTTTAGCAATCGAAAATAGTTGTAAAATCAAGATCTCTCAGGAAACATAGGAAAACATACAAAAATAAAAATGCATACCCTGAGCTCTTTTATAGTAGCACCAATCTCTATCTTTTCTTGAAGGTATATCACGATAATGCAAGCTTGCTTCCAGTCTGCGTTGCTGGCTCCTGCATTCAGGAAAACACTCTGCGCTTCTTCTGCAGTCACTATTCCCTCAGGAACAACCAGTTTACTAGAATACAATACAAGGGAATTACTGATTAATGGAACTATGTATTAGGAACCTGACAAAAGGGAATACATTTGTTGAAAATCAAAATGAAGGGCAGGAACTGATAGAAAAAATATACCAACAATATGTGACTTCAAACTCTGCACATTGTATGATAATATATGAGCATTATCAATAATTATGATGCAAATAAAACCATCATTATTATTATCATTACCTATATTTATAATTTTAATACAATAACCATGTAAAAGTAAGTGATCTGCTACCTTCTAATGTTGCCAACGACTTTGACATAATCTTCTTTTCGAGAATTCATCTCTTGTTGCTGCTGCGCGCTGGCTTGGCCATCACCCGCCACTGGCTCGGCCAACTGTCCTTGGAAAGTGAACACTCCGTGCTGGCCACTGTGCGCCGACAGAAGCCGACAGCGCACCTTGCAGGAGTTCACCATCAGGAAGTCATGTGTGTGTTGTGAGTCTCCTGAGAGTTCATTTACAAAGTAACCATAAAGCAAGTGATACTTTTAAACTAAAGAATATTATAGACCACTGTATTTTGTAAACATTACAACATTATAGAAGAATAGGGTCATTAGGTAAATTGAGTCTCCTATGGCAGATGCATGTACATATGAAGGCCACAGTTTTTCCGGAGGACACATTCAGTTCTATTGAAAAATCCAACAACGAGGATTAGCCATGTTTAAGTGACAGGTTTGATGCTTCTCAACATCAACATTGGCAATAATAGTGCAAAGTGGATGGAACTAGCTTCACACTACTATAGGAGAGGTAGGGACACTTGAACATTCTTGGTGATACCAGCTCCATGGGGAATAGACAACATTATAAACCCTGCGCGCCATCTGGATTGGCGAGCTTGCACTGTGGGTCCGCCGTGTGTCGACTCCACAAGGTCATCTAAATAGCGTGTGTTGTTATGTGCTGAACGTCAAGTTTCAAATGCTTATATCATAGGAAAGAATATGAATAGATCGCTCTAATCACTGTGTGTTACTTGACAACGTGTTTGCACATATTTCTTTGTAGTACGATGGGCAAAATACCGACTAAATCTCATTTATTTCAGTTTTAAAATCGCTAGCTCATCGTATTGACTTGTATGTTTTGACAAGTATTGAGAAGATAAAACTGTGCTTGTTACCTATCTAGTATAAGCAAGTTGTAATATATATAATATTTTCTACATCACGATGTGGAAAATGTAGTGGAGTAAGGAAGTAAATTTTAGTCCGTTATGTATTTTCATAACGTCGGGGAGGGGTCGGGAGGGGAAGAGGGAAGAAATGGAGTGGGTTTTGTGGTAAGCCCCCGTTACGCTGGTGACATCCTGGATGTAAATGCCGTGAATGACAGGATGATCGGAATCAGTATCGTAATAGGAAGCAGCGTGCGGCACCTGATACAGGTGTATGCACCTCAGTCTGGAAGATCTACCGAAGAAAAAGACATTTTCTGGGTTGAACTAGATGAGATGGTGCAAGCAAAGGAGGTATGGGTGATGGGGGATTTTAATGCCATGGTAGGAGAGGAGCGGAAGGACTGCGAAGAGGTAATGGGACCACATGGCTGGGGTAAAAGAAACACTGAAGGAGTGAAGATGTTAGAGTGGTGTGCAAGAACCTCAATGAAAATCACAAACACATGGTTTATGAAAAGAAGAGCTCAGAAGATAACGAGATATGGATATGGAGCTGATAATCAGAGATGGGAATCAGTTATAGACTACATATGTGTCAGCAGAGATATGGGGAGACTGGTGAGAGATGTGGAGGTGCTACCATCAGTCGCACTAGGCAGCGACCATCGATTGCTGGTGGCAAAGGTAGAAATAGAGCGACGAAAGAGGACCGTAACGGAAGTCAAAGCACCCAGGATAAAGGTATGGAAGTTGCAACAGAAAGAAGTCAGGGAAGAGTTCAGAAGAGAGATAGCAGAGAGGGCACCAGAGGGAGCATTAGGTGGAGTGGATGAAGAATGGTGTGCATTTAAAGCAGCT
Organism: Leuctra nigra; assembly: GCA_934045905.1. Lineage (NCBI taxonomy): Eukaryota > Metazoa > Arthropoda > Insecta > Plecoptera > Leuctridae > Leuctra > Leuctra nigra. The sequence goes on from OW203761.1 coordinate 15,037,390, forward strand.
CTAGTGGACATAGCTGAAAAGACCTGTGGGAGAGCTGGAGGAAAAAAGAGAAGGAAAGAAACACCATGGTGGAATGAAAGGGTGAGAGAGGCAGTGAGGAGGAAAAAGGAGGCATGGAGAAGGAAGGAAGAGTCCCATACGGAAGAAAACATCAGGGACTACGGGGAAAGCAAGAGAATTGTAAAGATGATAGTAGAGGAGGAGAAGAAAATATCAATGCAAGAGTTTGCAAACAGGTTGGAGACAGACTTTGATGGAAATAAGAGACTGCTGTACAGTCTAATCAAGGCGAAACGACATACGGGGGAGACTCAAACCATAATGAAGAAGGAGGATGGTGGTTTCACAAACAGACCGGAGGAGATAAAAACAATGTGGAAAGAGTACTTTAAGGAGCTACTTCAGGGAGAGGCAGTACAAAGGAAAGACAGAGAGACAAACCGAAGAATGGCAGAGGAAAGCGAGGGGGTTGCGGGTGAAATACCAGGACAGATGGAAGTGAAAGAAATGCTAAAGAAGATGAAGAATGGAAAAGCCCCAGGAATGGACGAAGTCAGTGTCGAGATGCTGAAAGCGTCAGGGCAGAAGAGAATTGAGTGGCTCTGCCGGGTAATTCAAGCAGCATGGACCCAGTGTGATGTCCCAGAAGATTGGGGGAAGGGAATACTTATTCCTATCTTTAAGAAAGGGGACAGAAAGCGATGCTGCAACTACAGGGGAGTAACTTTGATGTGCCAAACAGCTAAATTGTATGAAAAGATCATCGAAAGGAGGGTGGCTGAGTATTGAGAGTAAACTAAGAGAAGAACAATACGGTTTTAGAAGAGGACGGTCAACGATTGACCTCATCTTTGCAGTGAGACAAATCATGGAAGACCGATGGGAGAAAGGGAACGGGATGAGAATGATATTTCTGGACCTGGTAAAGGCGTACGACAGAATGCCAAGAGAAGAAGTGTGGCGGTGCCTAGAGAAGAAGGGTGTGGACAGTGGAGTGATACAAAGAATTCAAAGTATGTATAAGAAGAACAGTAGTTGCGTGCAGACGGGAGTGGGAAAAACGGACTGGTTCGAAGTGAGGGAGGGACTGAAGCAAGGGAGTGTATTGTCACCAACATTATTTACAGTAGTAATGGATGAGATGCTGAGAGAGGTTGAGCCGGAGGACCAAGAGGACACCCGCACACTCATATATGCAGACGACGTTCTTGTGTGGGCAGAGACCGAGGAAGAGTTGCAAGAGAAACTCAACAGGTGGGAAGAAGTGACAGCAAAATATGGACTAGAAATCAGTAGAGAAAAAAGCGAAACCATGGTTATGGAAAGGCAACAGAAGACACGGTGCCGGATGCAGATGCGAGGAGAGGAACTTACGGAAAAAGACGAGTTTAAATATCTAGGTAGTGTATTGGCAAAGGATGGAAAGGTGGACAGGGAGATCGAGAGGAGGGTGAGAGCAGCAGAAGTGTTTTACCAGAGTGTAAGGAAGCTACTATGGAATGAAGATGTACCACAGAGGTGTAAGATATTACTGTACAAAACCTACTTTGTACCAATCTTAATATATGCAGCAGTAACTTGGCCAATGGGAGGGAAAGAAGAAATGAAGATGCAGGCTGCAGAAATGAAGTTCCTGAGAAGTGTGGCAGGAGTGACGAAGATGGACAAGGTGAGGAGTGCAAAGATTAGAAAAGACCTAGAAGTGGAATCTCTTAGATTTAAACTTGGAAAAGAGAGGCTAAGATGGTACGGACATATGAAGAGGATGGGAAAAGAGAGGATACCATGTAGAGAGGCAGAGCGTGCAGCCATGGGTGTCAGAAGAAAGGCAGGAAGACCTAGAACCAAATGGATCAACGGAATAGAGGCAGCTGCAGAAGAAAGAGGAGAGTGTTGGGGAGTAATTACAACAGAGAAGTGGTGGGAAGACAGAGAGAGATGGAGGGAGCTGGTGGAAAGAGAGGAGGCTGAAGAACTGGAAGAAGAGATTGAAGAAGTGTGGAGTGTCGGACTTGGCAAGTCGGCTCTGAGAACACAAGTGCCCTAGAACATTGGTGGGATCATCCCACCCCCTGACCCGACAATAGTTGGAAGCAGGGTCGCGATATTATTATGTATTTTTTGACAAGTAGTGAGAAGGTAAACATTGTTACCGCAACTGATCTTGTGATAGCAAATTTTAATCGTTATCTTTATTAAATATTTTTTGACAAGTAGTGAGAATTAGTAAACATTGTGCTCATAATATTGTTACTTACCGAACTCAGCTAGCAAATTTTTGAAAGGCAGTGAGAAAGTAAAAATGGTATTGCAAATCATTACTCAGGAAGTCAAATATTTGTATAAATTAGTAGAACTACTAACACATTATTTGTGACATCCTTTAGTGAATAGTTACAATAGTTCTGAAAATTCAGGGACAATGAACTGATTATTATTCTATACAATATACCTTGTACAATATATCTACAATATACCAACATACATAGGCCCAACACTTTCGTTTACCTGCACCGATCCTATTTGAGAATAGAGATGTGAGGGGAATCTTTTCACGGGGCAAAATTCCATCGAAAATGTTTAAATCAATGTTTAAATGCTACATATTTCATTAAATATTGTATGTATATTTGAACATAGATAATCTTCAATCAATTGAAATTTAGTTTGTTTAAGTAGGTACGCTGAATACGTTGTATACGTCTTCAACTTCTCATAATTTGGAAAGCGATAAAAGGAAATATTACGGCTAAATTTAGTTTTGTTTTTGCACAAAGCAACACAGCAAACAGTTCCGTAGGATGTATTAGGTTTCTGGGGATTCAAATGTTGATCCATTATTATAAAACGATTGATAAATAAACCGATGAAAACTATGACAGTCCATCTAAACAGTATGCGAGACGGTCAGGCGACTACACACGTCGGACCGGCAATGCAATGCGGCACTTCGCGCATGCCTATTCCTATTTCTATTTAAGTCTATTCCTAAAATAGACTTTTAGGAATCGTCTATTGACCAATGGATTAACATAGGGATTACTTTTGAGCAGGTGGCGCTCAGGTAGTGAACAGTGGAACTATTTTGAATTTTGGAACGAAATGCAAGCTTAAATTAGTTCTCATGTCTGCCACACAACACATAGAGCGCTAGCTGCTCAAACGTAATTCCCATATAATTCGTATTCAAGATAGCCTATGGGGATGCATTGAAGAGTCCCCGCCTCTCCTATAGTAGTGTGATGCTAGTTCCATGCACGTTGAATAGTGTAAGTGTAGGGTTGGGGTGTCATAAAATGGTCAGTTACCTTCAAAAGAAGTGGTGAGCTTAACTCTCATACAAAAAAAATTAATGCCCATTGTATCCTAGATAATGGAAAGTCCATTGTTTCCAAGCCAAAAACTGTTCTCTATACCTCATACGTAGAGATACGGAAATTTCGCATTAACGAAATAGGCGACAAGAATTAAATGTTGTTTTAAGAAATATTTAAAGTGTTTTCTTTATGTTTCATGGTGTTTGGGGGCGTTTAGAGTAGTGTTCTTTTTCGCGAATTAATGCGATATATGCCTTTTAATGCGAATTGTTACTGTTTAAGCGAAATAGGTGCGAAAAAGAAGAATTCACTGCTAAATGTATACTTTTTCCCTTTTTATTCCAATAATCAAACATTCATTTGTAATATTTCTCAGAAATTCATCAGAAAATATGTAAACAACAGCTGCTGACTGAAGCAGGTTTTACCCCTCTGTTCCCCTCCCCCGGAACCAACCCAGTCACCAAAGCAGATGTTTATTTCCCCTCCCCTACCTACCCCTCCCTACCCAGCCAGGTCACTGACCTTCAAGGACACTAGGACTTGCCTTCATCATTTCTGTCAAGTGTCTTGGTGCAATATAGATCGCAGCAAATCCATAACTGTTCAGGAAAGAGCAACAAATATGCTTAATATATTAAGTGTAATCTTGTTCATGATTAATTGAATACTCATTAATTAATATTAGGGCATTAACCCCGAAAAGGAAACAGATTTTGATATTTTGCTAAATTAATGCTATTTTTAAAAGAATTAATGCGAATTAATGCTAAATTTCCAATAATTAATGCTATGAAAACCAATAATTAATGCTAAATTTCCGTATCTCTACTCATACGGCATGCACAACATTGCACAATATTACAACATTTTAGAACCCATATATCTAATGTTAGCATCCACACAGAGAATGTGTCCATGAACAATATAACATTCATTATGCATCCAGGACATTGCGTGCATTCAATGCGTCTTGTTACTGGCCTTTAGCTTTACCAATTCTCTTTTCTTAGCAAAGTAATACTTAAGCAATACTAGATAGAAGCTTAGCTACTTCTAACATCAATAATTATATCTACCTATTAGTTACTACAAACTCCTAGCACATGCTTACCGCCAGCACGGCCACGCAAGAGGAAGTCGTCTCGCATGGAGAAGAGAGCAATGCGCGACGCGGCTCGCGCAATGGTGTACTGCGTGGTGCACTCCAGCTGTGTGGAAATATCAGCAGGTTCGTCCACGTCGCTCCCGTCTTCAGAGTCCGAAGAATCTTCGTTACGAAGTGGAGGTACGAACTTGCGCAGTGCACTGGGAGCAAACTTGCAAGTGGTCGTACGAGCCATGACGCTATCTGCAATTATGTCTTAATTAACATTTTGAATAAATAAAGTGTAATGTATGGTCGGTGACAGGCAAAGATGAACCCGCTTTAGCATGGGCCGCCCTATACCTGGCAATGCTTAAGTGGGTTCATCTTTGCCTGTCACCGACCATAGACAAGTCATGGGAAAATTGCTGTTAAGGCGGAATTACGCGATTTTGGTTTAAAGGCACTTTCTAAGACACCTACCTACTATCTCAGTAGTAATGTATTCAATACTGTGAATGAATGTAAACTCTCATGTCAGGTGTGAGGTGACTGACCTTGATCAGCTGTGCCAGGTTGCTCCCCCTCCTTCTCTCCAGTAGCGATGAAAGTGGGTTTTGTGAGAATATCTGCTGCTGGTGAGATGTCCTTTGTGATGTCTCGCACAATCTCCTGGTACCTGAACACAGAGACTGCTCATTTACAAGTTCATTTGTGACCTTGTCTAGGAAATAGCACGTAAAAGATGTAGGTATCCTTGGTGGACAATGAGTCAGAAAACATGTAAGATGATCATTAAAAAGAAAAAATAAGTGAGCAACAAACTTTTGAGCATCAATTTGGTCCTGGACTGTTCCAGGTTCATGTTAATTCAACTAGTATTTAAAAATGTAGTTAACTTTATTTATTAGAGTGTATTTGTTGTATGCCAATGACAAATCCTAAAGTAAATCAACAAGATGTTTGTTCCATTCGTACCTGCTAGGACGATTACTGGGAGGGATTGGCCTCCCGTGTGACCTTGAAAACCATGTGTTTGATAACGGAAATGCCGCGCTTTTATAACAGTTGAAAATAACTCGAATCATTCAATAAAATGTCACACATTATATCTCTCACAATTCGTTAATCTTTAAGGAAGACAATGATGTATCTCAGACATCAACACGTTGCCTATGTTAGACATAGTGAATAAAGTGCTGAAGTGATATTTTTCCGTCGGCGCAGGTTTTAACATTTTGATCTAGTTCCTCGAGATATTAAACCTGTCAAAACAAGTATACTACACAACATAATGGATTTTAAAATACAATCACACAATGCTCTGCATTGTAATGAAGACAATGTTGCTACACACATATCTCTCCAATATTTTATTGACGATGCAGCAAGAAAAGGCAACATTTCCCTCGTCAGTATCATACATATGGCCAAATGCGTACTGCATCAGCTAACGTGGGTGACGTCATTAGGTTGCCAATCCCCCCCAAGCTATCATCCTAGGTACCTGGCTAGGATTTTGATGTAAGTCTCGTCGGTCTTGCTGATCCTGGGATCGAGCACAACGATGTTGTCCGGAATTTCCAGGTCGAGAGCGGCCGAGTTCAAGCAGAACAACTCAACCATCGCCGCAGTCGAACCGCCATCGAGATCCACACAGTCCAAGCCATTTAGTCGCCCAAACTCATTCGAGCTGCCCACGACGGTAATGCTAGAAAAACAACAGATCTTTGTCATGTCAGCCAACGGAAACACTTTAAAATTGAAATTATACAATCCTATAATTGAGTATCAATGTACTACATTAATAGAAAGCTGGCGAAGGGATTATTAATAATTTAAATATAAAGCGTTACAACATGACTTCGGAATTTATGAAGAGGGAATTTAAAAACAAACTATGTATGTACAGAAATGCAGTGGGCAGGAATGACATCCAAAAATTCATTTTGCATGTTGTTTTTTTAATTCATATGATTGGTTTCATATGATTGGATAAGCAGTTACCTACTGCTTTCTTTTTTAATTGGAATAGGCAATGAAAAGTTATTTTGCATATTATGCATATTATATTTTATGTCGATCGCATAATTAATAAAGATCAACACAAGATTTATTTCTTACTGAGGAATATTAAACTTGTGCCTATACTCTCAAACTGTAATGTAACTACTGGAAATAAAATAAATACAAGATACATCGAGAGTAAATTACCCTTGGTGTGTGCCATCAGTGTCATCAGCGTCATGCCATAGGAGACGCTTGGTCATCGCATAGCTCTCGGAAAACACCTCATATTCATATCGTGTCTGCAGCAAGTAGAAGTACCTATGAGAATGCAGACCAACACATGAAAATAGTGTATTAGGCTTGAGGAGAGTAGTTATAGACCAAGGAATGTCTATTCTACTAGGTATGCTCATAAACGATTATGCCCGAGGCTCTAGCGACGTCATCGGAAACGACCTATGGTCCAGTAACAGTGAATTATTCAGTTAATTATATCAGTTGGCCATGTAAACAAACGCAGGGTGAATAGTTGACCGATACTTGGGCATAGATATCCGCTAATGACGTCACTAGAGCCTCGGGATATAATCGCGTATATCTGCTTATAAGCATACCTAGTAGAATTGACCTTCCTTGGTTATAGACATAGTTATACATCAATTTCGTACAAACATATTACATAAATGCACATTGTTGGAAAAGAAATTGCAGAGATTAATATAGTGTAGTGACTTATGTTACAATTCAAAGCTTTAAGTCAACCTATTTCAAACGGCACTTTATAGTGTGCTTTAACATTTACAAAAGATTTTCCCACCACTCAAGTTTTGTAATTTATTCAGTTCTAGAGTTGTGGATGATAATGTGATGCACGTACGCGACTGAAAGTTGGTAGGGCAGTGAGGAGACCGGCAGGTAGTTGCCCGACTTGTGCAGCCTCTGCACGTATGTCTTGCGCAGCGAGACCATCTGGTCCGTGCGCAGCTTGGCCATGACGGAGCGCAGCAGGTTGTCAGGGTATTGCTGGTAGATTTTGAAGAGCTGATACATGAACGACGTCTTGTCCGGCAAACAGCATAGCGTGCTCTATACAAAGAATTTCAGGGAACTTAACAAGAGATTGGATTTTATTCTTTGAACAGCTTAGTATTTGAATGGTTCTCAATGAATAAACTGGACAAGATTAATGAACTCTTTACATATTGTCATAAGACTGTCCTTTTGCCTTTCCTCAGAATTACCTAGAAAAACAAGTTTCTTTTCAACTTGAAGAGATTGACTTTTTACTTTTTAGTTTTTACTTCTCAGGCGAGGATGAAAACAATAATGCATGCACAGTAAAATTCACCACCACACATGGTCCCTTTCTCAACTCTCTGCTCCAACTGGTTTCAGAGAAAAAAAATCAGATTGTATTTTGTGGAATTTCTTGTGGAGCTGCAAACAATATTACTAACTAACTATTAGTTTTTACTAACTACTAATTTACATTACATAATGTAAATTCACTAGAGGTGCTCAATTATCGAATTTGACTCACATGAACAATGGCAGAGACAGTTGCAGAGTGAATGTCCGTGATCTGCTTCGGCATCTGGAAAGTACCCTTCCTCTTCATCGCGACAGGTGGCCGAACCACTTCACAGTTATCTCTGGAATAGCCCCACATAACGTCAGTGCAGTGCAGTACATATCACATTCAGCAATTAACTAGTAGTTTCTCACAAGGTACATTAGTTATTATGAACATTCAATAATAATACTTTATTTGCCCCATTTCCTCATAACAGTTGTTATATAATGATTGTTGTTGTTGTACTATTATTGTTGTAGGTATTTCTAACTAATTACTGCTGCTCACATGAGTTCATGGTGAGTGTCCGGAAGGAGATCCATGGTGGAGGCCTGCGCTCTCAGCAGTCCGTTGTTGAGCAGCGACTTGCGGTCAAACTTCTTGCGCAGCACGGCCACGAGGAGCTTGAACTTGTCGCAGATGATCTTCTCCACCTCCAACAGGTCAGTGCTGATCTGTCGTGCCTCACTCACAACTCTCTTCACAGAATAAACAAGCACAGAGTCAGTTATATATTTTATTCTGCTTTAAAAAAAAAACATATTATCTTGATCTCATTGAAAACAATTTCTCCCGGTCAACATCCTGTACTATGCTACTAGCTACACTGTGGAAATTGTTATGTTGTATTAATGTCACAGTTCACCATAAAATGTCCAGATCAACTAATTATCGCCAATTATACCCTTATTCAAACGTTGATTTATGCGGATGATGTGGTGGTGTGGGGAGAAACTAGGGAGGAAGTTCAGGTAAAGATTAATAAGTGGAGTGAAGAGACGGAGAAGATGGGTTTGAAAATAAGTGAAGAGAAGAGCGAAGTAATGTCCATGGAAAGAAAGAAGCTTAAACACGGTCATGCTAGGATCAAGCTTGGAGAGGGATGGTTGAAGGAGGTGGAAGAGTTTAAGTATCTGGGTAGCCTGCTCACCAACAAGGCTAAAGTAGACAGAGAAATACAAGAAAGAAGAAAGAAAGCAGAGGCATTTTATCAAGCAGTAAGGAAGTTGCTGTGGAATGAGAAGTTTCCACAAGTCTGCAAGATCATTATGTACAAGATGTATTTCCTGCCAATTCTAACATATGGGGCAGTGACGTGGTCAGCAGGTGGAAAGGAAATGAACCAGCTACAGGCAGCTGAGATGAAGTTTTTGAGGAGTGTGAAGGGGGTGACAAGAATGGATAGGATCCGAAGTAGGAAGATAAGAAAAGAGCTTGGGGTTGAAAGATTGGTGTTCAAGCTGGGAAGAGAGAGGCTTAGGTGGTTCGGCCACATGAAGAGGATGGGAACCGATAGAGTGCCAAGGCGGGTGTTTGAAGCGGCTACAGGGGGAACTCGGAGAGTGGAGCGACCAAGAGACAGGTGGATTGGACTGATCAAGGAGGATGTGTTGGAGAGAGGAGGAAGGTGGAGTGAGTTGGAGGCTGAGAGAGTGGGAGGACAGAACATGGTGGAAGGAATTTGTGGAACAATTAGAAGTGGAAGAAGAAGAGGAGGAAGAAGAGGAGGAAACGCCAGGCGTGGCCAGCCGGTTTCCAGGAGTCCTGCGGCCCTAGTGTTGGTGGGAATACCCACCCCCTGACCCATTAAATTGGAACCAGGGATGGATTATTATTATTATTATTATCGCTATACAAGTTGTACCTACTCTGCAAAAAAGTTATGCAGGCAAAGAAAGGTCGAACCCGCTACTATATAGGTACCAATCCTTATTCTTAGACACCAGTTAATAATATATAGCCTGATAAATATCTATCTTGGGAAGCACCAGTTAGAGTAGCCGTTAACTAGGTAATCGAAAACTCTGATTGCAATGATTAGATTATTATTTTAAAGTAAGTTTGAATGACAGTTGTCCGTACCCCAAACCTCTTGTTGATGAACTCGTCCTGTTTCACCTCTTCCAGGTGAAGAGCGACATTCTTCACAGTCAGCTTGTTCTTCATCATCACCAGCATCCGCCGCTGGTGCGCTCGTGATGTCTTGTTGCGAGTACTCTAGAGGTGACAACACAGAAACATCAGAACAGAAACATCAGAACTGCCCTGCGGAAGAGTGCGTGTTAGCAGAGCAGGTAATGTGCGCTCACCGGCATTGCGGCGTGGCAAATATCGCGCACCGCCACGAACGTGATGAGTTGCTTGCGAGGGTTTGGGCAGATGTACACGAACGCCACCTTGCACAGCAGCAACAAGTTGTCCTCATCTTCAGTCCACTTGACACGTCTGCAGCACAACCAAAGTTATCAACAGATTCTGGCTCTGGTTCTATACTTAACTTTATCTTTCGTGTAATTTACTAGGAAAAAGCCATGTGTGACAGCGTTGATAAGCGAGCCTTCAATTGTATGCGAATTCATGTGTGAAAATTTATGCTCTAAAACAAACCTTGGATAATCTAGAAGATGGCATGCGTCAAAGGAGCAGTGATAGTTTTGTCTTTGAACTTGCAGTTTGAAGACTACCTACAGCTAGTAGTTCTTTGAATAAATTTGACAAATATTTCAAAACATGCATACCTTAAATGTCTGTAAAATGTAAATAACTATTGAAGTTCTTCATTAACAGTTTTGAAGACAATTGGTTATCAACCATAATACTTAAATGTAACCTTGACGTATAGTCATTTTACTTCTTCATCTACAAGTTCAAGGTGGACCTAACTCCAATTTGCCAACAATTAAGTCACAAAAATACCTACAATAAACATACATGCAACCAAATTTGTACAAGACTTTCTCACTAAGAGTAACAGAAAGAGTCCAGGGATGAACAACACCACAGCAACACTATAACATAACATCTCTTCACGTGATCAAACTCATGCGTCACACTTACCTCCGTGTCATGGACTCCTCAGTCTTGTGGTCGATGTCATCGTACCACGGTCGAGAGCTCAGCTTGGCCTTGGTCTGACGGAATGAGCGCACGACGGTCTGCATCTTCTGTGACTTCACAGCTTGAAGTGGTTTTATCTTGGCAGGTACCGTCTTCTTCGCCACGTGCTGTGTCAACAAAGCATTACCATTCAATGGAAACATCAAAGTTTGACTACATTCATAGTTGGACTTGATAACAAATTCAAAATATATTGCGCTGTTGACACTCATTGAAACAAGATAAGCGAGGGAACAATAACTGCTCAGACCTCTCTTCATATAGCATTTGTACAAAGGAATAAGTTTGTATTTCATTGCTTATTCTCCTCAGAAAGCTTAAAAGTACAAACTTTGTACTTTATCCAAGTGAAATCTATAATATGATGACTTGGATTCACATTGCAACAAGATGAAATTAGACAAGTCCAAGTGAAGAGTAGTTCAATTACTTATCAATTGAAACCAATACATTAGCGTTAAGACAAGTTTTCAATGAAATTATAATATATGTTCAATTTCGAGACATCCGCAGCCAAGTCATGAGTTTTCAGGTTCATGACACAAAGCTGATCATTCTTTCTACTGCCATGTACAAGTAGGCAGTCGGTACCCACCACACGCTTTGCAATCATCCTTGCAGTAATTGCCCGCTTGCTGGGGACAGAGTTCATAATTTCACCGAACTTGATTGGCTGTGGCTTCAGGCTGTCGAGGCGTTTCTTCCGCAGACTGTCAGGTATGTCATTCACATCGCTCCCTTTCACTTCATTCGTCCAGTTCCAGTTGCGTTTCAAATGCCTGAAAATGTAAACCACAATTAGTAAGAGAGCGCAGTGTTGGTTTTACCTACTATATCAGTAAAATATGTGGGTTCTATCGATTGAATCACTGTTGTGCATTAGGTTTTAATGTAAAAACATATTACAGGTGATATTAAGGCAGGGTTGACATTTTATGTTAGTATATAAGGTAGATACATGTATTCAGAACATCATTCATCTAATTGTCAAGTAGGTTATTATTATTAAAGCAGATTGTTTACAGCACTTCAGGCCGTATTCTGCATCCTAAATGCCATTTATCTTTATTTAAGAAGTCTCCATCGCGAAGACCTCTTCTTCTCATGGCAGTGTCAACTCCTTCTGCCCACCTCCTCCTTGGTCTTCCTCTCTTTCTTCTTCTTGACGGTACCCATGACCAGGCTCTCATTGGCAATCTTTCATCTGGCATCCTTCTCAGATGGCCATACCATAAGAGTTGCTTCATCTCTATGTAATCCGTCAGTGATGTCTCCACTCCCATCATTTCCCGTATACGGTCGTTCCTCACATGGTCGAGTATCGTAACCTTGCAGCATCTTCTCCAGTACCCCATCTCCATTGCTCGGACTCTTTGTGCCATTCGGGAAGATAAGGTTCTGATCCATAGGAAGCGCAGCTTTCGACGAATGAGTTGTAAATACGTGTTTTTGTCTTGGTTGAGATGACATCGTTCCAAAGCACTGGGTGTAGTTGTCTGGTGATCGCTCTTCCTCTGCCCAGCTTGTTCAGCACATCCCTCTCATCCGTTCCGTCAGCCGTCAATGTCACACCTAGATATTTGTACTCTGTTGTTAATCTTATAATACCTTTATTGGTTACCATGTCTTGACCCTCTCTTCCAATGACCATACATTGAGTCTTATCCATATTCACTTCTAAGCCCCAGGAATCGTATTCTTCTATAAGCTTTCTCATCATGTATTCTGCGTCGTGTTCATCTTCAGCAAGAACCACCTGATCATCTGCGAATAGTAAAGAGTGTATATATTCTTTCCCAATTTTAACACCCATCGAACTACATTTCCGAGACCAATTCTCTAAAACTCTGTTCACGTATATTTTGAACAGGGTTGGTGACAAAGGACACCCCTGCCTTACACCTTTGTTGATTTTAAATTCTTCTGAATATGATTGTCCACTTTTTACGCAACTTACAGCATTTTCATAGAGCTTTTTAATAGCATTCACATAAACTGTTTCGATCCCTTGATCTTCCAGAGCCTCCCATAATTTATTTAAAGGAACGCTGTCAAATGCCTTTTTAAGATCTACGAAAATCAGGTGTAATTCACTTCCATGTGCAATACTCTTGTCCATAAGTAATTTTATACAGAAAAGGTTGTCTACACATGATCTCCCGCTCCTGAAACCACTTTGTTCTTCTGTGACTCTAGCTTGCTGTTCTAACCGCTTAGTCAGAATTCGTCCATACAGCCTACCTATCGACGACAAAACGCTGATCCCTCTGTAGTTTCCACAGTTCTTCCTGTCTCCTTTTTTATAGATGGAGCTGATGTAGCTCAATTTCCATTCTCCCGGTACTTCACCTCCACGCAAGCATTCAGTGAATATACCGGCCAGGGATTCAATAGTTACTAACGGAGCATTTTTTATAAGTTCGATAGGTATACTTCCAGGACCAGCTGATCTATTATTCTTCGTGGATTTTAGAGCCATCATGATCTCTGCACATGTCACCTCCTCACATACTTCTCCAAGAGCTATTGGCACTGATGTGTATTGTATGTTGATGTATAGCGGTCTGTTCTCGGTCAGCAGTTCTTGATAATGCTTTTGCCATTTCTGATGTCCAATTGGGTCTATCCTTAACTGTTGCTGTGAGTTTGTCTTCAACGATCCCAGTGTCTTCCAAGCCAATCTTGAACGCGAGTAGGTAGGTCAAGTAGGTACATATGAAAAATCTAGACCACGTTGTGAAGCTATATTTCTAACACGTGAGTTGTGACTCGTGAGTGATGACTGAGACTTTCAAAAGTGTGTAGTGATAAATATAGTTGTTAGTTGTGTACAGGAAATTCTACACTGTTATTGTTCTAAAGTTAAACCAATTGTATCACTTCTTTCGTCTATGAGTGTGAACTTACGAGAACAAGGATGAGTCGAGCCCGGCTGCGCCTCTCCTGTCACCAGGAACAAGTCCATTGTCGAGAGTCGGTGCCTCTTCCAGAGTTCGCACTCGGATGGCGTCCACCATCGCAGGCTTGCTAAACACCGACTCCAGGACAATGTCTTTGCCCACCATGCACAGTCGCCCGCCTGGGAGAGAAGCTCATCATCAGTATCAGACAAGAATCCAGAGATACAAAGTCATAACCTTCTGCTATGTCTGCCTTTACTGCCGGAAGAAGCTATCGAAAAGAAACTGTTTCTCAGCAATCTCAGAGACTCCTTATCGGATTCATTGTAATGTATGCACACATAGTGGTTCAGGTTCTACTTAGCTTTCTCACGCATTTCAAAAATACAATAAAACAGAACTCAAAAGAAATAAAGTAGAGTACCTAATGCAGTGGTACTCAACCTTTTTGACTTGCGGGCCAATAATACAAATTTGCTTTTGTTGGCGGGCCGTTTTTTTTTTTTTTTTTTAAATTACAATAATGCTCACGTGATTAGAAAGGTTCATTCCAGGCGCGTAGGAACTACTTTTATCAGGGGGGAGAGGCGCGAAGCCCTCAGTTCTAGCCCCGCAGGGCATTTTTTTAGAATTTAACCATTTAAAAGTGATTCTGGGGCTCTAAAATGCACGAACTAGAGCAAACTACTCTCCAATTGTTGCCCCGCAGGGCGTTTTTTTAGAATTTCAGCAAATTTATAAGTGATCTTTTCTACGTGCCTGGTTTATTCAGTGTCTTTTATTTATTATGAAACGAAACGAACAATATTTCACACGCCAAACCAAAACCTTTTGACAATTTTCGGAATTGGTAAATAGCTTAATTTTCGTTGCAACAAGTATGAAGTTTCTTTTAAGTAACTCCTCGTATTTTCAGCCTGATGATGAGTTTTTTTTAATAATATTTTTTCAGTGGTCACATTTTGTGAATCAATAGGTATTTGAAACATCAACTGGGGGGCCACAAAAATTAGTCCCGCGGGCCGCAGGTTGAGTACCACTGACCTATAGTCTGCGTAGCCTTGAGAAACGCAAGCCATGAATGGAAAGTGTACAATGGTGACTTAATTTGTTCAACAATAATATTGTGACAACACTTCTTTTGTAAATTTCGCTTCCATCATATTGACTGGTGGTTTAAACCCTGTCACTTTGGCTAAGGGGGGAGCACTCAAGCAAGAATAATCCGTTATTGATACATTTGTAAGTACTTTACCTTATTCGATTTTTATATTTTTGACTGTGATTAGGAAATCTTTGTTGAACATAAATACAAATCATTTTTTGATTCATGAATTTAAGTGCAGAATTGAATTAAAATCCAATAAAATGCTGAGATGAAAACAATCAATGTGACAGTTGAACTCATTCAAATACTACTGTCCGATTTCCACAAATTAAAAAACGATTTCTATCTATGTTCAACAAGGAATTGTTAAATTCAATAATAAATATGAAAATCGTGCTTTATAAATAAGTTGCAAAATAATAAGATTCGGATCATTCGCTTCTCTGCACACAAACCCCCCCTTTGGTAGCCCAGATTGGCAGTAATTTCCTGTCCGGCCAGCACGCTTTTAGGCAGGAAATTACTGCCAATCTGGGCTACCAAAGGGGGGGTTTGTGTGCAGAGAATGAGTTCAACTTTCACATTGATTGTTTTCATCTCAGCATTTTATTGGATTTTAATTCAATTATGCACTTAAATTCATGAATCAAAAAATGATTTGTATTTATGTTCAACAAAGATTTCCTAATCACAGTCAAAAATATAAAAATCGAATAAGATAAAGTACTTACAAATGTATCAATAACGGATTATTCTTGCTTGAGTGCTCCCCCCTTAGCCAAAGTGACAGGGTTTAAACCACCAATCAATATGATGGAAGCGAAATTTACAAAAGAAGTGTTGTCACAATATTATTGTTGAAAAAATTAAGTCGCCATTGTACACTTTCCATTCATGGCTTGCGTTTCTCAAGGCTACGCTGACTATAATGGGTAATGACTTAGGAGACGTAAGAAGTAAAATGATCATTCAATAGAAGTCACTCTACTAGACTGCAGCGGTCGCCAACCGGTGGTCCGCGGACCACTGGTGGTCCGCGAGAAAATTTTGGTGGTCCGCAGAGAAATTTGGAAGTTAACTTTTAAGTCTCCATGCAATTTATTTAATTTATAAAAATGGCAATTCAATACAAATGTACTTAATTTGGATATGTTTCAATACGTATAATAATGCCTTTAATGCCAAACCTATAAGAGTCATTTTACCGCTTTTTCTGGAAAAAAAAGTTGGCTGAAATAGCGTAGAAACGCGCCAAATGACTTCCTGAAAACGAAAAATTTCCGGGGCTAAGCGCCCCGGACCCGCTTGAGGCTGGGGGGCCCTCCCCCCAGGCCCCCATTGTCTCCCTCACCAATCGTATTTCCTGTCATACGTATTTTACGCGCCTAAGTGGTCTGCGAGATATCAAATTGTCATATAAGTGGTCCGCGAGGTCCAAAAGGTTGGCGACCGCTGTACTAGAGTACTACTGCCAAACTGCTATAATGTAATGAAGTGTGGGGGGGTAATCCAAGCAAGTTCTCACCACGGCGCGTGTGGAGACAGATGTTCCGCATCTTGTACCAGTACTTGTCCATATAGAAGTCACTCTACTAGAGTACTACTGCCAAACTGCTATAATGTAATGAAGTGTGAGAGGGTAATCCAAGCAAGTTCTCACCAAGGCGCATGTGGAGACAGATGTTCCACATCTCGTACCAGTACTTGTCCACATAGAAGTCACTCTACTAGAGTACTACTGCCGAACTGCTATAATGTAATGAAGTGTGAGAGGGTAATCCAAGCAAGTTCTCACCAAGGCGCAAGTGGAGACAGATGTTCCACATCTCGTACCAGTACTTGTCCACATAGAAGTCACTCTACTAGAGTACTACTGCCAAACTGCTATAATGTAATGAAGTGTGAGAGGGTAATCCAAGCAAGTTCTCACCAAGGCGCATGTGGAGACAGATGTTCCGCATCTCGTACCAGTACTTGTCCACATAGAAGTCACTCTACTAGAGTACTACTGCCGAACTGCTATAATGTAATGAAGTGTGAGAGGGTAATCCAAGCAAGTTCTCACCAAGGCGCGTGTGGAGACAGATGTTCCACATCTCGTACCAGTACTTGTCCACATAGAAGTCACTCTACTAGAGTACTACTGCCAAACTGCTATAATGTAATGAAGTGTGAGAGGGTAATCCAAGCAAGTTCTCACCAAGGCGCGTGTGGAGACAGATGTTCCACATCTCGTACCAGTACTTGTCCACATAGAAGTCACTCTACTAGAGTACTACTGCCGAACTGCTATAATGTAATGAAGTGTGAGAGAGTAATCCAAGCAAGTTCTCACCAAGGCGCGTGTGGAGACAGATGTTCCACATCTCGTACCAGTACTTGTCCACATAGAAGTCACTCTACTAGAGTACTACTGCCAAACTGCTATAATGTAATGAAGTGTGAGAGAGTAATCCAAGCAAGTTCTCACCAAGGCGCGTGTGGAGACAGATGTTCCACATCTCGTACCAGTACTTGTCCACATCGTCGAGTGTGTTGAAGTGGTGCGTGTGTGCCGTGTATTCCATCTCCTCGCTGATCTGGTGGTAAGCGGGGGTCGAGGACATGGTGTCCAGCAGTTCTGTGTGGCGGTTCATGTACACGAACACTTGGTCCTTCTCCTTCAACCGCTGAGGCCCGAACTGAGTCAAGCCCACACAACACAGTCTGGAGGAAAACATTATTCAATCAAAATAAACCATAGTCAAATTCTTTAATTTTGTCACATTCCTATTATTATTCTAATTAATAGCTGCAATGTAGTTTGGTACATCCATTTGTTCTCTATTATGTACTCGGACATTGTACAACCGGCCCTAAGCCAAAGTAATAATGGTATTCTTAAGAAAAGGAATGGTACAAAAAGAAAATATGATGCCTTCATCTGCTGAAGTCTATGCTAATTATTCATCAAACTCTAGTAGGTGAACTCCGATTTCATTGATAATAACAAGGATTGATGTCAGAGAACCTGCTCATCAGCCAATCCAATTACCAATCCTTCGATTTCATCCGATTTCAAATAATTTTAAGCTCTAACAACTAGCAATGACCATTTGTATACAAACAAAGCTCCTTTCTCAAAAACTTTAAAAAATCTTCAAATTGAACACAAAAATATACTCAATAGGTGAAAAAGAATGAAGTGAAGAGAATAATAAATATTTTTTGAAAGTTGAGATGTTGTTAAAGACAGATGTGACCCAGAAAAAACACTCCGTGTAAAAAAAGGCAGCCAAGTCTCTTTACTTTAAAAAAATTCAACACCGAAAAGGAGTGATATCAAAAAAGGAGCCAAGTCAATGACATTTTCCAAATATTTAATCGTATTTAAACACCGATTTAAACACATTTAAACAAAAGTATAAACACCGAGAAATACTTTACAAAAGGACTTGGCGCATCGATTTTTAAAGACATCATTCTATACTAAAAGTGGAAAGAAATTTACAAGTAGGTACATTTTCCTCTTTTTGTTGGAGCCAGAATATATGAATCAAGCTACTTTTAGTAATGGTTATTTTATAGTTTTGTCAATGGCGATAGAAGAAAGATTTCATGCTGTAATAGATAGGTAATATAAAGTGGGAAGAATTAAATAACAATTGGAAGTGGGGCTCATACATATTCTTATAGCACTGTTAAAATGGTGATATTAGAAGGGTATCTTTTCATAATTTGATCTTGACTGAAGGAAATCATGAAACGTTGTCAAATAATTACTAACTATCTACGGAACACTATTATATATTTTTGAAGTGTCAAGTGTATAAAGTTAAATTTTTTAATATAAATTCAATGTGATGTTACTGTGTACTTTGTGAAATGTATTGTTATAAAATGTGGATAAATAGAAATTTATTTCATGTTGAGAAGGTATAACGCATGAGACTTAATTATGTTGACCACGAAACAATATTACAAAGATAACTAGATTGTGTATTTATTACAAACATCGGCAACAAGTTTCATCGTGTACAAATACAAATAGAAAATATTTTACATAGGTTTGTACAATATGTAATTGAAAGATGTTTCCCTATTATTCTAAAAATTCTAAATGACGGTTGTATATAAATGACATATGATTATGAGTAGAAAAATATCTTTAAAAAAACGATGCGCCAAGTCCTTTTGTAAAGTATTTCTCGGTGTTTATACTTTTATTTAAAAAATACGATTAAATATTTGGAAAATGTCATTGACTTGGCTCCTTTTTTGATATCACTCCTTTTCGGTGTTGAATTTTTTTAAAGTAAAGAGACTTGGCTGCCTTTTTTTACACGGAGTGTTTTTTCTGGGATATCACTTCTTTTGTTAGTTTATTCATACAGCTTGATGCACATGTCGGAGCAAGGACTAATTTCTTTTAAAAAATACGCCTCAACCGATTTGGTTACTAAGAAAAGTTGCGTTTGGTATAAGATTAAAATGATTATCCAAGAAGAATAGCTTAAGTTTCGTTACAATCGATCCAACCGTTTTCGATATATGACGTCACTTCCAGTTTTGAAATAGCGGCCGAAAATAATGTCGTCTTGAATTCATAATTATAAGTCCTACATAATTGCATAATTTGGTTGCAATCGATACAGCCGTTTGCGATATATGACGCCACTTCCGGTTTTGAAATGGCAACCGAAAATAATGTCGTCTTGAATTCATAATTGTTAGTCCTAAATATTTCCAAAATTTGGTTGCAATCGGTACAGCCGTTTTCGATATATGACGTCACTTCCGGTTTTAACAATGGCGGCCGAAAATAATATTGTATTTAATTCATAATTATTAGTCCTACATATTTCCAAAATTTGATTGCAATTGGTACAGCCGTTTTCGATATATGACGTCACTTCCGGTTTTAACAATGGCGGCCGAAAATAATATTGTATTTAATTCATAATTATTAGTCCTACGTATTTCCAAAATTTGATTGCAATCGGTACAGCCGTTTTCGATATATGACGTCACTTCCGGTTTTAACAATGGCGGCCGAAAATAATGTAGTCTTTATTCATAATTATTAGTCCTACACATTTCCAAGATTTAATTGCAATCGGTACAGCCGTTTTCGATGTATGACGTCACTTCCGGTTTTAACAATGGCGGCCGAAAATAATGTCGTCCAGAATTCATAATTATTAGTCTAACACATTTCTTAAATTTGGTTGCAATCGGTACAGCCGTTTTCGATATATGATGTCACTTCCGGTTTTAACAATGGCGGCCGAAATTGATGTTGTATTTAATTCATACTTATTAGTCCTACATAATTACATAATTTAGTTGCAATCCGTACAGCCGTTTTCGATATATGACGTCACTTCCGGTTTTAACAATGGTGGCCGAAAATAATGTCAACTTGAATTCATAATTATTAGTCCTACACATTTCCAAAATTTGGTTGCAATCGGTACAGCCGTTTTCGATATATGACGTCACCTCCGGTTTTAAAAATGGCGGCCGAGAACACAGCAACCTTGAATTTATAAATATTTACAGTGTACGATTACTAAATATCTATTTAAAATAAATAAAGTGGTGAATTTAGTGTCATTTTGCATATAAATGACTTAATTTAGCATATTTATGACCTCATTTCCGGTATAGGAAATAAGAAAACAATCTAGTTTTATCTAGTTGATACTTCTTGAATGACCTTCTGAATTTATTAGCGCTAATTTCCGTCAAATCGGTCATGCCGTTTCCAATATATGACGTCACTTCCGGTTTAATTTAGTGGTTCCTCCCGCCATTTCCGGTACCGTTAATTTGTATATATATTCATCCCAATTGATTTTTCAAATAGATTGCAGAATGAATAGACAGGATCTATTTCAGTTGTAATCGGTACAGGCGTTTTCGATATATGACGTCACTTCCGGTTTCAGGAATGGCGGCCGAGAACACTGCAACCTTGAAATTTTTATTTTTATTGTCTATGTTACAATGTAAGTTCATTTTGTATGTATTTTAAGTATAATTTGTTGAAATTAGATAAATATTGCGTATTTATGACGTCACTTCCGGTTAAGAAAATAAGAAAATAATATTTTTTTTATTGATTCTTCATATAGATGACCATCTAAATCAAATGGCGCTAATTTCGTTCCGATCGGTTCAGCAGTTTTCGAGATATGACGTCACTTCCGGTTTCAAAATGGCGGCATAAAACCAGTTGTAGCAAAAGGCACCTCAGACGCCAAAAGAGCATATATGATATGTGGTAAAAATTTCAAATCAATCGGTTCAGACGTTTAGGCTGTGGCCTGTTTACCGGATTTGAATTCCAGGAGACTACTACTAAGATTATTATTATTATTATTATGAAAACCGCCCTAAAACTCGGTTTTCACGGCCCTCTAGCTCGCAAAGGGCGTAACCTATTGTTCCCTAATTTGGTATATGTTGTAGGGTGGGCCATAGCTCGAAATTGAGATATTTTCCAACAATGTGAGATTCCCCAATTTTAAGATCCAGTAGGCCGAAAATGCCACTTTGATGCTTACAGTAAAAGTGGGTTTGCTCCAGCCTTTATATGAGAGTGTGCGCGCGCCGTACGACTTGGCTGGCGTGGAGCGACCGCTCCACTAGATATTATTTTTGTTGTGTGATGAATAGTTTCAAAGAAGGAATTTACAAAGTTTGGTAGATTGTAGCTGTCCATGAAACACAATTTGACGTCACACTCCGAGTCGGGCCGTCTAGATAATGTTAGCCAGAGCCGGTTCTATGCATCCCGTAACACAGGGAACACGGCGTGTGACGTACAGCTTGTTTTTGCAGAGGAGGGAAAAGTCGAAAACTAATAAATTACTTGTGGGAAATATGAATTAAAAAATATAATAAAATTTCATATTGCTCTGGCTATTCTGTATATAAACAAAATATAATCTCAACATTCACCTATTCCCCATTTAGTAATTACCTAATCCAAAGGAAGAAATTTATTACCAACCTATTTGGCTTGAATTTCTCAATAAAAACCAATGAAATCTACACAAATGAATTTGCATTGACAAAATTAAGGTATTTGTTATGAAGGAGAATGAAGCACACACCTCTGCAGCACCTCATGGCACGAGAAGATGTACTTGCGTCCGACCAACAGGTTGTTCCTTATGGCCAGCGGCAAGCTCTTGAGTAGGTAGTGTTTCCGAGTAGGATGCGACAAGTAGTCCGTGAGTCGCGGCACCTTGTAGGACAGGTTGAAGACGCGCACGAATACCGAAAGCGGGATGCGCAGGAGCACATCACAGATCACGGTCCAGCCTGCCGGCCAACCTGCATACATACAGCAATAGCATCAATCATTAATCATTACCTTGTACATGCATTGTGGTCCAGCCAGCCGGCTATCCTGCATACATACATACGGCATCCGTTCTATTCATTGCCAAGATATATTGCACTAATTATTTTCTTAATGGGTTGATATACTATCAATATCGGCAAAACAAATATAAGTGATAACGCAATAGTACAACCTGGTCGCTATCAGCAGTCATATCCAATTAGAGGTTTATATTCAATATTCCTCACGGATCACGATACATTACATTAGGAAAATTTACATATTTCAAAGACTGTTCAACGACTTCAATATTGACTTCAATAAGTTACTAACCAGGATAGGCTGGTAGCGGTGGAATAAACGTCTTCCAGTTGAGCTCCGTGCGATATGCGGTCGGCAGCTCAGCAATATCCGTCTCAGTTAGTCGAATGCCGGCGTCTCGGAACCCAGCGATGGCCGAGGCCTGGTCGAGATTTGGATCACCTCGGTAGTCGCAGACGATGTAGAACAGCAGCTGGTGCAGCGTACGCATGCGGATGAACTTCGGGCAGAATCCGTAGCGCTTGCCAGCACTCTGCAGGAAACAACATATGCACAGAATTGAGTAATATGAGTGAAACACAAAATATGACAATGAAACTTTAAGAAGTAATTAAAAGAGTTTTTATATGAAATCCCACAGACAAATCATATACACAGTAATCTACAAGGAAAACGCTCAGTGTAACGCGTTGATAAGCGAGCACCAATACGCACATCTTCAACCAAACACGATCCACTCAATCAAAAAAAACTATCTTCTACGTTTTTCTGATTTTCTTTGCAACTTTCTCATTTCCATACACTTTGGAATAATTTAATAACAGATCCTTGTGCCATGTGCGCACAAATTTGATACTTTTTGAAAAATCTCCTTTGTTAGTTTTTCATAACTTTAAAATGGCAACAAGTCTGTAAATACTTGACCGATTGGGTTGAAAATGTGTAAAATTTGAGATATTGTTGGTCTTGATGACGAAGCAAAATTTGAACTTAATTGGAACGTTTTCAAATGTAACCTAGCTACTTACATCCCAAGTACACAAATTCTCTTGAAAGTAGGTACCTATATAAGTATTGGTAATCAGTGCCAGCATTTTTATGGTCCACACACGTTTAATAACGCTTATGTATATGTAACTTTAAGAGCATTTGAACGCTTACTAAAATTCACAGATTTTCCGACCTTATGGACGTCAACAAAATATAGTTCAATGGCTTTTCAATTGCAGTTTAATTGCAACACACTAACCTTGTCGTACGTAAATGTGGTGTCTTTCTTCTTGGCAGTCATTGCTTTCAATTCGTTGATGCTCTGTGCAATCTGTTCGTTGAACAGAGGAGATCCATCTTTCTCCGGAGGTGGTGGTTTCACTTCCATCTTGACTATTCGGTCTCGACTCAAAACAAAGAACTTCATCTTCTCCTGCTCCACTACAGACTGGATCAACGGGTCATCTGCAAGGAGAAGACCATCATAGACAAAAGATTGAGCAATATTGATAATATCACTCGATACTAACATCGATCTAATGTTTCACTACAACTATAAATTCAAAAGTTCAGCTTCAAAATCATTAAAATACCTATGTAAACACATAGTAGCAGGTGCAACTAAGTCATACCATACAAAATATCCGGTTGGCATACAAAGTTGAGGATCTTCTCCTTTCCCTCACTCTTCAATAGAATACGGAAGAACTTGATACTTTTATCTTTATTCATTTTGAGCAGCATTCGAAGCATCGACTTGCGATCCATTTTCTGGGTGTAGCCTTCTTTCTCTTCAGAATCGTTGATCATCTGAGAGCAACAAGAGCTTTAAGTTAAGCAAGTGAAATGCCTACACATACACTCATCATCAGTTAAAATCTGATTATACACACAACATACAGAAAAAAATTGAATGTACACCTGCAGACTCATAAATTGCTTGCAAAAATGTACATCCGTTTACAAAACTTGATATCCATGACAACCCAGAGGTAAATGCAAATGGTGAGCATGTGGGGTTGGAGGGTTTACTCTACTTAGTTTAGTCCACAGCCTTCTCAACAATCACTTCGTTCTCTGGGTAGCTGCCTGTCGACCAAAGATGAAAAGCGCTTCTACCGGCGGGGTGGCAATAAAATGTACTACAAGACAGGCAGCTACCCAGAGAACGAAGCGACTGTCGAGAAGGCTGTGGTTTAGTCACACCAACCACCTCATATCCAATCATTATTTCTCCATTCAACAAATATTTAAGGTAATTAGAGCTCCAATGCAGCCGTTAATCGTCGATTCTTCTGACCCAGGGTGTACCTATTATTTGTATTGCTCTATGATTAAGGTTGTAATATAGTAATTAAGAAGTAGGTACTTACTCTGCTTAGTTTAGTCACATCGTCAATGACCTTGTGCTTCTGGACAGCTTCTATGATCTGATTAGCTCTCTTGAGAAGGCGGTACGTCACATTTGGAGTATCTTTGGTTAGTTGCTTTGGTTGGCTCTGGTTCAACTTTTCCACAAACCCTTCAGTACTGTTCGAACAATAGAACATGATGAGGTGAAGAATAGATTCAAAACACTGATCAGTTATGGTACTGTTAAACAAGTAGAAAGAGTTCCTATAGGTGGATGTGTTAATTAATATCGTTGATTGCTGATGAATAACGATATTTGGAAATAAAAAGCCAGTCATAATTTTCAATATCCATATTCTATAGAAAGAAGTAAATTAGGGTGCAAATTAAAATAAATGAGAGTACAACACTCACTCATGAACGTAGAAATTGACATCCTTCATCTCGCAGATGGTCGTCTCGATGCTGGTCATCTGGTCTTCTACACTCTCCTTCAACACTCTCCCATCATTAACTGATGATTGCTCAGTGACAACTGCTACACTGTCGGGTGGAGTAGTAGGTTCGTCTGGAGTAATAGTATCCGTTGATAGAGCCGAAGTAACAGCAGGAAGATCGGCAGGCTTTTCACATGCTTCATCAAGTCTTATCTTCTTTGAAACCTCTTTCGAAATGACTGAAGATTCACCCCGCTTCTTTTTTCCTCGAGTTGGTGCGCTCTTGTTCTTTGCCTCAGTGACCTTCAACTTACTGCCACCCTTTCTTGATTTTGTAGACTTCTTGTTATTACTCATCAAGGAGAACATTTTTTCCTTCTCTATATTAAATTGCTGCGCCAACTGACTATCCTCGACGTAACGTTTTGACATATATCTGAAAATGATCCAGTTGTTCACAATTAGAACTGAAAAAAATACCTACATAGATATTAGCTCCTACATTTTTTTCCCATTTTTCATTTGAATATGGTTGGTTGAATAGGACAGCGGTAATAAATCAAAAAAGCGGTAAATCAAAAAAGCGGTAAATATGAAGATCTAAAGACAAATGGCATGTTGTGTTGGTTGGGATGAGTTAACTTGTCCATTGCACTTATCTCAAAGGTTAATTACTCATAGATGGTATTGAAAGGTTAAAAGTGTAGACCTTTATTATAGTGCAGAGCAAATACCTAATCAAATGTTAAAAAAGGTAGGCAACCACTTGTTACTAATAGCCTTGTAATATGTCTAAGACAATCATTTACTAGGGGCTTGAGCTCATAAGATAGGAAGGTGGATGGTTAGTCTTTTAATACCTACCTACTTAATGTTTTTCTTCAGCACTTCTGGACCCTTACCTAATACCGCCAAACGTTGGTGCTACAATGGTGCTGAGTTCAAGGTCGGTGCTACAACAGGCTATTAAGATAGGTAGCTCGGTCCTGACTAGCACCGTGCTATCATTTGGTGATATTAGTTAAGGGTCCTGTGTTCCACTTCCCGTCTTTTGTATTTAATTATTTTATAAATAAAGAAATCCTCAAGTATACACCCATTGGAAAACTCTCAAACTCTCCAACTGTACCAACCAATGGTATTTATTTAACAAGGAAAAGATACTTAAGCGTGACCTTGGCAGTAATGGAGCCATATGAAGAGCCCTGGCTTACAAATGTCTAGCGTATTCACTATTTGTAGTAAAAGGGACTAGTGACTGACTTTGTAACCCGCTGCCTGCCGACGTCGCTCATGAGTGTTGAGACGAGTCCAAGTCGCAGTAGAGAGCGACACACGGCTCTTGACTGTAGCCGAGTGAGACCCAACATGCCGGTCACTTGGGTCTGACTGACACCCTCAGGCCCTGCCTGGTCCATTGCAAGGAAGACCTGGTGCAAGATGCTGCGGTCGTGTAGCATCCCCTTGCGCGGGAGAACTAGCAGCAAGAATGCCACGAGGTTCATTAAAACAGTTCTGGAGTGCAACAATCTTTTCATTGTCCTCCCAAAAAAAATATGCATTCTTCATTAACCTGGTACTACCCACTACCTCCCACATAGTAAATTCTATAGAATTCTACACTAAATGTAAAATCAACAACTTCTTCAACTGAAAGTTGTACGTAGTACGTAAAAACTAGGTAGGTAGGTATATAAATGATTTGTACTTCAATATTTTGTTTTTATAAGTTTGACACATCCCCTTTTCTATTATATGTAAGCATTTTAAAGTGAGAGATCATGACTATGAATTACCCATTTAAGTTTCAGAACTAGGTAATCTAATAAGTAGGTATGTACTTTGTAGGAATACATTTCTTTCCAAAAAGTTAAGAACATTCACTTCGCCGAACATTCGTACCGATCCAACAATTTGTCAGTAGGTTAGTTCTGTTTAGGTATTCAAAATCAGATGTGTACCTTTGTTATCAACGACCTCCTCTGGTTCCAAATCAGCCTCCTCATCTTTCATCCAGATGGCACTGTCATCAACATCCGGATTTATCAGCTGCAATGCTCGTATTGACCTCTCTAATTCAAGTTTTTTACGCTTCCACTCCTGAACCTTCGCTTCCGGATAAAGAGCTCGATATGGCAGCTGAAAAATGATGTCAGATAGTTGTTGTGTTGAACATACTTATCAACTAACAAATACAGAATCAAGGATCATACAGGCTAGAATGCATTTGTTTACATGGATGAGTCACGAATGTTTCTTCCAACCAGGGCTGAAAGAAACTAATACAGGTTCTGAGTATTGATACTATGTAGTTAATGTGAATTACAGCAATCAAGACTGCTCAAGTGAACTTTATCTTTCTTATAGGACACTAGGGCTTAGTGTTACTAACCGTCACCAACTTGACGAAGCGCTTGAAGTGTGGCGTCTTGAACAGCTTCTTCATCATGACGTTGACACCAAGCTGCTTGCGAATCTCCTCGTAGTCGGCAACGTAGTTGGGTCGCTCGCGCAAGATGGACACGACGCGTTGCGTGATGATCAACGTCTTGGACTGCCGCTCCACATAGAAGCGGGGTAAGTGGAGCAGACTGCCACTCATGTTTTGAAAGCCGGCCTTCTGATGATGCACCTGGTGGTGATCAAGCAGTTCAGCATACATTCTTCCACACAAGAAAAATGTTAGAGATTATCACTCAGTGAATAGTTCAATTTTCCCCAGAAAATTTCTAGTAGGTACATTCTCAAAGAGGATATCACAAATTCCCCATTAAAAGAAGACGTATAATGGCAGACACCAAGTACATTGCAACAACCTGGATTGTATTAACCCATTCGCATGCATACAAATTTAGTTACTACGTAAAAAGAAAAGAAAAATCTTACTTAAGCCCAATTTACACGGAGCAACTTCTTGTACAACTTCTGTGCCACACTTCTGTGTCACACTTCTTGAATAGAAATTAGAACATGTTTTAAGTTCTGTGACAGAAAGTTGCGTAGTGTAAATACAAAATTGTATGAAAAATGGAAATGTGACAGAAGTTGTTCAAGAAATTGCACCGTGTAAATGGGGCTTTATGTTTCTAAATCAGTAATTCAAGAAATGTGATATATTTAGTATTTACAAGAACTCCTCTTATTTCATAAGATAATCTCTCAAAGTACCTATACATTATTTTACATCTTGTGAAATATTCCTTAACTAGGAAAACGCTCAGTGTAACGCGTTGATGAGCGAGCACGGGTACGTGCAAATTCTCGAACCGGAAATGCGTACACAACGCACAGAAAATATATACAACCATATTGAATTGATTATGATCAGTGCTCGAAGTAGGAATTAAATAGTGGCGGTATGGTAACATAAGAATACCACGTGCGGGTGGGGGGGGGGGGGGGGGGGAGGGGGGGTACAATATTAGATGAGGGTCCAGATTTCAGAATTACACTGACAACCATTGTCATGTTATGAGTTAGATTAGTCTTTTACCTTGATGAAACAACTAAATTAAATAATGAATTTTACTTTATCTTGTAGTGAATGTTCATAGTTCATAGTTATGCTTGAAATATGCAGTCAAAAGATAACCATGAAATACGAGTAAATTAGATTCTAAGATTACGTAAATTTTTTTAAGCATTCCGTTTTTTCTGAGAAGCAACGATATGAAATCAAATGTGTAAAGAAGTACCGGTATACCATACCGTCCCATACCGGCCCACTTCGAGCACTGATTATGATATCAACTTAAAAGTAGGTATATGCTTTTCATCGAAACTTTAAAATAGCATCTAAGCACCTGGTTCATAAAGCAAATCAGAATCAATTCAATTGGCACTGGAAAACATTCATTTCGATACTTCATTACTGACAGATATTAAAAATGTCAATAAGTTCATACGTTCTTAACTGATTGGGATGAAATTTTGTAAAATAAGAGACAATATTGGTCTTAATGATCATGCAAAATATGAGTTTGATCAGAATATCGAAGACCGTTTTCATTTTTCAGCCTATCAGGAGATATTTATTTAAATTTTAGCCAATTAATAAATTTCAAAAAATTTTGGGGTCTGCAAACAGAAAAGTTTGTCTCTACATGTGTGCAAAATTTCAGCTCGATCGAGGAAAAACTCTAGATATGTATAGCCAAAATATGAGTTTGATCAGATTTGTCGAAGACCATTTTCACTTTTCAACCTATCAGGAGATGTTTATTTAAATTTTAACCAATCAGTAGATTTCAAAAAAATTAGGGTCTGCAACGCCCAGAGAATGTCCAAACACGTGTGCAAAATTTCAGCTCGATCGAAGAAAAACTCTGACCTGTATATCGTCAGTAACAGAAAAAAACAAAAACAAAAACAAAAACAAAAAAAAAACAAAAAAAACAGAGGTCCGTGCCAAATGAGCCAAAAGGAGACGCTCGCTTCGCTCGCTCAATAAAATATTCGTTAACAAAGAGAGCACTTAATCACTGCAGTGGTTTAACATGCTTCCCTAGAGAGACATTGTCGAATAAAACGGCTGTTTCTAGCGGATTAAGACTTACTTGTTTCGTGACGAGATTCAATCCCATGAAAAACTTGCGATGATAGAACAGACTTCCGGGATCTTCGCCCACATCTTGCAAACTCGCCTTGCCTTGCGTTATCTCACCATGGTAACGGGATCGTCCAATGCGCTCCATTATGCAGTAGCGTATTGGAGACATCTCATTGTTGGGATCAAAAAGGCCACCAAGCAGAGCAAACTCACGGGCCGATTGTGATGCAACTATCACAAGTGATGAACCCCATCTGTAGCATGAATTTAGCATTTAACTAGGAATTGTACAAGTCGATTTTGCTGAATATCATATCAGTAGAGTTGCTCTCTCTACTACTACTTTCAATTTCTAATTCATGTACTGTTCATATCTAACTTTAAACTAAACTATGACACATAAACAATCTTACCTTTCAATCACTTCTGAAAGTGTCAACTTGCATCCTCTGACAAGCTCAGTAATGTTTTCCCGTGTGTTAAAATCTTTACAAGATCCTTTTATCTTCATCACTACATCATTCACCAAATGATGAGGGTAAAGATCTTTAGGTTTTGATGTCTGAAAAGAATGGAATAATAAAAAATTTAACTTACTATACAATAATAATTCAATAAAAAAGAAAGCGAAACAGCATAAATAGTTCAATTCTTGATGTTATGGACGGTTGATCACAACTACGTTTATGTAAAACAGATTCTTATGTTTGGGAGGTACTATGTGGCACACTACATCTCGCACACCACCCTGATAGCTCATTTGATAGCTGATAGGTCCTTGGTTGCTTTAGGAGAGTGGTGAGATAGAGAACAACCAGATTCTATAGAGAGAATAGGTACCTATAACGAGCTGTTCATATTATGTAGGTAACTACTACTCACAGGTTCCAAAACGATGCCAAGATGAGGATCTACGTGATCATATCGATTGAAGATGACCAGGGGTTCTCTAGGTGCAGGTAGTTGATAGAATTCCATTTGAGGACACTTGGGTATAGAGCTCCAAATACAGTTACGTCCAAAATCATCTAATGGGAATGTAAAGTCTGGTCTGTTGTGGAGGCGCAACCACAAAGCTGTAAAAAAACATGTTCGACATTGCAAACAATTCTTTGCTCGGGATTTGAAATTCCGTTGATGTTTAATGGCAAAACAAGCCGTCTCGTGGATATATGCGTCACGGCAAAATTTTTGCTGTGATGGCTGAGATCGTCTTACATTTTACCAAATTGCAGGGAAACCTGACACAGTAGTACTACAGTGCTTCTTCTGTAGTCGGTACCTAGTCGTATATTAAATATTAGACACGATAGGTGATTGTAAACAGAATGAATAATACCTATCATCATAATAAACTAATAACTAATGACTAGGTATAGTATAAAAGTGTGGCAAACATCAAAGAATATTCAGCGCTGCCATTATAGCAGTAAACAATTCCACCATAGAGCGATGTCAATGGTTATAATATTTTATCTTGATTTGTACCATTTATCATTGTAGAATCATTTTAGAATTAAGAAGGTAGGTACTAGGTACCTACCTACCTACTAGAAGAACCTTGTTAGAACCAACACTCAAAACTAGGCACATGACATACCTAGTAGTCCAGTCATTATACTGCAAATATTGACCAAACCCAAAACAAATTGATACATTTGGTTTTTTGGTGTCATTCTCTTCAGAAAAATGCCCTCTACAACATATCCAAAATCCTCCAAAATCCGCGCACCGGAAGTACTTTTCATTCACTTTTTAAGTTAATTTGACATGTTAATTCCGTCTTCTAAAAAAAAATGTGTTTTCATGTAACTCCGATTTTGACGAAACTTGGCAGAATTGTTCACCCTCCTAAATGAACACAAATAGCTCTTCAGCGTGTTTCTCTAAATCTTATCGTTTGGGAAATATGGCCCATTGAAAAGTCATATTTTAGTCACTTTGAGCATAGACATTTATACTCACTGCGTTCGAGATATGCATCTAGCATGGCGACGTGGGAACCTATGCTTGACCTCTATGCGGCATCCATGTTGCGGTACATACTATTTGTTTACATTCTGACAGTGCGTCAAAACGTGGTAGAAATCATGGCAGATTGCCAATCCTTCAAACAATACCGCAACATGGCTGCTATTGCTTAGCATGACGTCACGGCCTAGGAACCACCTTGGGTACGCCTGTCCAACCCGTAGATGCATATCTCGAACGCAGTGAGTATAAATGTCTATGCTTTGAGTGTAATTTGACGTTTTGCAAGACCCATATTTCCCAAACGATAAGATTTAGAGAAACACGCTAAAGAGCTATTTGTGTTCATTTAGGATGTTGAACAATTCCGCCAAGTTTCGTCAAAATCGGAGTTACATTAAAAAAAACTTAAGAGGAGTCATGAGAGAGCCAACAATTTCTCGTCGACTTCAGCGCTCAGGTGGTGAGCTCAGGTACTTTTGTTTTGTGACAAACTTGTGAACGCTTTGTGTTGTTTTGCACTTCCTTGTCAGGGGGATCGAAATTCCAAACTACATCCTGCCTCAGATTCCTGACCAGCCACAATTTCAAGTTGTGTCTCTATTCTGTTGTTTCGAAGAAATAAATTCGTCAAATTGAACTCAAATTCATCTATTTTTCTTCCGATTTCTTCAAATAAAAAATGAATATGCTTGTTGTTACTTCATCTATTTGATAAAACGAGAATATTTCTCAAATTTTCGTAATATTGTAAAGTCAACTTATGAGCGTAGATACTTGAGCTGTTATCTATTGAAATTGACTAATGACGCTTCACTAATTGATCCCCTGCCTGCGAGGTTACATCCGTCCCCGTCTACCTGGGTCTTGATAATTTCCTGAACTCAAACCTGTCCATTCACAGGCAGCGGTCAATGAGGAAAAAAGGATAAAAACTGGAAATGTTATAATGAAGTAGGTACTGGAAAGCGAAAATGGAAGATGTAATCTTCGCACAACCAGTTCATGTCTGACTGTGCAAAAAGTTTTCAATAAAAGTCCAGAATTGCATTAAAAAAATCTCATGTACCTAGTCGGAGTGTGCAAGTAGATAAATTGCATTAAAAAGTAGTATTTTGATAATGCACGCAAGAAAAAATAGCTGTTGTTTCACTTTTGGTCACCTATAATATTTACTTTTAGTTTTTCAATTGCCGTAAACTGCATTTATATAATATGTTCAAAGTTTAAAATACACCAAAAAATGTAAAATAAAAATAGCTTACATGTTACTTTGTGCATTCTGAAGCTAAAAAAAATACCTAATATCGTTCTAGCTTGATAATACAATGATTCATTTTTTGAGCAATACGACTGAAGTAATAACAATAGAGTCAGGTAATATTGAAAGAACCTTCTTCATTGAGTGATGAGAGTGAGCGGAGAGTCAGGAAGTCTCGCGATGGATGGTCTGATTTTGACCCTTCTTTCCGCCTATTAGCAGGTACCTAATCTGATGGTTGGCACAGCTCACTCACCCCACTAAAACTCGGAATACAATGTGGCCTACGTAGCAGGCGTAGGAGGACCAGAAAAATATTTAGAAATTAGCAACCATATAGAACCATAATACAGGTCAAACAATAAGAGATAGCAAATTGAAATTTGAACCATTTGTAGAAGAAAGCATTTAGAAGAACTGTGCGTTTGTAAATTTCTTTTACCATTATTCAGTCACTCACAAATCAGCATCAAAAATAGGAAAAAGTTACATCACGTGGAGTGACATAACTAACAAATCAAAAATGATTTTGATATTTTGATTAACAAGAAACAATCTAGAGTGTCTAATATTCGAAATTTCGTTGAAAGCAAGTCTTAGACTCTTACCGTTTACCCGCTAACACTGCTCAAATATCGCAAATTTTCAATCTCATAAGGCCGCTCAGAGGACTCCTCTTAAAAAGTGAATAAAAAGTACTTCCGGTGCGCGGATTTTTGGGGACTTTTGATATGTTGTAGAGGGCATTTTTCTGAAGAGAATGACACCAAAAAACCAAATGTATCAATTTGTTTCGGGTCAAACCCTATTATTCCTGGACTATAGGTAGGTTCACACATGACTAGTTCTTTTTTTATCATATGAAAGGATATAAAATCCAAACCATGTCCTTGTTGAAATAAAATGAAGGAGAGACACTCATTTAAAAGTAATATGTAGTTTTTCTTTAGTAGCTGGGGATAATAAGAAATACATACCTATCTAATTTAAATTAGGTAGTACTTCCAGATAATGTAAGTGCAATGTTGTCAACTCAAAAGTTCAAAACTAGGTACCTACCTATTGTTTATTATTATTAGGTAGTAACTAGGAAAACGCTCGGTGTAACGCGTTGATAAGCGAGCCTTTGTATTGAATGCAATTTGATATGCAAGTCTCTCTACAGGCCTTGGCATCAAGATAGCAGTGATAAAATATTTGAAATCTGTAACGACACAGATTAGTCTGAAAATTGCTCCCAATGACCATGAAGTTTTAAGTTGATCGGTCGAACGGTTCTAGTTTAAATGCCAAAAATCACATCTAATACACTTACGTATCTATTTTAATTTTAACCAATCAAAGGATTCCCATTAAATTTATAATTATAAAACTACAAAGCGGCCTCAAAAAATGTGAAAAATTTCGATTTGATACGTTGAACGGTGTGAGCTACAGTCCATTTTCATTTATCAACCAATCACAGGATCTTGTTTAAAA
The DNA here is from genome assembly GCA_934045905.1 of Leuctra nigra. Classification (NCBI taxonomy): domain Eukaryota; kingdom Metazoa; phylum Arthropoda; class Insecta; order Plecoptera; family Leuctridae; genus Leuctra; species Leuctra nigra. The sequence continues at coordinate 15,071,698 of OW203761.1, forward strand.
ACAATCCCAGAGACCGCTTAGATTACATCAGTATGTGTGCAAAATTTCAGATTGATTGGTTGACCAGTTTGACCTGGGCAGTGCAGGCAAAAACACACACAAAAAACAGAGAAAGAGCCATGAAGGTGGATTTCCATGCTCCGTCACCGTCTGTCACCGTCCGATGAAAACGACAGAATGCGATCACGTGACCCGTCTCGACCAATCAGAGCCATCCCCAAAAATCTCGGACGGCGACGGATAGGTCGAGACGGGCCACGTGGTTGTTTTCGTCGGACGGTGACGGATAGGTCGAGACGGGTCACGTGGTCGTTTTCGTCGGACGGCGACGGATAGGTCGAGACGGGTCACGTGGTCGTTTTCGTCGGACGGCGACGGATAGGTCGAGACGGGTCACGTGGTCGTTTTCGTCGGACGGTGACGGATAGGTCGAGACGGGTCACGTGGTCGTTTTCGTCGGACGGTGACGGAGCATGGAAAGGCACCTTAAGAGTCCTGTGGTCACGCTCGCTTAATAATCCAATTTCACCGTCATCTGCCATGTCCTCTGATCATTGGCAAACAATAACTCATAGTACAAAGAACCAAGACTCGCATATTTTAGACAGGAATTAGGCGATACAATATGGGACTAGGTACTTGGAAAAACCAAGAAATATGTGAGGAGACTGTGGAAGGTGGAAGGGGGGTGGGGGGGGGGGGTATACAATAATAAGGAACAAGTTTCAAGATTAGAGAGAAAGTAGAAGAATGATATAATAGCTCACCTTCGATGGCAATTCCATCCAGTCCTTCAAGAGCTATCTCATCAAGCGTGGCGCTATAGAAATCTAATGGGTGGTGAACAGCCATGGCTGAGCACGACCCTGCAAAAAAAGATATGTACAATATCTACTCTAGTAATGTATGGTAAACATACAACCACTACTAATTGGGATTGTATCCCAATCTATAGTATTCCATGGTTACCTGTTTCGTTTTGTTTGCGTTTCTTCCTTCTTTTAACCCCACAAGTGCCAAAAGGCTAAAAAGTTTATAGTGTCAGACTTATATTTTATTTATACTAATTTATTTACTTTTTAGCACCACAGATATGTGTTGGGTAAATTAATTTGAAGATGAAATAGGTAGGTAAGTAGGTACTACCTAATTGTTCAACAATAGGTACTGAGTGAGACATGGGTTTAAAAGTTTCAGAACACTCGAAAGAATCATGAGTGCATGACCATTTTATTTTGTTTCAAAATATCATCATATTTTTTGATTAAAAATATAATTAAGTTACCGTAGGTATATCATAGACATTTATAACCGGTTATAAATGTCTATGGGTATATCATATGATATTTAATTTAAAATAAAAAAGGATTTTGCCAAAATATTTGCACAAAATAATCACTCAAGACCACAATATTTTCCCTCAAAATACATACCTAAACTCCGTTTCATGCAGTCTAGACTCTAGAGTCCTGTTTAACATGGGTAGTCCTATACCTGCTCATGCTATCTAGGACTCGAGACCCCATGAAACAGAGTATAATTATTAATTATTTACAATGCAGAGAAATACCAAAAAAATCAAACAATTATCTGCAATAGAATAAAATATTTCAGATGATGCGCAAGTGCAATTGCACGTGGTAACAATAGGCGAGAATTCACCGCCAACTTTACGAAGCCTGGTTCACGGCCATCTGAAGCTATTTTATCAACTGATCCACATCAATTGATCAAATACACAAATCCACCAACAGAACACTCTGTGAACCCTTAAATCAAATTCAGGGCACCAAATTTACAAAGTGTCGAAAAAATCAACAGTGGCACTTGTCAGTGGCATTTTTAATTTTAATATTGAATTGATTTAAATAACTAGGTACTAGTAGGCTCTAGGTACTAGTACCTACCTACCTACAAACTTAAACCAAAGACAATTAAATCCCTTAAACTGAGGGGAACCACAAACAAAACACAATAAACGAGTAAGTACTAGTAGGCCGTACATGAGTAGAGTAAGTTCAATCCTTGGTTCAATTGACGGAAAGGTCTGAGGTAATTGTTGAATATTGAAGTTAAAGTAGTATGTGCACCATTGACGAAACAGATAGATGGATGGTGTAGTAGGAACCTAGTACCTACGTTTTTTTTTAGATATCATCATCGGGAATCAATAAGGGTTCATTAAGAGCTGTTCACATACTAGACCGTTTATAAGTTATGCATTCTAAATATTTTTCTATAACCAAACACAAGTCTGCCATGACCAGTTTCTGGACTTGTTTTGGTTAGGTACAAGAAAAATAATGCAAACTGATTTTATGTGAAGAGCCCAATAAGTTTATCATATTTGATAAAAGAGTCCTACCTCACCTGTTAATTGTGCTTCGATTTTTAAATAATTTTCACCGTGTCTTCCGAATGTACCTTCAATTTTTGGCTGACCCATCAGCCATCATAACCACTATCATAACTGACCGAGTGAACAGGATGTCGCTGCTATGGGGGAATTACTATTCGACACTAAAAGTACCAAGAGATTGCGCTGATATCAGTAAGATGGCCGCTCACGCGAGTACAGTCCCAGTGCGCGTGCGTACTTTTACATACAAGTCACTTAGATGTCAATCGTAACGAGTTCAGTAAAAAGTTATAAATACATCGCGAAATAACAGAAATTGATGCTTACCTCAGTGTCAACAATCAAATACAATTGGCATATTTCATTACAGCACACATTCATTCAAATTCTTGTGAAAACGAGTTGTCTTTTCACCAAAAACCACTGTTTGACAGATTGCAATTGTTTGAACGAGGCGTCAAGAAAAATGTGTTTTCAGAAGGCCGTGAGAAAAGCAATTGCAACTGTCAAATGGTGATTTTTGGTGTATAGACATCTCGTTTTCACAAGAATTTGAATGAATGTGTGCTGTAATTAAATATGCCGACTGTATTTGATTGTTGACACTGAGGTAAGCATCAATTTCTGTTATTTCGCGATGTAATTAAAACTTTTGCTGAACACTTTATACGATTGACATGTAAGTGACTTGCCTGCTCGCGCCCTGTGCGCATGAGCAGAAGTACTCGTGGTTGAGATGTTAATTTTTTCCGCTAAGTGGCGTCTTGCAACTTTTAGTGTCGAATAGGTACAATTTAAAATCAACCTCAAAAAGTAAATTGTATTGTATTTAAGTGTCAATGCTTGAGTAACCAACAAATAGGGTATATACCTATATCTAATCTGAAATGTGGAAAATAAACTTGAAACATGAAACTTGAAACATGCCTTTAACCTAAAACTGAGTAGGTAGAGGGTAGGTAGCTAATATACTATTACTAATTATATACAGTACTTACCTACCAACTAAATATTGAAGGAACCGACGTGATTTCGTAGTCAATGCATAATTTTATGTTCGAAGAAATTATATTAGGTACTACCTAGGTACCTACGATTCTACCTTACCTACAATCTGACATCTGACACAAAATAAACATTAACAAACCCACCGCCTCCGCGCCCCAGCTCGATCAAGAGCTCGATCTCGATCGTAACTCTCTGCAGAAGAAGGCAGTGCTATACAGTTGTTTTAAATTTGTGCGGGATAAATCAGTGGATAAATCTGATCTGCAGACAAATATACTCTCATAATTCGCATTGAGCAATCTAAAACATATTTTAATTTTCGACACCGCAAATGGTGAATTTGTCATGAACACTTACAAAAATAACATAGATGGGTCAAAATCAGATGTACAAAGTACAAGTACAACTAGCTCAGGAGAGGATCCTCTCGAAAGACTCAATACCGTGAGTTCTGGTCATTTCTCTTTTCCTCGATCTGCTACAAATTATGCTGTGCTTGCGAAATCGTCACGAGCATCATTGCAAGAACTGTCATTACCCGAATCTTCGTTGACACCGCTTCAGGATAAAGTCAAAATAATACCGGACAATCGGCTCAGAAACTGGGAAAAATGGATGGATGTGCGTAGAACGCAACAGATCTCCATCAAATCCAAAGTTAAACGAAATGATGCTTCATTATGCATGAACAGCATTGAAGAAGTACGCTCCAGTAAGGAAAAACGTCAAAGTCTTGATTATGCGCGTATTCTGGCAAACTCCCACAATCCTGGGGGTGATTTCTGGAAGATCCCCCCACATTTGTCTACAACCTGTGAGAACATGCCAAAGTATTATGCACATTTAACTGAACCTGAACGCGGAATTATTCCGGTCATGGAGTACGTCGGGGTCCCCGTTGAGATAAAAATAGAGAAACATGTATATGGTGTCAGAGATACAAACGCTTCCAATGATAAGAAAAATCAATATTTGCAATTTATAAAAGACGAATACAAAGAGGAATTAAGTGTAGTAAAGCCACATATACCTGAATTTGACAATTTAATTGTAATTGGCCACTCCCCTTGTACAGATAATCAGAATACATCAAGAGTTAAAATACCGATACTGACAGTGTCGCAATATGGTGATACAAACGAAGTTCGTGAAAGCGATTCGTCAACAATCATCCAAGAGCTTCCTCTTCATGAAAGTAGCCACACGACTTGTCTGAAAATTAACGACAGGACATTTAATTACGATAAGCCGTTAAAACAAGATGATGAACTTTGTGACATTTCTCATGCACCAGCCACAAACACGTTCAAACTCGTGTACAATTCTCAAAGCAACATGAAAAGTACGCAGAGTTTGAGATTTGAAAATCTCGGCACCGTACGAATATCATATTCCTGGAAATCAGATAGTTCTACAGCGCTTCACTTGCAATCACCGAACTTCTTTTTTAACAAAAACGACGACATAATTTTACCAGGACAAATATTATATTTCCCCATTGTCTTCCAGTCGTCGTCGAGTGGTATATTCCATGAGATTTGGGAACTTCATACTAAACTACATATATTGGGAAATCACGGCGTATTCAGAATTGAGATGTGTGCCATCAGTGAACTCTCATATGACCACTCAACAGAAAGCGATCGAGTGAGAAAATACATTTCCAAACACGTTGAGCAGTCCACTGCTACGAGTTTGATTGAAAGCATTGCTTATCGCTTAAGAAGTCAAATGTGTCCTCCACCAGCCGATTGCTGGTTTTATCTGGAGGATGAGATCTTCTGCTGCGTCAATCCGGCGTACTACTATCAGCCAGATTTAGTTAACAAACTGTTTCGTCTGCACAGAGAAATCATGCAAGATGATCACTTCAATCCGACTCCAGATGAAAGCGATCAGAAGTGGGATCGCAACGTCCAGACTTTACGTCAACGAGTCTACGACGCACCTGATACCCCGAAACGAACAGAACACCTAGAAACACTCAATAGTATTCATTCTATTTTACTGAAACCAAATCTTAGATTTCGACCACAGTCCAGCAAACATTCAGCTGTCTACAATTTACTATGTGCTTTTGCAAACACTATGGAACAAGAGATTGAGAGGTTGAAGGAATGTTTTGGTATTGCAGCGATTCATTGCCCAATTACAGAAAACCCGGAATCAGAGCTGATGCAGAGTTCTAAGTTATCTGAAGACAGCTTGAAATCGGCCAGTCGAAAAAAAGGTAGTAAAACAAGCAATCGCAAACGGCATGGCAGTCGTGTGTCAACTACTGAAAGCAGCGGGAAAACTTCACAGAACAACGAATCAAACTCGAAGCAGAATTCTTTGCTTTCAAATGAAGAACAACAGAGAGCGCACGAGCGTACATCGCGAAGACTCAGTTTCAAGTCATTGGATACCAACGAGTATCAACAATGTGTCTACATGCAAGTCTACAACCACCTCTGTGGAACAGTAGACTCGATAACAGCAACAATAGATTCGTTTCATTTCAGTGACAAAAACAATCCATTAACTGCTCAAAAAAATTGGCAGGATGAGTAATTTACTACGTTTTGATCCTATCATTACGATGATTAGGTACGCATTGATACAGTCTTGATAGAATATATTTATAAAATGCTTTTAAGTATTATGAAGAATAAAGAGAAGATGCATTACAAATTTTGATACAAAACTATGTCATCACATTGAAACCACTTTTATTCGAATTATGTCAAGCTGATTTGATAATTTGTTTGATTTTTTATATTGATTTGACGATTTGATTACTTGATCACTCTCAAGAGTCAAGATTCGCACCTGTTCGCACCACCTTTTTGTTTTCAATCTTTGGCGGCAATGCAGCGCGCAGGCGCACCGCACACGATGGCGACTGGCGAGTCTCTACTGGCGAGTAGGTAGGGTAGAGTGCTGTGTTGCCAACTTCAAGGAAATTTCCCTAGATTCAAGGAAATTTGGGTGCTGTCAGGGAAAGAGGGAAATTGTTGTAAATCTAGGGAAATTTTAAAAGTTTCAAAGAATGTCCAGGAAATTCAAATTTTGCTTGATTTATGCTCAATTTGTTGCATAAAATATACGTGGCGATGATAGCATAATACTGTTATGAGCCTTATTTTCTAATAATAGACCAAAAGAAGATTGGGAGAATCTTATAGAAGAAATTAACTTGAGAATAAATCAAAACCAAGCAAAATAATGTATTTAAATACGGGGAAAATCGTGATAAATATTTATAAATAATATTTTTTACTGCAGAAAGGTGAATTTTAAACGTATTGGAATTGAATTTACTATAATAATGAGTACACGGCAATGAAGTTTTACAGGAAAATTGTTGATTATCTCGGAAAAATTGATATTTTTTGGATTCAGGGAAATTTTTGAAAATCTAGGGAAATTTTTGTGTCCTGACAGGGAAATTTGCTGTTACATGGTTGGCAACACTGGACTAGAGTGAGGCTAGAGGGGCTAGAGATTTGGAAGCAACATGTGTTTTCGGCATGAATGAACGTCATAATTTTAAAATTACTACCTATTCATTTTTGTGGTTTCTGTAAATAACAGCAGTGCATTAAAAAGTAGTGAATGTTGATCATAAACTCATATAAATAAGGATCTTCTTACCTCACTACTTCTCCGTGAATGCTTGTAAGTTCAAAGTTGCCGACCTTAACCTATAGCGACTGCTGTATTTAATGTTTTGCCTGATTTTCGAAAACTTCAATTCAATTTTGTTTATTGGTCTGCTTTAAGTTAACATTTGGTGGCAAACAGCACTTCATATCTATTCGTCATTATTCATAATCGTCATAATTTACAGTGACAATTACAATACAACTGACAAGAGTTACCAGAATAACGGAGTAACTTGACGAACTGTTAGATGTTCTACCTACGATTGGATTGGGGACAGGCAAAGATGAACCCGCTCTAGCATAGGCCGGCCATACCTGGCCATGTTAAACTGGGTTAATCTTTACCTGTCACCGACCCCGTACTACCTGTTACATCTCCACGTTCATGAAAAAAAATTATTAGTAACATTTTGGCTTCAATTTATGAGGAATGAATAGTCTAACTGCCTTTCTCAAATTTGTTACCATCTGACATACTATGACTGCTTCCTGCTGTTAAAGGTATCTTTGTGTTGAAATTACAAAGTTGTAACGAATTAGGCACACTTGTTTCACCATTGATTAGGTACAGTGTTGTATAAATTTACAATTTCAATCCAGTTGATTACCGTTAGGTACCTACAGTGTTGTAAACACAATTTAAATCCAAATGTAACAAGCAATTATTAGATGTGTTCAATTTGCCAAATTTCAAAATGCTTAGGTCGGGTAGGACCAACTTTAGATTACCTAGAAGTTAATTATCGGTGGTTAGTGGAATTTAGTGAATCCTATTGGCTGTGGAATTCGCGCCAACTGGATTCATTGGTTAACCATCGATAGTTAACTTAATCCAGAGTTGGTTCTACCCGGCCTTACATAGGTACCTAGAGCAATTCAATTACATTCGTGGTGCATGACATAATTGTGATCTTACTGCAGGAAGTCACTAGAACTCACATAGTTCGGCACTTACCGATTTGAGTTGTATCTGTACAACAACGATACTATGTACATAGGAAGAAACTCTCTAGGATCTTAATGCGCTATAGTCTATCTATAGTCCCTTAATTTAATTAATGCTCGCTATGTTTTATTATTATTAATTCTTTAATTGTATCGGACTGACGCCCACAAGTTCAAATATAATATAACACATTAAACATACATTGCAATAGGTAGAATAAACGAAGAGAAGAGCGAAGCAGTTAACATAAAGAGTGATATTAAAAGATGGACTTTGAGGTTGAAATGGTACTACAACTGTAACGTCACTTTAGCTCTCTCCTCGGTCAGCACTCTTGAGCACTATCGACATTTTTCACTTTCTGTTGCAAACCACATTTCTCTGAAAAAAATATTAATTAACTTCTAGCACTTTCATATTTCAGTGCCAAATAGACAAACTATATTACCTTCCCATCATTTACACTTGCTTTGATGTATTTACAGTAAATTACGGAAGATAGCATTTACAAAACTTTATGAAATGTGAGATAACATCATGTCATGGTTCACCGTATCCCAAAAGAAGTGGCCCACTGTGCTCCATTCAGTTTACCTACCCACCACTGGGGCACAATGGGCCACTTTTGGAACACAAATAATAACTACATTATTTTTAATGTGAACCTCAAACTTTATAGGTAGGTAAGACAAAGAAAATTAATTTGTGTTCTACTTCCAGAAAGATTGAGGACTATAGTGCATATTTTTTAAACCTAGGTACCCTTTATTCTAAATCACACTTTAATTCACAAAAATTGCCCCACTGTGGCCCACTTTCCTATGGGGTAATATCTTCTAATGTTTGACAAGTAAATTGCTTTGTTCCAGGTTGGATGAATGACACAGGCCAATGGCAGACACTAAGAAGTCATTAACAAATAAAGAGAAATCCATTCTGTTAAAGTTGTCGAAGTCTACTGGAATTCCTAGGGATTTTGCACAATTTAGGGTAGGTAACTAAACTATATACCCATAAAACACTAGAAAACACTCTCTATAACCATCGTATGTCCACCAGGTACAATCTAGATGTATAACAACCCTTTGATAAGCGAGGCTTTGTATTGAATTTAACAAATTTTCAAGTCTCTTTTCTTAGTCCCGGAATAACCAAAGTTAAATTGGGCTGGATTAACTAACTTTTGGATTAAATTCAATTGTTTCACTCATTTTGAGGTATCTGATTGGCTGTGCCGCCAATTTAGTCCAATATTTAGTTAATCCGGCTCAGATTAACTTTGGTTATATCGGCCCTTAAGGATGAACCAGCGTTTCGGCACCTAACAAAATCATAAGATTTTAATCAATTTTCCTATTAATTATGCTATTATGCGTAATATAAAACCATAAAAATTTATCCCGACGAGCGCTTTTTTATTTAATTGATGTTTAAAGTACATGGTTTTAACATAGTGTCTTATGGGAGCACCTAAAATTCTACTACATTATAACTGATTTAGGGAAATCTGTAACAAAAGTTGGGTGTAAAAACTTGTTTTTGGAAACTTGAATCACTTACATAAGCAATGATCAAAAGAAAATATATAGTTGACGGAGTATTTATTGCAGTAAAAGACAATTTGTGATGCAAAATGGGCTCTTGCATAGTCATTCAACTGTCAGATTTGAGTACATGGCAACGTTGTATAAAGTGAACAGAATTACCTATTTAGTACCAAAATGTCTATCTAGCATACAACTATTACTCGTATGGTTAATACACCTATTTAAACATCTCAACAATATCAAAATAATATGTAATTTATGTAAAAGATGTTTATCTTTCCAAAATCTATCAAAACATGTTTAAAGGTGGGCTATCACGGTTGAGCCCCATTTTTTTATTATTCAAAAAACATTATGACATTAGGCATGCAATCACAGCGGCGAAAACTAGAGGTCGGTAGGATATTCCTAAACGAAGTTACAGCGCAGCCAAGACGGATAGGGGGTGGGAAACGCGTCATTCACACCCAACTCAGCCGTAAAAGCCTGTAAAGGTTGGGTGGGATCTACGTCACAAAAACCAGGTTTTTCAAACTTCGCGGGGTTCTAGCGCCTGAACCAAACATCGCGTTCGCGTTTTCAACATTCTACTTCTGGTTACAATATATACAACATTTTCGACTTGTTTTCGACTTGTTGACCATGACAGCCCACCTTTAATAAGTGAAAAATATAAACAATGCATTCTGTAACATCATGAGACCCTGACTGTACGATCTAGGTGGCTGAATTGGATGTCATTTGTTTTTTGTTATCTCATTGAATTTCATACGAGATCTGTTGAAATTAATAAATAAGATATAGAATATTTAAAAGTGGTGAAGCTTAGACAAATCATTTTGACACTGCTTCTGTGTCTTGTGAATGGGATGCAATCTTGTTAATTACGTCTACTTTCAGGTAGGTAGGAAAATTGTGTTTCATCCGCCATTTCTAGCTCTAAACAATACAGAACTCTTGCTGCTGCTGGATTGCATGACGTTTATTTTGCAGATATGACAGAGAAATTACGATGAAAAGTCAAATTAATTCTCACAATCATAGCCCATCTCGATATTAGATATCAATACAACAAGAAGTCTAAGGCCTTATAACCCATTATAAAGTTGAATATTGAAACAAGTTTTATGTTTACACATGTCTGGAATATTTAAAATTATCTTTAATTTCACTGCATGAATATAGTCCTTCAAAGCGGGGGTTAAACCTTAAACAATTTATCTGACAAATATTTTAAAATATTTTAATAACTTCTGATGCTCTTGACTGAAAATGTGTAAAATCTGATTAAATATTTAAATGACTATTACATAATAATGTTTAGGTAGTTTTCAGAAAACTGTTGATCACATGACATGATCATTGATGGCTTTGGTGTGTGTGCAAAATTATGACTGACAGTGTGACCTCGGCTGATTTTAAATCGGCTTAAAATTGTACACCAATCGCTAAAAAATACACCAAATTAATTCATGAAATTAATTTTTTATTTTATTTTTGGGCCCTTCCATTGTTTGTGTCAGCAATCATGGTTCAATTTGTCAATCGCTGAGCGTCCACCCGCTTATTAACTGTTCAGTAGGTGTAACTCACTCACACATTTGAATAAAGTGGATGCCGTTTTAATTTCAGATCCATGTGAACCAATTGCTAGGCAAAAGCATAGCTGAAAAGGACCCTGCCATTGCTAAAGTATTTGAACTCCTGAGGAAGGAGTATGATATCAGTACCAAGAACAGTTCTAAAAAAAGGAAGAAGAGTTCAGAAGTAAAAGAGATCAAAAATATTTTAAGTCATTATAACTTATTACGAATACCAGTCGATGAACCCTCAAAGGTCACTCCTCCGAAAAATAACCTTAATGAGAAAGAATTAAAGGAACCATTAACAAATTCAGTAACAACAGAACTAAATAATCAGTCATCTGTTCCAGTACGTCTTTCTAAAAGATCTACTTTGCTTTTGAAACCAGACATTGTAAATTTGACAGAAAAAGTTTCCAGTAAACTTAAAAAGAAAACCCTGCCTGAATGTTTACCTGCCATGAATGTTGTACACAAAGTGAAAACTAATAAGTCTAAGAAGAAATCCAAGAAGAAGGTCAAACTTGCAGCAAGTACCAATCAGTTTAACAATACCCTTCAAACAGATTTTTCTGACTACCTGCCTTACGAGCCCATAGTTGGATATATTAAGGATGAAAAGGACTTGGAAGAAGAGTGCATGAGACAAATGGCATCAACAAGAACAGCCAGTGTCCCAAATATATCCTTGGTTGCTGACACTGATCTCCTTCAGCTGGAGATGCCGGTCTTCAAAATCAAGACTGAGCCAGGGACTGTTTCGGAGACTGATGAGCAGACAAACGCTGAACCATCAGCTCAGGAATCAGGGGCATTACCATCAACGATTACCTTTAACAAGTTTTCATTTCTCAATGAACTGGCTAGAAGAGGTCTACTTCAGTCAGAGCAGGTGGAGATGCCGGACTTCAGAGTCAAGATTGAGCCAGGGACTGTTTCGGAGACTGAGGAGCAGACAGACACTGAACCATCACTTTCAGCTCGGGGTTCAGGAGCATTACCTTCAGCTTGCAATATAAACAAGTTTTCATTCCTCAATGAATTGACTAGAAGGGATTTACTACCTTTATCAAGCTCTACACCCTTAAGAGCCAATTTTGAGCGAGACATAAATCAGCATTTACCATCCGTATGCAAATCTATTATAAATTCTAGCATTTCTAACTCACTCCCAGAGAGTTTAAGTGTTCCTACTCCACCTATTAAAAAAGCTAAAGTTGATCCAGAAATGCAACACATTGATGCACAAGTTCCTTCAAAGCAAAAGAAAAAGAAAAGAGGTAAAAGTAGGCCGAGAGTACCTGAATTGGTCAGCTCCAGTGACATAGCTGCGAGTCCTACGACTGTCATCTCTCGCTTCCTTTCTACAATATACCCTGGTTGTGCCAAACTTCATCCCAAAACTACCGAAGAGAACAAATTGAAATTTATTCCTAACTCAGACACCACCACAAGTTTCTGTGATGCAAACATCAACACAGACCAAACGGAATCTCAACTTCTCACTCCTTCTCCAAACGACAATACTTCATTGTGTTCAAACGATTCACCAACTTTTGATGAACAGCCATTTCTTCCAGACGCATCCACATCCATAAGCAATGAGTTTGGTGATGTAGATTTGCGTATTGGTTACAGGATGCTGTACACAAAACTACAGCAAAAAATTCTATATGAGCTGCAACCCAGTGCTGCTGTTCCAGAAGAATCGTTCGCTTCAATACAAGAAAATTTAGAAGAAAATGTGAATTCTACAAATCTAACTGCAATTGAGACAAATGAAGACAAGTTAAACGAACATGATGGTAGTAAGAGCACAAATTTGATTAATAAACACTGTAAAATTATAGGTCCAGTGAATAATAGTGAAAGAACATGTAATAATCCAAAGTCATCCGAAAAATATAAATCAACTCGTAAAGTTGTAAAAACCAGTACTACTATAACAACGTACACATTTCCTCCATCAACGGTGAACAAGCAAACAGGTGACTCAAGATGGGATGTGCCTCCTCCCGAGAACGCTGATGCGACCCTGAACACAAACACACTCCCTGAATCCAAACAAGAACAAAATAGAAGTAAAATGCGCCGAGAAAGAAAAATGAAAAATATGAAATTGAAAAGGGAATTGGAAAGAACTCTTAAAAATAAGTAAATGAAAATGTTTATTTAATTTTTTAACTTCCTATGTCAACTTTGTGACTATTTTTTATCTCTGATTATCAATCGGTCTCTTTTATAAGTGTTTAATTTCCAACACAACAGCCATTTAAATTAAAAAAAGAAAAACAGAAATTTGTTTCGTTTAGAAATGTACTTTTATTGTATCTGGCACAACTAAAAACTATATTTGAACGAAACAAATAACAAACAGTCAAATAAGCTCACCTGCTAGAATTAGATAACGAGTTCTTCCATATTGCAAGTATAGGGTGGCCCAAAAAAAACGTCCAGCGGGCGAGTCATCACTGTGACGAAACTGCTGCACATATCGGGATGAAAATTACACCAATTATACAAAACATACTAAGGTCTATTATGTGAAAGTGTTAACACCATAACTTGTATAGGAAAAAAGTTACAGCTGTTCAAATTTCGTTGTCGAAAAATCGATTATACGGAGCTCAAAAATCACGCGTCCAGATAATGTCCAATGGCCAGGACGCTTTTTACTCAAAACTGCTGACGATATCAATCTGAAAATTTCATATGTTATTCAAAATATATTTCCATCGATTGTGTAAAAATTTCAATTAATTTGAATCAATGTTACGAAAGTTATGTTAATGCAAAAGAGATAATTTCTCAAGTTTTATTTCACATGTTAATTTTAGAAGTAAAATTATCTCCCGTATTTTCTGTGTTTAAGCTCAACTTCAAGATACCATAACTTTCGTTTCACTTATTGAAATGTATTGAAATTTGTATACAATAGATAGTCATATGTTTTGAATAACATTTGAAATATTCAGCCTGATATCATCAGTACTGTTGAAAATAAAGGTGTCAATGCCATTGGACTTTTTGTGAATGCGCGCTCTTTGAGCTCCGTATAATCGATTTTTCGACAACCAAATTCGAACAGCTGTTACTTTTTTCCTACAAAAGAAATATGTTTGAAACTTTCACACATCTAACAGTGCTATGTTTGTTATATCATGTGAAATTTCCGGACTAATATCTGCAGTAGTTTCTTCACAGCGTTGTCTCGCCCATTGGACGTTTTATTTGGGCCACCCGGTATATCTTTTCTTTGCCTCAGAAAATGTATTTTATTCATATGTCTGTCATGGTGATTTGAGCTGTCTTGAATTCTTTGATTTTAGAACAAACTAATAAAGAATTATGCTATTTAAATTCGTTATTTGGAAGCAGTGTAGGGTAAGTTCCTTAAAAAAAGGAACTAGTTCCAGTTACTGTAGTAGTACTTCTCCTTTCAAATAAATGAACTGAAACACAATTTAACACAATACTTATTAGTTATTAGGTACCTACTATTCTTCCTTTTTCTACAAGTGTTGTTTGATATAATAGTGTGGGGGAAAAGCAAGTTCGACACCGTTTGTAATTCATTGAGGTATAGGGTCATGCATGTCCGATGTGATGAAAAAGATGTGGGATGAAAACTCGCTGGATGTTGAGAGATGTGGATTTTTCTATGTTGAGAATTGGTTCATTTATAGGTATAATTGGATGATATTGATATTTTACCCCCAAAGGACTGTCATTTAACCTACCTTTTCAACAAACTTATCAATCAACCCCTCGTATACATAGGTATGAGCATTAGCCTGTAAAACCTCGTAGGTACTAGATTATGACTAACTATACGCAGTGACGCACTTTAAACCAATGTTTAAACTATACTGGCGCAAAAAAAATCACCCTGATTGTGAGGTCACTATATCGAAACTATTATAGACAGGGTTCTGAAATTTGTGCACATATTAGAAAACAGACCAAAAGTTAATATGTGCAAGTTTCAAAAACATAGCTATTTTAGGAAAAAAAGTTACAGCTGTTCAAATTTGGTTGTCAAAAAATTGGAGCTCAAATGCGCGCGTCCAGAAAACTCCAATGGCCGGGACGCTGTTTCTTCAAAACTACGTAGGATATAAAAAATTTCAAATTATATTGAAAATACATTAAGATCGATTATGTAAAAATGTCAATCAATTTGAACGAATGGAACGAAATTTATGGAATATTGAAGTTGAGCTTAAAATCAGAATATGTAATTTTTTCTCACTATTCTGTTTTTAAGCTCAACTTTAAGATTCAATAACTTTCGTTCCATTGATATTGATTTAAATTTTTACACAATCGATCTTAATCTATTTTCAATTTAATTTGAAATTTTCAGCTTGATATCGTTTTGAAGAAACAGCGTCCCGACCATTGGAAGTTTTCTGGACGCACGCTATTTGAGCTCCGTATAATCAATTTTTTGACAACCAAATTTGACAGCTGTAACGTTTTTCCTACAATAGTAATGTTTTTGAAACTTGCACATATTAAATTTTGGTATGTTTTCTAATATGTGTTCAAATGTCAGAATCCTCTTAAATTGTGTCGGTATAGTGACCTCTCAATCAGAGTGATTTTTTTTGCGCCACTCGGTAAAACAAAAATTGAACGACATTTTGTTAAATTATTTTAAATTGGTTTTATACCGAGCGCAATAAATTAGACTCGCATGATTTTGATTCGTAGATGAGCAACACAAATATGCCATTGCCAGTCCTCATGACTTGCCATCAGTATCACCATGGTATCACTGCCGAGGAGATTCAATGATCCAAAGAGCTTTTTTAGATTATGATTGATGCCCAGGGCCGGCTTTAGGCGTACCTATAGGCGATGTACGCGACAGCAGACGGCGGCACATTCGGATAGGCGGCACTTTCAGCAATCTTTCAAATTATTAAGAATGTCCCCCCCCCATATCCCCCATAGAAATGTGTACGCCCTTGATAGGCGGCATTATCATTTTTCGCGTACATCAAGAATAGCCGGCCCTGTTGATGCCAAATGTCATCTTGACAGGATGAACGGTATGTTCTGCACTAGAAGATCATAGAAACAAGAAAACGAAGACCGCATTGCCAAAATTAAAAAAAGCGAACTTGGCACAAATGAGACGTGTCAATTGTGCTGCTGAAACAAAGGGCTATAAAATTCATTTGCTTTCATACATGAGATAGTAGGTACCTTACCTTGAATTTGTATAGACCTATACTGTCATCATCTATTTATAATATAAATATGCACAGGCTTCTAACTCCATAGTTACACAAACCTTGTTGGTTTACAATAAGGAAAGATTTGCATTTCACAATTCCATGGGCCAATGTACTAAACAGCGTCGCCGTTGAGAATTAATTTACTGGTAGGAAGCTGGATATTTATTTGCTAAATATAGGCTATAGTATGAGAGTAATAGGTAACTACCTATTTATTAATTTACATCACTTTTCCGCATAGCCCATTCCATTATACTAATGAGCGAGAATTCCTCCCTCACCACCTGCAACACCTCGAACCGAAATTCCCAATCGTAAGCCAGGCATAGAACGATGAATATCCTACATTATTATTGCAAATCAATGTTGACAGCAATTTCATAACAAGTGTAAAATGTTTTGCTTAAACTTTGTGAACTATGAGGTGGATCTTGAATGATCATTGCAAGATTTCAAAACGATCTGACCATGTACATTTTTCAACATAGCATGATACCTATTTTAATGTTATAATTGGAGGAAAGTATAAGAACCAAACACAAACTGAGATCCGAGCCAAATTGTACGCTCGCTCCACTTCAAAACGACATACCGAAGAAAGAATGATAGCAAATATGTATTGTATTTATTTATTGAGCGAGCGAAGCGAGCGTCTCCTTTTGGCTCTTTTGGCACGGACCTCTGTTTTTGTTTTTGTTTGTTTTTTTTCTGTTACTGACGATATACAGGTCAGAGTTTTTCTTCGATCGAGCTGAAATTTTGCACACAAGTACGTAACATTTCTGATTGTTGCAGACCCTAATTTTTTTGAAATCCATTGATTGGTTCAAATTTAAAAAAAATTAACTTTCGATTGGTTGTTTCGATCAAATTGAAATTTTGACAAGTCATTACCCCCAACATTGTACCCAATCAAACAAAGTTTCAGCCAAATCCTCCCATTGGTTAAAATTTAAAACGATCTTTCCTGTGTTTTTAGAAATTTAAACTATAACCGATTGAACAATCAACTTATAACTTCGCATGATGGTTGGGACCAACATTATCTGCATTTTTGACAATTTTCATACTAATCTGTGTTTAAATCCAAAAGTTATTCACATTTTACGGACTTTTTGCGTGTTTGCTGTCAAATTCACGGCGACTTCGACTCTTCAGTTCAAGGCAAGGTAGTTATAGAGCAGAAACTTTCAAACGCATATGAAACTGAAAATGACCGTTCAACAGTCGATCTGATATTGTGAAGACACACTTATATCATATGAGTGGTCTCAGGTATATTTTTTGAAGGAGATCCTGTGATTTTTGAATTAACACGGAACCGTTCAATCATAAAGGTTCAATCGATCAACTTAAAGCTTTGCATGGTTATTTGGACCAATATTTTAGGAATTTTTTGAGATTTTTATTCAAATCTGTGTCGAAATTTTAGAATTATTGGCTTTTAATTACATTTTTGATAGACAGAATTTCGGTTCGAGGTGTTGCGCGCGTATCCGTGCTCGCTCATCAACGCGTTACTCAGAGCGTTTTCCTAGTTTAATAACAGCTTATCACTTACAGATATTATCTTAACAATAACATGAGTCAGTTACAAATTCCAGTGGCTGCTCGTCGACTAATTGTAATCCCCATAAAAAAACACTCCGTGTAAAAATACCAGCCAAGTCTCTTCAACTATAAAAAAAATAGAATAAATCTAAAAATTCAGCACTGAAAAGTAGTGATATCAAAAAATGAGCCAAGTCAAAACTTAATTTTAAAAACCAAAATATACTTGGCGCATCGTGTATATAAATAGTATAGAAGCATATGCCAAAAATCAAATGTACCTACCTAAATATATATAATATACCTATAATGCCCTTAAAAACGATGCCCCAAGTATATTTTGGTTTTTAAAATTAAGTTTTGACTTGGCTCATTTTTTGATATCACTACTTTTCAGTGCTGAATTTTTAGATTTATTCTATTTTTTTTATAGTTGAAGAGACTTGGCTGGTATTTTTACACGGAGTGTTTTTTTATGGGGATATCACTTATTTTTTTAGTTTATTTACACAACTTGTAACACACATCGGAGCAACAATGACTAAATACTTTTAAAAAATACGCCATTTCCGAATTGGTTAATACGAAAAATTGTGTTTGGTGCTCAATATACCTAAGCTTAAAGTGATATTCCATGAAGAATTGCGAAAGCTTCGTTCCAATCAGTCCAGCCGTTTTCGAGATATGGTATCACTTCCGGTTTTCAAAATGGCGACTGAAATAACTGCCACCTAGAATTTATTTCTATAAATGTTATGTATCATTATAAGCCTTCTGAGTATGTAGTTATTGTAGTAAGAGGTCATTAAAATCTAGTTCTTCATTTTCATGACGTCATTTCCGGTTTTGGTAATAGTACATCTCTACTTTAACTATTGATATTCCATATAGACGACCGTCTGAATCATTTGGCGCTAGTTTCATTCCGATCGGTTTAGCCGTTTTCGAGATATGACGTCACTTCCGGTTTCAAAATGGCGACTACCGGTTGGTTTTATAAAAAGGCACCTCAGACGCCAAAAGTGCACATGTGGTAAAAATTTCAGATCGATCGGCTAAGCCGTTTAGGTTGTGGCGGTGATTGCGGTATTTCCTGACCCTCTGAATCATCATCATCATCATCTAAAGAAGATGAAAGTGATGTAATTTCACTGTTTTCACGGCCCTCTAGCTCGCAAATGGTATAGCCTATTGTTCCCAAATTTGGTATATGTGGTGGGGTGGGCCATAGCTCAAAATTAAGATATTTCACAACAATGTGAGATTTTCCAATTTTATGATCCAGTAGGCCGAAAATGCCATGTTGTTGCTTACAGTAAAAGTAGTTGGTCTGCTCCTCATTTTATTAGGCATTTACGTGAGTGAGTGTGAGTGTACAGTACGACTTGGCTGGGTGGAGCGACCGCTCCACTAGATTATAATATGGTAATTAATGGTAAATTGATGAACATACAAGCTAAAAATACAAGGGTTCATGACAAGGGTTCATACAAGGGTTAAGGATTAGCCTGAAAACTTGTAAAATAAGATAAAATGGTAGTATTTAATGTCCATGCAAAATGTGAACTTAATCGGAACACTTTGATTTTCGACCAATCAGGAGATATTCTCATTTTTGAACCAATAGGAGAGCAGCTCTCAAAAACTATACACGATTAAGTTAGAATGATATTAGTATGTGTGCAAAATTTCAGCTCGATCGGAAGAAAATTGCGGCCTGTGCCGTCGGGCAAAAACAACAGAGAAAGTGTCCAAAAGTGCAGAATGGAGACGCTCGCTCCGCTGGCTCAATATGCGCCAAGTCCTTTTTTTAAGTATTTCTCGGGGGTTGATATTTTTATTTCAATGGTACGATTAAAATTTGGAAAATTCGTTGACTTGGCTCCTTTTTTGATATCACTCCTTTTCAGTGCTGAATTTTTAGATTTCTTCTATTTTTTTTTTATAGTTAAAGAGACTTGGCTGGTATTTTTACACGGAGTGTTTTTTCTGGGTACATAAGTAACTTACATTGTAACATAGACAATACAAATTATAAATTCAAGGAGGCAGTGTTCTCGGCCGCCATTCCTGAAACCGGAAGTGACGTAATATATCTAAAACGCCTGTACCGTTTGCAACTGAACTAGCTCCTGCGTATTCATTCTGCAACTTTTTTTGAAACTCAATTGTGAAAAATGATTAAACAAATTAACGGTACCGGAAATGGCGGCAGGAACCACTAAATGAAACCGGTAGTGACGTCATATATTACATACGGCAAGACCGATTTTACGGAAATATAGGGATTATGAATTCAGATGGTCGTTCATAAAGTATCAACTAGATTGTTTTCCTATTACCTATACCGGAAATGACGTCATAAATATGCTAAATGACGTCATAAATATGATAATTGACACAAAATTCACCACTTTATACTTTTAAATAGATATTTAGTAAACCTACTTTGTAAATAATTATAAATTCAAGGTTGCAGTGTTCTCGGCCGCCATTTTTAAAACCGGAAGTGACGTCATATATTGAAAACAGCTGTACCGATTGCAACCAAATTTTGGAAATGTGTAGGACTAATAATTATGAATTGAAGACGACATTATTTTCGGCCGCCATTGTTAAAACCGGAAGTGACGTCATATATCGAAAACGGCTGTACCGATTGCAACCAAATTTTGGAAATATGGAGGACTAATAATTATGAATGAAATACGACATTATTTTCGGCCGCCATTGTTAAAACCGGAAGTGACGTCATATATCGAAAACGGCTGTACCGATTGCAACCAAATTTTGGAAATATGTAGGAATTATAATTATGGATTAAAGGCGACATTATTTTTGGCCGCCATTGTTAAAACCGGAAGTAACGTCATATATCAAAAACGGCTGTACCGATAGCAACCAAATTTTGGAAATGTGTAGGACTTATAATTATGAATTAAAGACGACATTATTTTCGGCCGCCATTGTTAAAACCGGAAGTGACGTCATATGTCGAAATCGTCTGTACCGATTGCAACCAAATTTTGGAAATATGGAGGACTAAAAATTATGAATTAAAGACGACATTATTTTCGGCCGTCATTGTTAAAACCGGAAGGGACGTCATATATCGAAAACGTCTGTACCGATTGCAACCAAATTTTGGAAATATGTAGGACTTATAATTATGGATAAAAGGACGACATTATTTTCGGCCGCCATTGGTTAAACCGGAAGTGACGTCATATATCGAAATCGTCTGTACCGATTGCAACCAAATTGTGCAATTATGTAGGACTTATAATTATGAATTCAAGACGACATTATTTTCGGCCGCTATTTCAAAACCGGAAGTGACGTCATATATCGAAAACGGCTGGATCGATTATAACGAAACTTAAGCTATTCTTCTTGGATAATCATTTTCATCTTATACCAAACGCAACTTTTCTTAGTAAGCAAATCGGTTGAGGCGTATTTTTTTAAAGAAATTAGTCCCTGCTCGGACATGTGCTACAAGCTGTATGAATAAACTAACAAAAGAAGTGATATCCCAGAAAAAAACACTCCGTGTAAAAAAGGCAGCCAAGTCTCTTTACTTTAAAAAAATTCAACACCGAAAAGGAGTGATATCAAAAAAGGAGCCAAGTCAATGACATTTCCAAATATTTAATCGTATTTTTGAAATAAAAGAATAAACACCGAGAAATACTTTACAAAAGGACTTGGCGCATCGTTTTTTAAATTCATTTTTTGATTCATAAGCATATGCCATTGATATACAACCGTAATTTAGAATTTTTAGAATAATAGGGAAACATCTTTCAATTACATATTATACATATACCTACTGTAAAATATTATCTATTAGAATATGTACGTACGCGATAAAACTTGTTGCCTATGTTTTCTATAAATACACAATAGTTAGTTATCTTCGTAATATTGTTTCGTGGTCAACATAATTAAGTCTCATGCGTTAAACCTTCTCATCATGAAATACATTTCTATTAATCCACATTTTATAACAAAACATTTCACAAAGTACATAGTCACATTGAATTTCTATTAAAAATTTTAACTTTATACACTTGACACTTCAAAAATATATAATAGTGTTCCAAAGACAGTTCGTAATTATTTGACAACGTTTCATGATTTCCTTCAGTCAAGATCAAATTATGAAAAGATACCCTTCTAATATCACCATATTAACAGTGCTATAAGAATATGTATGAGCCCACTTCCAATTGTTATTTAATTCTTCCACCCTTATATTACTTATCTATTACAGCATGAAATCTTTCTACTATCGCCATTGACAAAACTATAAAATAGCCATTACTAAAAGTAGCTTGATTCATAGTTTCTGGCTCTAATAGAAAGAGGAAAATGTACCTACTTTAAATTTCTTTCCACTTTTAGTATTGAATGAGGTCTTTAAAAAAACGATGCGCCAAGTCCTTTTGTAAAGTATTTCTCGGTGTTTATTCTTTTATTTCAAAAATACGATTAAATATTTGGAAATGTCATTGACTTGGCTCCTTTTTTGATATCACTCCTTTTCGGTGTTGAATTTTTTTAAAGTAAAGAGACTTGGCTGCCTTTTTTACACGGAGTGTTTTTTTCTGGGATACGCTTTACGCTGAGTGTGCGGAAAGAAGAGTGGATGTTTCACCGGCTCTTGAGGTCGCCTCTTCTGTCTTCATAAAACGAGATGTGTTGCTCGGGATGAACCAGTGTATTCTTGAACTTGATCGTGAGAATATGGAGAAGAGAGGAGGTCAGGTTTTAGTTCTAGCTGTAGTTCTCCTTGTAGCTGGCGTACGATGTCAGCTCACCTTCCAGGAGACTGTCTTCGTGGACCCAGGTGAGGTGTTTAATCAGCTGTCTACTGTCACTTCCTCTTGATGAATTTCAATATAATTACTAATTTGAAAACAATGTCCTGGCTTTGCACGGAGACGCGTTACTTTTGTTCACTTGTCACGACTGAACAGATATCAGTTAATTTCTTTGCCATTTTGCACGTGAAGCTTTCCGTATTGCTGCATTTGAAGCATTTTTCGGTACCTATTAGTCGAAATAAAAATATTTTGCATACACACTGACACGGGGACTTAAGCCCGTTTTACTTAAAGCGCGTTTCGCGTTTTGCGTCTTGTCTTTTTTTATAACGCCTAAGGCCGTCGAAAACAGAATGTTGATATAAATTTATTATTCTTGTTAGTAACAATTTGTGTATTATTGGGTGTAATATGCACTGTAAGCAATTATTAACAGTATAGTCTTATTTTATAAGGTTATTTTATAGTTTATTTTATAGTTTACGTATAGTGACGTCATTTTCGCCACGCGCGGTACTGAAAAATCCTCCCTACAATCGAGATGGGGTGGATTAAAAATAAAACGCGTGCGGCGAGATTTTCGGTGGTTTTGATGGGTCAATAAAAAAACGCAAAACGCGAAACGCGCTTTATGTAAAACCGCCCTTAGGTATTTATCGTTTCCCCAATAGATAAATATTATGGGCGATGTGCACTTTTATTACCGTGAGCTGTGAGGATTTACCTCAACCTTAGACTCCTCAATTGATGGGCAAAACGTCACAAAAAAAGCATAAATATAGGAACGATAGGATTTTTTTTTTTTTTACAAAAAAGGTAAAAACATTGGAACAAACCGTCACCATTGCCATGCTTTAAAAAAAGGTAGCATTGAAAAATTATTTTTTAAGCCATTCGTTGATACAATTTTGAACGAAGCTTTTAGGAAATAATTTTCTTTCGAGAACACTTATTTTGAGTGAACACACCATTTTCGTGATCATGGTGAGGCATGCTAAAGATGTGAACGGGCTGATCTTTATAATATTCCGGAGGTCGGGGTTCGATTCCCGCGGCCGTCCTTCCTGACTGGGGTTTTTTCGTGGTATTCCCTCAGTTGACAGGCAAATGATGGGAAGGTACCCTACTAATAGGCCACGACCGCCTCCTTCCCACCTTCCATCCTTACCTAATCTTCACCATCATCTCCCAATCATCCTCATAATCAGTCATCCGTCGCCATTAGCCTCGCTGCAGAACAGTGCGACGTTAAGCCCCAGACAAAAATAAATAATACTGTGGACATGCTGTCTCCCCCCGCTCCCGCAGGATGCGCTGCTGTAGTCAGTTAGAACGGTTTATTCTTCCGTAATGAAGTCGAATACGAAACCTGACTCAAGGATGCTCCATTCATAAAATACTTACCTACCTATTTGATCATAATTCATTACTCACCTCACACTTATTATCTTAGTTTTTACTTCTGAAGGGAAGCACTTAAAACAATAGGTAGGTAACGCATATGAGCGGTTTTATACCTGGTAAGCCCGACGGTAAATTAGCAATACTAAATACGACCTCCATTATTATGATTTATTTTGATGTATTCCTCTTAAATGATGTAATGCTATTATCAAACAAAGGCAAGCCGTTTCCTTACAAACAATGAAATTATTATTTTCTTCGTAAAAAGTCCGTGATGTTGAATAGTAAAGCGGTGTTGTGTACCACAGACATGGGCAAAATACTCTGTTTCAATGTATTTGGAATACAAGATACTGATACTTTTAATTTGGGTATCTAAAATACAAGATACAAGATACATTTTAGAGATGTATTTAAAATACAAGATACAAGATAGTATCTTTAGATACTTCAAAAAAGATACATTTAAAGATCCTTTTTTTATTCTCATACATATCATCCAACAGTAAAAAATGTAGGGACTTACTTTCTAAATTAAATTTTAATTTGTTCTATTTGTAAGGCAACAAACTTAACATTTTCTTGATCGATTCAATACGGCAACGTGTATTATTTGATGCTTGTTTGAAATCAAGCAAGAGATCAAGCTATCTTTGAAATTCTAGGCGCATAAAAATGTATCTTGTATTTTAAATCTTCAAAAAAGATACAAAATACTTTAGAAATGGGTATTTAAAATACAAGATACAGATACATTTGGCTCATGTATTTAAAATACTAGATACAAGATACAAGTATCTAGATACTGCCCATGTCTGGTGTACCATCAGGAACCATTAATGTGTACCGTAGAAACCAAATACATGGTTGTATAGAGGAACCGAAATGTGATTCGGATATGTACTACTATCATATCAAAAATGTAGTCCAAATCATCTAATTTGATTTGGACTCCAATTTCTAAAATAGAATTACACGTAAAATCGCAATTACTTGTTTTGGGAAATACGAATCTTAATCCCTTTCTGAAGTTTAATCGTTCCTGACACATTTTCGTTGAATTAAATTTTGTTTTGTTTGACAAATGTTTCTAATGGGATGGATGTGAAAACAAGCGTTTCAGCTTGCGTCTAGTTTGTTTCGTATTTCATACAAAAATATATTTTGTTTCCCAATCAATGACCCATTACTTCACATTAGAAATAGAGAAATAATGAAATGAAATTGAATTACATTTACATTTTCATGTCCCAAAAATTGGTAAATTTATTTTCAATTTAGACGCGTAAATATTATAGATTCTCTTGCGGTCTGATGTAGGAAATAGTCTTCCAATGTTACTTTAATACTGGTTAGTGAGTCTCTCTATCTGTACATCTTATTTGACATGTAAAGTAACGCCACTTTGATCTGGCCTTATAGACACACGTGATCCACAGCAAGTTTGCAAAGACTTGACCCGCTCCGTGCACTGAACCCAAGTCCCACTCGCCAATCACGTTCTAGTCGCTTCATATATCGCAAATGTAGCTCAGAGGATCAATTGCAATGCAATGATTTGCGTTCTCAAGACTTATTCATTGTACTTGACAAATCTTCACATTACCTCCGAAGCTCGCATCGCATCGCATTAGGTACACGATGTCCCAATCATCGGAAGTGGGATTATTTCCAACCATGAAAACTTCAGTTGGTAATTATTGAAAAAGAATGTACATACAGTATGACCTGTGCAATGAATCTATGACTGAGCCAAACTTTACTCTTGTCATCTCCAGAATTGAACTGAGAATTACGATTGTGGAAGTGGCACACTACATGATGTGGAGGGAATGATGTCTAAATTATTGTTTAATTTAATTTCTATATCAACCTGTTTAAATTTAGCAGAGTAGGTATTGAAAAGCTGTAACTTATAGGTAGTGAATACATTAGGTCAATGACTGAAAGCAATTAGGAAGTGTCCTCGAAAAATAAACAGAGTTCATATTGTGTATAGTTATACCTACTGTAAGTAATCTGTTTTTGTCATGCTCACTATTAACTAATTATCAATGGAAGTGTTGCCTAATTGTTCAAGCTATGAGCAATACTCGCAGTATATTTGTGTCTCTTATAAAAAGGATATGCACCGTGGTCGTGGTGTGAATACAGTGAATGAAATGAAATGTTCTCTTGGTCGCAGAGAATCCCGGCAGATGTTACGACAGCGTGATCGACACCTACTTCGAGCTGCACAGCGTCTGGTGGAGGCCGAACCAATGCATGCGGCTGACCTGTCAACTGGGGAACTCTCCCACGTCACTGACCATCGTCGGGGAGAGGTGAGCAGGTTCCTCCCCCTTGCTAATGCCGTGTGTCTTCTACCAGGGCGATATCCAGCGAGCGTGTCTGATCAAGACTCTGCCTTTATTCTGAGAATTCCATCTATATAAGCTTTTCAATTAATTACATTTCTCTAGATATAAATATAAATTAAATATAAATGTTTTGTATTTGTATATTGTTGTCCATGTACACCCTAAATTTCCCCCATGAAAATGTATGAAATTGGAATCAACACTGACCTACGTACAATTGTAGTGCCA
This sequence comes from Leuctra nigra, assembly GCA_934045905.1. Classification (NCBI taxonomy): domain Eukaryota; kingdom Metazoa; phylum Arthropoda; class Insecta; order Plecoptera; family Leuctridae; genus Leuctra; species Leuctra nigra. The sequence continues at coordinate 15,098,406 of OW203761.1, forward strand.
TATCCCCCCCCCCCCCCCCCCCCCCCATTACACCGTTAATATAGTATCCTTATGCGTATGAACATCTCCTTGAATCATCTCTACTGTCTCCAGGTGTCAAGACTTCATAGCGCCGGCTAACTGCCGACTTCAGTCCAATCAATACGTTCTCTTCCCTGGCTGTTGTCCAAAACTCGACTGCACTCAAGACAAAACCGATGTCCCCGCCTCGAACGAGCTGACGGAAGCTGTTGACGAGGCGCCCACGATCCCGGAGGAGTCGTCGAGTGGCGAGATCATCTTTCCGCCGAGCAGCGAGGAGAGTGTGGAGGACAAACCCACGCCGCCGATCAGCCTCGAGGAGGAGCTGCCTCCGCCCGTTGAAGACATCTCAGACGGCGACGTGTCCTCCGAGTTCCAGCAAATGGTCGTGGATCCAGACAAAATGACGCAGTTCAACGAGGACGTCAATACGCCGACCAATGGGGACACAATGACGCAGTTCAACGAGGACGTCAATACGCCGACCAATGGGGACACAATGACGCAGTTCAACGAGGACGTCAATACGCCGACCAATGGGGACACAATGACGCAGTTCAACGAGGACGTCAATACGCCGACCAATGGGGACACAATGACGCAGTTCAACGAGGACGTCAATACGCCGACCAATGGGGACACAATGACGCAGTTCAACGAGGACGTCAATACGCCGACCAATGGGGACACAATGACGCAGTTCAACGAGGACGTCAATACGCCGACCAATGGGGACACAATGACGCAGTTCAACGAGGACGTCAATACGCCGACCAATGGGGACACAATGACGCAGTTCAACGAGGACGTCAATACGCCGACCAATGGGGACACTTTGACGCAGTTCAACGAGGACGTCAATACGCCGACCAATGGGGACACTTTGACGCCGTTTAACGAAGACGTCAATGCGACGACTAATGAGGACACGACGACGCCGATCAAGGAGATAATTCCTTCCGAAGAGTCTCCGGCCACATCAGACACTTTAGTCGAGCCGGTCAACGAGCAACCTCTGGACGAGGACAGTTCTGTGCCGAGTGTTGGGGAGGGCGGCGAGGAGCCGGACACCACCGTCGAGCCGACTAAAGATGTACCTATAAACATTATTTGTTTTCAATAAGATGGACATGAGGATAAACTCAGAGAAAATATTAATATTTTTTTAGAAACAAGTCTAATAACTAGTTCATATTACATAATAACAGGTTACTCGCATTTAACAAACACTAAATTTGAATTTGCACACATAACAAGAATCTATGTTATAAAAACACGCCTGTGTTAACCTTGATTGCAACTTCTTGATTACACCATTCATTGCTCTTGCTAGTCGCAATCTGTTGCTGTAGTAGGTATACATTTTTATAACAACAATTCTTCAAATTATGTGAACGGATAATTTGTGTACAACATTCGGAACGACCCTGAATGTAAGATATGTATTCCGACTCGCCATGGGAAGAAGACAGCCATGAGTTGAGCGCGGTTTCATGTTCAAGGAGACGCTTCTGCCCCCCGACTACGAGCTACACGCCACTGGAGTCTACAAGTTCAACCCGATGATGATGACGTGGGAGGACGCCAAGTTGGTCTGCGAGTCGGAGGGCACGAACCTCGCCGTCGTCAACTCCGCCGAGGAGGCCGAGGCAAGTCCGAGTGTCGGCTTCACTACAGGCTCGCGTATTACGTCACAGATCTCTCTCAATTGTTTCAAACAGAACAATTTTCCACTTGCCGCAAGTCTAGGTCGCACTAGTTCTGCACTCAGTTTGCTGAGATAAACGAAGTTTTATGTTGAAACTTGTATCTATCTTCCATACAAAACTTCTTTCACTGTACCCTCCAATTGCATTTAGTTTTGTATGGTGATGTCAATTCAGTGCAACCCAAGTGCGGCCAGTGGAAAACGCCTTTATAGTTTCACAAATATCGAGGTCTTGATATGGGCATATTCGTATGGAAAAATCAATCTTCTGATACAAAACAGACACTCCTACCGTACTTAGAATTAGTGAATTTATACCATGTTCAGAGATATGACAGAACAAACAAGGTAATCTCATTCTGGACTCATATTCTATCTAACACAAATAACACCCATTACTTGAAATAATTAAGAGACCCAACGACACGTTTATTATTTTTGTGGAAAGAGTATTTTCTACAAAACTTATTTTCTTGCTTGATGTGTCTCTTGCTTTTCTTGCATTAGTACTCGGTACCAGCTCAAGACGCAAACTAATGCTAATCTCGATGTAATCTGCAGGTTCTCGCTAAGATGTTCGCCGCCTACCCCGAGAACTACTGGCAGTCGCAGTACGGAAAGATCATCTTCGCCTCCGTCGGTTTCCACGACATGGACGTTGAAGGAGAATACGTGACAATATTTGGTAACTATAACCCACCGTACCCTTCCAGCATATATTATAGTTGGCTCGAAGACCCTACCCATGCCAACTTCTAATAGTATTAGTCAATGAGTATTAGTAAAGATATTATTAATAAGGATATATTTAAACTATTATTAAAATCCAACTGAGTGTTCATTAGGTATCTATATCTTTGGTATAAGTATTCTACCTTCAATAACGTATGAATTGTGTTGAAGGTAGTTCCAGCGAATCTATGTTCGGTAAATGAATACGTTATCATTATCATCACTTATCACTTGTTAGCTGGTAACGTACTGAAATTCCGGTAGTCAATATGACGAACTTGGGATTTTTTTCTCATTCTCGTGAGTATGACTCATAAGTCACGTGTCAATAGTGTTAGGGATCTGTTGCATATTTCAACTAATTTATTTCGCCATCTTGTAAAAGTGAAATATTGAAATTGTAGCGCTAGCTCATCTACATTGACGTTTAGCGGAACATCCAAGATTATTTGATGTTGTCCAAAAAAAATGTCGTACAAAATTACGGGGTTGGCATTGTTTAAATCCGTATGTTCTCATAGAATGCCAATATATTCCTGTGTGAGTCGAGTAACCTGGTTCCTACTGCAGGAACGCCACTGAACAGTACGGGATACACGCGCTTCTGGCGCAGGAACGAGCCCAACAACTTGGGAGCTAGCGCCACGCGGCCGGGAGAAGATTGCGGCTCCATACATCGCAATGGCGGCCTCAACGACTTCTTCTGCATGCTCCATTTGCCATTCATTTGCGAGCAATAATCTGCACAACCTGTTCACCATTTCCATATTAAATTATTATTAGTTGTAAGATTAATGGTGTATAATTGAAATTGAATTCTCGCAACACCTTATCCAACTTTTTCCAATTGATATCCGCGATGAACACATTTATGTGTATAGATATTTGAGAGTTCTAAACTTCTACTGGGTTGGTGATATTGTTTTGGGGATTGAAATAAACCAAAAATGAACCGAAAATATTTGTTTAGAAATTTTTGGCGACCAAGATGTCGGGTGAATTTGAAATAAAATCGAGCACCCCGACGAGAAGCTATGCCAAATTTTCAAGTTTTCGAAGGAGCCCGAAAGTTTCTGGATGCGATCTGGTCATAGTCCAGCCAAGCAAGGACATATTGCACTAATGCACAATATAAATCAAAACGATTATTAATAAATCACGCTTTATCTAGTGGAGCGGTCGCTCCACGCCAGCCAAGTCGTACGGCGCGCGCACACACTCATTTAAAAAGGCTGGAGCAAACCCACTTTTACTGTAAGCATCAAAGTGGCATTTTCGGCCTACTGGATCTTAAAATTGGAAAATCTCACATTGTTGCGATATATCTTAATTACGAGCTATGGCCCACCCTACAACATATACCAAATTTGGGAACAATAGGTTACGCCCTTTGCGCGCTAGAGGGCCGTGAAAACAGTGTTTTAGGGCGGTTTTCATAATAATCTCAGTAGTAGTAGTAGGGTGGAGCTAAAATATGGTAAACAGGCCACAGCATAAACAGCTGAACCGATTGATTTAAAATTTTTACCACATATGCACTTTTGGCGTCTGAGGTGCCTTTTGCTATAACTGGTTTTATGCCGCCATTTTGAAACCGGAAGTGACGTCATATCTCGTCAACGGCTGGACCGATTGGAACGAAAATTGCGCCAAACGATCCAGACGGTCATCTATATGCATGATAAGTAGCAAAAGACTAAACATTATGTTAAAGAAACCGGAAATGACGTAATGAAATTTGAAATACATCGATTGGCTTTTTGGCAACAAAGATTGATCCGATTATTTTGATATTTATGTAACGTATGTACTTTTGACGTCTCATGTGACTTGTTATAAAACCAACCGGAAGCCGCCATTTTGAAACCGGAAGTGACATCATATATCAATAACGGCTAAATAGATTTCAACGAAACCGGCGCAAAACAATTTAGACGGTCAACTTTATGTATTATCATCAATAATATTTGCAGTTTCTCATACCTAAACCGGAAATGACGTCACACATTTTAATAATCTCACAAATTTTTATTTTGATGCAATAAATATACTTTTTGAGACAGCTTATAAAATTATAATCATGTTTCAAATATACTTCAAGGGGTCAGAGATTTCAGCCGCCATTTTTAAACCGGAAGTAACGTCATATCTCAAAAACTGGTAGACAAATCGGTATGAAACTAGCGCCAAACGATTCGGAATGCCATCTCTATGGAATATGAACAGTACAAATAGAATTTTCCTATTTATGAGACCGGAAATGACGTCATTCAAATGTATAAATTATTATAATTCCCTCCTATACAATAAATACATATTCAGAAAGCTTAAAATGATACACATCATTTATTGAGCGAGCGAAGCGAGCGTCTCCATTTGGCTCTTTTGGCACGGACCTCTGTTTTTTTTTTTTTTGTTTTTTTTTTTTTCTGTTACTGACGATATACAGGTCAGAGTTTTTCTTCGATCGAGCTGAAATTTTGCACACATGTACGTAACATTTCTGATTGTTGCAGACCCTAATTTTTTTGAAATCCATTGATTGGTTCAAATTTAAAAAAAATTAACTTTCGATTGGTTGTTTTGATCAAATTGAAATTTTGACAAGTCATTACCCCCAACATTGTACCCAATCAAACAAAGTTTCAGCCAAATCCTCCCATTGGTTAAAATTTAAAACCATCTTTCCTGTGTTTTTAGAAATTTAAACTATAACCGATTGAACGATCAACTTATAACTTCGCATGATGGTTGGGTCCAACATTATCTGCATTTTTGACAATTTTCATACTAATCTGTGTTTAAATCCAAACGTTATTGACATTTTACGGACTATTAGCGTGTTGGCTGTCAAATTCACGGCGACTTCGACTCTTCAGTTCAAGGCAAGGTAGTTAGAGCAGAAACTTTCAAACGCAAATGAAACTGATAATGACCGTTCAACAGTCGATCTGATATTGTGTAGACACACTTATATCATATGAGTGGTCTCAGGTATATTTTTTGAAGGAGATCCTGTGATTTTTGAAAATTAACACGGAACAGTTCAATCATAAAGGTTCAATTGATCAACTTAAAGCTTTGCATGGTTATTTGGACCAATATTTTAGGAATGTTTTGAGATTTCTATACAAATCTGTGGCGAAATTTTAGAATTATTGGCTTTTAATGACATTTTCGATAGACAGAATTTCGGTTCGAGGTGTTGCGCGTATCCGTGCTCGCTCATCAACGCGTTACTCAGATTCATTGGTTAAAATTTAAATAAATATCTCCTGATAGGCTGAAAAATGAAAACGGTCTTCGATAATTCTGATCAAACTCATATTTTGCATGATCATTAAGACCAATATTGTCTCTTATTTTACAAAATTTCATCCCAATCAGTTAAGAACGTATGAAGTTATTTACATTTTTAATATCTGTCAGTAATGAAGTATCGAAATGAATGTTTTCCAGTGCCAATTGAAAATTGATTCTGATTTGCTTTATGAACCAGGTGCTTAGATGCTATTTTAAAGTTTCGATGAAAAGCATACACTTTTAAGTTGATATCATAATCAATTCCATATGGATGTATATGTTTTCTGTGCGTTGTGTACGCATTTCCGGTTCGAGAATTTGCACGTACCCGTGCTCGCTCATCAACGCGTTACACTGAGCGTTTTCCTAGTAGAAATAAATTCTATGTGGCATTGCAGAAAGTTCAGCAGCCATTTTGAAAACCGAAGTGTTTCCATATCTCGGAACTGGGTTGACTGATTGGAATGAAACCTTTGCTATTCTTCGTGAAAGATCATTTAAAGCAATTATTTAGGACCATACGCTGCTATTCATTAGTGGTAACGAAATTGTAAAGGGTGATGATTTTTTAAAAGAATTTAGTAATTGTTCATTTCATATGTGTCACAAGTTGTTAGAATAAACTAAAAAAAGGAGTGATATCCCCATAAAAAACACTTCGTGTAAAAATACCAGCCAAGTCTCTTCAACTAAAAAAAAATATGAAATCTAAAAATTCTGCACTGAAAAGTAGTGATATCAAAAAATTAGCCAAGTCAAAACTTTATTTGAAAATCAAAAAATACTTGGCGCATCGTTTTTTTAGGGCATTGTAGGTATACTATGTATATGTATATTTCATGTATAATTTATAATTGGCTTATACTTCCAAGCTATTTAAGTACACGATGCGCCAAGTATTTTTTGATTTTCAAATAAAGTTTTGACTTGGCTAATTTTTTGATATCACTACTTTTCAGTGCAGAATTTTTAGATTTCATATTTTTTTTTAGTTGAAGAGACTTGGCTGGTATTTTTACACGAAGTGTTTTTTTATGGGGATCATTAATAGTACAGCAATTAAAAATCACGTAGTCTGAGTCTGCCCATGAACAGCGTTATCTATAATGGTGTCAATTATCACATTCATTTTTAGTTAAATCTTCCCCTGCAGGTCACATATTTCCAAGCGAAAGTTTCTTATGCATATTTTAAAGCCAGTATGCACACACATTTTCAGTAGCTACTCGTAATAACATGCATATTCACTATTCAGGAAAAGAGCAATGCAAATAAACCAGTATTTAGTATTTTATTTTGACATAGTATGACGCATCTTCAATGAGAATGACCTACTGGATGATTCAAAGCAGAGCTGGCGAAGAATGCACAGCGTGACGACGAATATTAAATAGTTATGTACAAAAGATACACAAATAAAAAGAAGCAGATAACGAGGTGGGACTGGCAAAACATGCAACATTAGATAGGTATTTAAAAGCAGTAAAGCTCGCTTACACATGACATTTCACCACCAGCAGTGACAGGAAGGTAACTCGTCAAGACAGATCAGTTCTCTCACATTGCTCCTCCGCTCAGGAACAATCCGATAAGCATCCGCCTCAAACTCGATAACAAGGTAAGGTAAGAAAAACTTTAATTGTATTTATTATCTATCACCTTAAATAAATGTTTACAATTATTTTTCCACTCTGAGGATAATACCCTGCTCACAATGAGAATTCGATCATGATCCAGTTCAATTACAATCGAAATCAAAATGGAGGAAAATATTTTTTGTTGAAATGTTCGACTTTTGTTTTAACATTTCAACTATATTTTTATGTAAAAGTTTCATCAAATGTCTTTTAACTTGCAACTCTCTAATTATATTGATAGGAAAATTATTTAGAATTTGGCGTCTAACTTTTAAAAACGTACGGCTAGGTGTATATATAAAAATCTTAATAAATACCTCTATGTCTAATACACATAATATTAGTTTTTGGAAAAAATCTATCGGTGGAAAATATTTTAAATCTAATATTTACTAGGAAAATTACCGTGTTTTTTCGACTTACCATGTTAAAGATAGGGCTAACTCAAATGTATAAAGTGATATATCTTGGAAATTAGTTCGGCTACCCTACTTTTTCTTGCGTTTATATGGTGCACAAGGAAATTATCTATTAAATAAGCATATTAAATCAGATATCTATCGGAGACCTCTACTTGGGCATCCCCCCTTAATTTGAATCATGATCGAGTTCGATTGAGTTCAGTTCACACATATTTTCGATTGCAATCGAGATTTTGGATCATGATCGGATCCTCAGTGTGAACAGGGTATATAAGCCTGCCTCCAATTTTGTTTGTAAGAAATGTTATTAGTCCGGCCTCCTTCCATAACGAAAACGAAATCATCATAATCAGAAATCATTTCACGGCCATAAGGATAACACTGATCAAAAATGATTTCAGATCGAAATGCTTTCGTTTTCGTTATAGAATACGTCCCCAAAGGTTCGATGATCGTCACTCTGGTAAATCCTGACTGATTGTGAGTGTGAGTGTAAGTTTTACTCCACAAAGACAAGGTCGTTACACCAACACCCAGATCCAGACGCTCCTAAAATCTATCAGCATTTACACCTTCCAATCTCCCAACCATCAAGGCATGTAGAACAGTGACTGACGTATGGTATGATATTGATTTAGGACCAGTCATGTTGTTGTCGGACAAATAGCATCATGTTGTTAGTCATTCATACGGGCCAAATGACCTCGATTAGGTCAATGAGAAATTAATGCGGGCGTTAATGATTACTTTATGAAGAGAGAATCATCGTGTTTGCGTCGCAGTTCACTTTAAGAGGCGACATTCGCAACAGGACGGTTCAGTCGCCAGCAGGTATTCACTCGAACACAAAGTAAGCTGTAGACGATATTTTAACATACGTGTAGTTTTAGTACTGAAAGTGAATGGATTAGAAGTGATGAAATAAGCAAATTATTTTAGCACATATCATCAAAACATGATTTTAACGCGTAAACACTGAATTGATTCAGCCACATATTAGGTTTAATTTAATTTTTTTTTGCAATTATTCCGTTTTTGTAAAACCATTCAATTCATTGTGTTAAATCGTTTGGTTCCACAAATATAACCACGCGATGTAGACGCGAAATTTAAACAAATTGTGACTTCAATACCAACCAGTGCTATTTTATAATTTTTCCGATGAAGTCTATACTAACGCGTCATCTAACTCTATTGTAGGTGAGATCTGATTTCATGGATAATAACAAGAATTGATTGTCAAATAGCCTCACCAGCAGTCAATCCGTTTCGCTTAAATACCGTTTTATGATTTGCTGAGTGTACATACCTACAAAATATTTTTTGTTTGTGCATTTTTCGTATTGTTATATTTACCTATGGATCTACCTATGGAAATGAAAATAAAATCTCGTTAGATATGGCAATAGGAACAGAAAACAACGCATAGTTAATTTTGTGCCCCATATTTCTCATGACCGATTGAACGTGGGCAGTAGATAATTTCTAAGAAGAAAATATGATTGAATATGAAAATGATCCTATAGGCAGCGTGTTTAGACTACAGATAGCGCTACAAAAAGTACAGACAGAGCCACCTAATCTGTGGGAAGGAAGCTTACCTTTGGCATAGACATTGTATAGCCTTCGGTCTAAGCCTTCGGCTTGATACAATGTCTATGCCTTTGGCAAGGCGGCCAAGTCACTGCAGTTATACGTTTTGTTACTCACATATTACGCATTATCACTTATTAAAATTTAAACAAGTTAATCTAATGTTTATTCGCCTACAAAATATTGATAGTAAAGTGTTCACAATTTCACTGAATCTGATCACTATATATTAATTTGCGCGACTTAGTTCTGATTCCGAAATATTTTGAGTACATACATTTTGTTGACATCTGATCGGTTGCTAGGTCACGGCCAATGAGCAATGAAACAGTTGAAGATCATTCCCACAAATGTTGCTTATTTCTCTCACTCGTGGCGAACACTCGGTGCCTGACTCTTTTGTCGGTAAACCGAAATACTTATAGAATATGGAAATGGTCGAAAAATCAAGTAAGAATTAGATGCGACTATAGCCCATCCTGTAGGTACACTCGGCCAAACATAAATTGATCGTTGATCAAATTTGAATGACTGCTGGTCATGTCCCATACCAATCAAAGCTTGTTATTATCGTTGAAATGTGAGGTCACCTACTAGAGTGAGACAAGGAGATCGCTTGGACTGACTTTGGATGGTGCAATCTAACATTTATCAGTCAATCAAATTTGATCAACGATCAATTTATGTTTGGCCGAGTGTACGTAATCGATATAATTATAAATAACAAGTATAGAAAATATATATTCCGTGAAAAAAACTAAGTTATTTACCATGATAATGAAAAATAATTATACAAATATAATGCCCTAGACCTACATTATTGTAACTGGAAAAACGCTCGGTGTAACGAGTTGATTAGCGAGCACCCGAACGCGCAACAACTCGAACAGAAATTTTGTAACGCACAATTTCACAAATATATATAACATCCATATTGAATTGAAATATGGTACACTCAATCAACATAAAAGTACCTGCTTTTCATTAAAACTGAAATTGTCCATCTAGAAAATCAGATCCAAGTTGCATTGGAATAATTCCTAATCATTTCGATACGATCACAACTCTGTCAATATATATTTCAAACAGTTTAAAATTTCAATAAATAAGGTGTATACTTTCTTGGCCGATTGGGCTACAAATTTGTAAAATAAGGGAAACTGTAGTTTATAAGCAAAATATGAAGTTGATCTGACCATTTAGATTTTCGACTAATCAGAAGATTTTTTTAATCCCAGACTAAGTTAGAATATTAGTATGTGTGCAAAATTTCATCTCGATCGGAAAAACATTTTGGCCTGTGGCGTCGGGAAACACAAAAAAATAGAAAGAGTCCAAAAGTGCTGAATGGAGACGCTCGCTCAATTATTATGAAATCGTTTACAATTTTTCTATATTTTTGAATGATTTCTTGTATATATTCGCGCTCTTGTCCTGCATGAAGATTGATGTTGTTTCAGATGTTGAAAGTCTCCGTGATGTTGTTGTTGGTGTGCGCGTGCGCCATGGAGGCGTCGGCGTCCACTCCCGAGTGCACCCCCGACGTCTGCAAGACGATCACGTGCAAGCCCGTGGAGCCCTGTGACGGTCATCTGTTCCCCGACACAGATACATGCAACTGCTGTCAGAGATGTGTCACGACCACCGGAGTCTTGGGTAAGTGCTGATCATTAGCTACTTGTCATTATCTGTGTTGTGTTGACGAGGAAGCAAGAGACACTTTGCATAATCTTTGTTCTGGCACTCTTGGAGCCTGACAAGAATCTGTAAAGAGTTCATTCGTTTTCCCAGCTATTTTCTTATTTTGATGATGCCAACAAAAAGGAATATACGCCAGACGGTACCCATGCTGTAATTTTTAAGTATAATTATTCGTAATTAATTTAAAAATGTAAACAAAGTTGTTTTCAATATTTTTCACTTTCAATAAATTTTCACAGCAGTAGTTTGTATATGTCTTCTGTGATCGAGGCGTTACTTGCTTCGTTGTAAGTGGCCATGTTTTTCAGGTGTTGGAGTGGGAACGCGCTGCGGACCACCTACGTACATCAGTTGCGACTCGAATCTGGAATGCCGTGACGGAATCTGCCGATATCCCGACACCCCATCCGTGGCGGCAAACACCCAAACTCACGAATAAACTCATTCAGATAAATGAGAGTTAAAATAATTTTATCATGTGCATTATTTACTCCTCTTTCATGTTTTCATAATATAAAATCACATTGTTATTATCTTAAATGATTGACAGTAAATTCCTTTTGTAGATACATGGCAGTATTGTGTATAATGTTTTATACCGTTTCCTTTATTCCATTCCTTCGAATAAATAAAAAAATTATTTTGTACCTAATCCAATTGATCCATTTATTCTGCGTACCAGAGCGCTGCCAATGGATTGTGCTGATTTGTTGTGCACTGATGATGCAATGATTGCGATGTGATGGTTTGAAACTGGGTTGTTTCGCAGGTGTTGGATTTGGAGGACGATGCGGGCCTGGAACCTACCTGAGCTGCGACTCAAATCTGGAATGTCAGTTCAACGCTGGAACCTGGACTTGTCGTTATCCAAACCCTCCAGTAGTCATTGCCAACTAAACTTCATACATCTGCACGACTTGACAACCAGCTGCACAGCATAAGGATCCACGCACTCACTATATGCATATTATTATGGTAATAGGATAAATAGAGGTTGTAATAATTGATGCCAAAAGTTTTACGTCGTTTGCTAATTATTATGTACTTTTAAGCAATCAATTAATATCTAAATTTTTAATTGATAAGTTAATTGTAATCTTAATGTGTGTTTATGCAAATAAAAAAATATATTTTTCGATTCAAGTGTAAATAAATCTGCCTTGATTTGGTTCAAGGATTTTGATTAGACTTTATTTCGGCCATTTCAAAACTTATTATTAGTTTAAATGTATGGATATAGAATTTTTACATAATCTATCCTATAATAGTAAAGTAGAATGTGTCTGTCTGTGTATTTTCTACTTATAGTACTCCTACACCCTTTTGACCAATCTCAACAAAATTGGTATATGGACATTCTACGGGTATAATAACAAACATCGTAGGTGTTTGCCGTAGAGTAGGTGTTAACCATCCCTAATTTAAACAAAATAAACATTTTTGCCATGCACAAATTCATATCAAACACAATATTCCTGAATTTTGAAAGAATTCCAATGGGCATCTTCGCTTTATATTTCTCAATTGGTAATGTCATCAATCATAGGAATGCCGTGAACACTAGTAAAAACCCGAGAAAGACCATTTAAATAACAGGCAAATTATCTCCGGAAAGAAGACGGGCCCGGATTTACAAAGCATTTCCCCAGGAGCTTTCAAGTAAAACCCATTCTTTTAAAAACCCAAAACCCATACCAAAACCCATTCAGCCAAGTGCGGTAGACAAGCAAATTACAACTCCATGACCGAAAATGCTTCGAGTTCCCGGTTAAAAATTTGAATTTTTGCAAAGTTATTTCATATTTTTTTAGAACACTTCATACAATTTTACAACTTTCAGAAAATTCCAGGAGGTCTATTCCTGAATAGAGTTATGAGAAAAAATGTGATGAGATAAGAGGTCTGATCGTTTACCGTTTACCACTGCCAAAACTACCCCACCTCACCCTGATGAGACTTGTGGCATGTTGTGGAAGGTTTTGGCAGGAAACGAAGGGATCTAAAAGTGAGAAATCTGAAAATCCTGTTGGATTTGGACTTTAGATTCTTGAAAACACTTTACTTTGCTCAAAGTCAAACCTCAAACAACGAGGTGTCTGTCTCCACACTATTTCCAGAAAACCAAGTCCCTGTACGGCTGATTTTTTTTTTTTTTTTTTTAGTTTTAGTTTGATTTATTAGTTACAAATTGTATGGCATACAGGTGGTAACATTTTTAAGATATAAATTAAGAATAATGTTAATAATAATATTAGTTATAAGATTACAACAAAGGACAAGATAGATCATATTATAGAAATCTCAATAATTAAATCATTATTATATTAATATAACTATATTTTTAATATTAATTATTATTCCATTATTAAAATAAGCGTTATTTTTGTTCCATACTATTTTAATTGAGCTAATGGTTTTAAATTAAGGGGATGAGTGTTTCACTAAAACAGTGATTCAATCTTGCGTTTTTGATTTTATCTATTTTTCCATTTCATTTCTTCACAAAACCTATTTTAGAATTATTTTAATCTGGTGATTATTATTGCAGGGCCATTTTCTAGAACTTTTAAATTCATTCGATTCCACGCAATGATAATACTTATGGGCTATGGCCGTGCCCAGATTCCATCAGAATGGAATTTGGGAAAACGTTCTTAAATATACCTCCAGGTGCAATTTATGACATTGGTGTGGTAACATGAATGAATGTGATTTCAATAAAAAAAAAAAAAAAAATCTAAACCCTATTTTGAATTGTTGTCACTGCAGTGATCTTCCCGCCGTGCAAGTAAATGCCGTCAAGTGGCGCTCTAGTTGTATGTATCTGCCGCACCAAGCAAAGCCACGACAGCGGCGGGGCGCCGGACGGTCGATTTATTTGTGTAGACAGCCGGCTGGCGGGCGGCGGCCTCGGCTCTCGCTCACTCGCCATTATGCGGTAACCGGTTGCAAGGACACTCGGTCTGTTCATTATTAGAAGGAATAAACTCAGTTCTACGTAAAATTAAAATACCTATATTCATCAGGTAGAGTTTTTGTTTAGTTTTAGTTTAGTTTGTTTTCACAATTCGTTTTCATGTAACACTGAGATTACGACTTCAAGAGTGTGAAAAACTTCGATGAAAAACTACTTCGGGAAGAGTGAAGAAGATGCCGCCTTGTGGTTTATTTGTAACTACCTAATTGTTATCAAGATCAAGAACTTAGAAAACAGAAGATTTTCACTAACTACATCGACGTTCAAAATTTAAATCAGCAGTCCCCAACAATGGAAACGAACAATGAAATTGCCTACTGATAATACAAGCACATCAATTATTCAACAGCACTATAAATATTCTGCAACAATGCAACTTTTTTATAATTAATTCATCAAAGAAGAAATTGTTAGCAACAGCAACCAACAGTGAAGAATGAAGTACGTGTACGAAAACAGTTTCCACGCCGAAGAAAGCAACATCGAAGATCATTTCGACTCCGAAATACAGTGAAATTATCTTCATTGTTGTTTGACGCCGCCATTCAACAATGAAGACGCGTCCGACGCTAATCTGAATCAACGAAGGAACAGTCAAGAAATATTGTGAAAAGTTCCATCAAATAGGAATGTTCCGATGTTCCGTTAAACAATTGCTTCTATTTTTTACAATCAAACCAGAATTCTTAAATCTGCATTGGATGTATTCGCTGATAAAATAATGTAATCGATTTTCAAGTTCAACTTTGAGAGTGTCAAACAACGTTTCTTGGTGTGTGGTGAAGGGCATTGTTGCAGAAACGTTAATAAACCACAACAATTGCCACTAGTTCGTAGTGACAATGATCAAATAAATCGAATATATTTAATTGGGTTTTTGCGTGGGATTTAGTCCGCAAAAATAATGTGCTGATCTTGTTACAAACGTTGCAATTTGCCACAACAATTGCAACTAATTCGTAGTAACAATGGCCAAATAATAACCCAAATATTTAATTTGGGTTTTGCGTGGGATTTAATCCGCAAATAAAATAATGTGCTCCTCTAACAAAATAAGAGGGCACTTGGTTACTGAATCATTGCAATTAGCTTCAACAATTGCAACTAATTCGTAGTAACAATGGCCAAATAATAACCCAAATATTGTATTTGGGTTTTGCGTGGGATTTAATCCGCAAATAAAATAATGTGCTCCTCTAACAAAATAAGAGGGCACTTGGTTACTGAATCATTGCAATTTGCCACAACAATTGCAAATAATTCGTAGTAACAATGGCCAAATAATAACCCAAATATTTTATTTGGGTTTTGCGTGGGATTTAATCCGCAAATAAAATAATGTGCTCCTCTAACAAAATAAGAGGGCACTTGGTTACTGAATCATTGCAATTAGCTTCAACAATTGCAACTAATTCGTAGTAACAATGGCCAAATAATAACCCAAATATTTTATTTGGGTTTTGCGTGGGATTTAATCCGCAAATAAAATAATGTGCTCCTCTAACAAAATAAGAGGGCACTTGGTTACTGAATCATTGCAATTAGCCACAACAATTGCAACTAATTCGTAGTAACAATGGCCAAATAATAACCCAAATATTGTATTTGGGTTTTGCGTGGGATTTAATCCGCAAATAAAATAATGTGCTCCTCTAACAAAATAAGAGGACACTTGGTTACTGAATCATTGCAATTAGCCACAACAATTGCAACTAATTCGTAGTAACAATGGCCAAATAATAACCCAAATATTTTATTTGGGTTTTGCGTGGGATTTAGTCCGCAAATAAAATAATGTGCTCCTCTAACAAAATAAGAGGACACTTAGTTACTGAATCATTGCAATTTGCCACAACAATTGCAACTAATTCGTAGTAACAATGGCCAAATAATAACCCAAATATTTTATTTGGGTTTTGCGTGGGATTTAATCCGCAAATAAAATAATGTGCTCCTCTAACAAAATAAGAGGACACTTGGTTACTGAATCATTGCAATTTGCCACAACAATTGCAACTAATTCGTAGTAACAATGGCCAAATAATAACCCAAATATTTTATTTGGGTTTTGCGTGGGATTTAATCCGCAAATAAAATAATGTGCTCCTCTAACAAAATAAGAGGGCACTTGGTTACTGAATCATTGCAATTAGCCACAACAATTGCAACTAATTCGTAGTAACAATGGCATAATTAATTATCTAATTAACTGAACAACATTGCGACTTGTGTTTGCTGAGTGACTTGATGTAGTAGTTGTTACGTCACATCACATTGAAAATGAAATATAGTGTATGGACACTTTTGAGATTGAGATTCATGCCAAAAGCAAATTGTGCATTTTATTAACTGCTTGGACTGTCCGGCTTCCTGGCCATACAGAGGGAGTTCCTTCCTTTCCGGTGGGAAACCCAACAGCGTCACTGGCGTTTCCCTCGGAAAAGACTGGTATTTCTTGTGAAGTGGAACTTCCCGTTTGTTCACGGCTAGTTCGTCAGTTATATCTTATTTAGGTCTCTTTTGTTAAAATGATTACGTTTAGTGCCGGGGTCGGAAACCTGCGGCTTCTCATTGGAATCGAAAAATTCGAACATTCGAAAAATGCACTGCGGGGCAATAATTGAAAGGTTATTTGATTCAGATTGTTCATTTTAGAGCCCTTGAATCATTTTAAATTGTTGGAATTCTAAAACAACGCCCTGCGGGGCAACATCTGGGAGGGGGGGGGGGGGGGGGGGGGGCTACGCCAAAATATCAAATAAACTTGTTATGCAATTTAATAATCTCAGTATTATGCATTTGATTGCCTCTACTGCGGCTCCCATTATTATAATTTATTAAGTTTTGGGAAATGGACTCCTTGACCAACATAGGATGCCGACCCCTGGTTTAGTATGCTGCAATTATTTAATGGATTTGGTTGTGGGCTTTCACTTTAGGAAAATTCCAATCTATTTTCCATGTGATGTGTTTCGGTCCCGAAATTCACGATGAACTTTCATTACTTATTTCAGACGTAGACAATTATTGGCAAGTATTACAGTTTTATTCATCCCATTGTGCTATACAAAATGGACAAACACAATTAGATTAGGTATAATTAGTTAAAATTTAAAATTGATAAAAACACAGTTTTGCGCATAGTTTATACATTAAAAATAATCCCTCAATGCCGTATGGGAACGAAGATCGCTGGAATGATCGTTTCTCCGGAAGTAAAAATCATTGTTCAATTGGACGCCAATCTCACTGAATTAAGACTGGCTTGTTCGCCGCGACGTTGGGTCGAGAAGGACCCCAATACATGAATTTGACCTTTTGAAGAAACCTACAGTTGCATCTTTCAACATATTACCATAGACATTGTATTGTATACCAATCTTTCTGTTGTATCTAATAATTCTTGATGAGAGAACAGTAAAACTGAATTTATGTTTTTACCTAATATTTAAAGTATCTCGTTCTATTGACAAAGAAATATGGCCTTTCGGATCAAGTGAAAATAATAACTCACATTATGCCACAGAAAGGGCATACTTTTGCTCACAAGCAATGCAGGACATCCTTCCAGTTATAACGCCTCTTGCAATTAGAGCATACTTTTGCCCACAAACAATGCAAGTCTTTCTTCCAGTTATAAAACTTCTTGCAATTAAATCATACTTATGCCCACAAACAATGCAAGTCATTCTTCCAGTTATAACATCTCTTGCAATTAAAGCATACTTATGCCCACAAACAATGCAAGTCATCCTTCCAGTTATAAAGCCTCTTGCAATTAGAGCATACTTTTGCCCACAAACAATGCAAGTCATGCTTCCAGTTATAACATCTCTTGCAATTAAAGCATACTTTTGCTCACAAGCAATGCAAGACATCCTCCCAGTTATAACGCCTCTTGCAATTAGAGCATACTTTTGCCCACAAACAATGCAAGTCTTTCTTCCAGTTATAAAACTTCTTGCAATTAAAGCATACTTTTGCTCACAAGCAATGCAAGACATCCTTCCAGTTATAACGCCTCTTGCAATTAGAGCATACTTTTGCCCACAAACAATGCAAGTCTTTCTTCCAGTTATAAAACTTCTTGCAATTAAAGCATACTTATGCTCACAAATAATGCATGACATTCTTCCAGTTATAACTCCTCTTGCAATTAAAACATACATATGCATACAAACAATGAAAGACTTCCTTCCAGTTATAAAGCCTCTTGCAATTAGAGCATACTTTTGCCCACAAACAATGCAAGTTTTTCTTCCAGTTATAAAACTTCTTGCAATTAAAGCATACTTATGCCGACAAACATTGCAAGTCATTATTCCAGTTATAACACTTCTTGCAATTAAAGCATACTTTTGCCCACAACAATGCTAGACATCCTTCCAGTTATAACGCCTCTTGCAATTAGAGCATACTTTTGCCCACAAACAATGCAAGTTTTTCTTCCAGTTATAAAACTTCTTGCAATTAAAGCATACTTCCCTACAAACACTGGGAGGTCCCTGGACGCGTCCTAGGCCGTCCCAGATGGGCGTACGGGCCTGCCCAGGGACCTCCCGTCTTATGGGTGATTAGCATGGAGTGAGACTCCCGGGGCCTGCCACTGGGAATAAGCCCGGGCGGCGGCCTGGGCCGTCCCATGACGCCCGCGCGGGAGGTATGGGCCGTCCCTGGACCCTCCCGGGCGGCCCGCGCGGGAGGCATAGACCGGCCCTGGCCCCCGCCCGGGCGGCCCGCGCGGGAGCAGCTGCTCGCTCTGTAGCCCCCTCCCCCTACGCACATTCCATAACGGTCACGTGCTAGCTTGCTAGGTACACTCTCATTCAAAATGCAGTACCTACAAAACGTGCCTCTGATCCAGACACGTGCATATAGGCACTAATTTTGAATGCGAATGTACCTGGAAAAAATACGTTTCATTAAGACATAA
This sequence comes from Leuctra nigra, assembly GCA_934045905.1. Classification (NCBI taxonomy): domain Eukaryota; kingdom Metazoa; phylum Arthropoda; class Insecta; order Plecoptera; family Leuctridae; genus Leuctra; species Leuctra nigra. The sequence goes on from OW203761.1 coordinate 15,117,433, forward strand.
TTAATTGCAAACGTGAGTGACACGAGAAACGGGATTTTTTCACAATTTCGGAGAGTGGGCGTTGCCATACGAAAAAAATAATCCAGGTATTTTCTTCCAGGGTCAATGTATTACTTCACAGTTCACGGAATAATTCACAACAGTTGTAATTTGTTATGTCAACTAGAAGAACAGTAGGTACCTACTCAAACACATTAGAAATGCATTTAAATGGTCAAATATTAATAAAAAAAAAATAGCCGGTATATTATAAAGTTAATCAGTGGTTATTGGAAGTTATTTTATCTCGCCATGTTTCCCTATTGTTTGAAAGCTGTTCCACTGACCTGACACATTACCTAAGGTACCTCCTACTGTTTTTATTTTTAACGCATTTTTATTTGGAGGAAATATTTTGGGATCATTTGAAATCCTCAACTTGACTGTCACATAATGGGGAAGTCTCGTGAAATTCAGATTTCAGAATAATAGACCATTATTTTATGAAAGTTGATTATGTTGCTGAACACAGATGTGATTTTATTTTTGCTGTGGGATGAATAGTTTTCAAGGAATGAATTAACAAAGTTTGATTACTTTTAACAGGAAAATTTACAGAAAATTGACAGATGATCCACAATGGTAACACATTAGTGTAAGTGGATTCTTGTAATACGTCGTTTTTCCCGCCAAAAGTCCCATTATAATTGAATTTCATTTGCATGAATTAATTTTTAACATTTCGCGGGTGACAAATGTCAGTAATTATTTGCGTTGATATTTAAAAACTTACTGGAACAAAATTTCTAGAGACTTAAGTATTACAGGTACCTTATTTTGGAGGTAACCTGCGAAATAAAAACGCGCACCCCGACTGGGAATCGAACCCAGATCCTTCGGGTTACCGGCCCTATGCTTTAACCATTAAGCTATCGAGACGCATTCTTAATCAGCAGGTAGGGTTGCCATACAACTCTTGCGAGTCCGAGTATCTGACCTATACACGAAGACTGAAGCACTTCGACTTCATTTGACAACGTGAATACATCTCTCTCGAATTAGAGATGTCTCATCTCTTCGAGAGAGATGTATTCACGTTGTCAAATGAAGTCGAAGTGCTTCAGTCTTCGTGTATAGGTCAGATACTCGGACTCGCAAGAGTTGTATGGCAACCCTACCTGCTGATTAAGAATGCGTCCCGATAGCTTAATGGTTAAAGCATAGGGCCGGTAACCCGAAGGATCTGGGTTCGATTCCCAGTCGGGGTGCGCGTTTTTATTTCGCAGGTTACCTCCAAAACACCATCCCTAAGTGAGAGATTCACTAAATTTTCCATCATTATCAAAGGTACCTTATTCATAAAAAAATGAAGAAGGATAAAAAGATCCATAATTTTTGTTTATGAATCGGTTGTTGGATTTTGAAATTAGCAATTATTTTTTGATAATCTCTTACAGGACGATTGAATCGTTTCAATAATAATTTTTTCACGTACTATTCCCTACTTACTTAGGTACTATATTGTTTTGATAAATTACAAAAAATAAAATGCTACACATAGGAGATTCACTGCAATTGAATTTTAGGAATAATAAAGAGCAGGAAAACACACGAAAATTAAAAAAAAAAACAGTTTCATATAATATAAACGTATATTATTGTAAAAGATTATACTACCACATCACTTAAAATTTTTAAATGTCCTTCAACCTTCACACGTCACATAGTATCAAAACATTCTGAGGTAGGTACTACCTGGCAGTGAGTCTGGCACGCTGTCTCTTTATCGACAAGACACAATTCGGATTTTACTTCACTCACGGATATGTTGGCACAATTTTTCATCTTCAGTTTTTCAAGAAAATGAATGCACTTGAATACGTATTTCTTTCATCTGAAAAAATAAAATTGCAAAGTATTTAGGTAATGTACCTTGTACTAATAATGTTCGCAAGCTATTTGCAATTATTTATTATTGTAGGTACAGATTCTAACCTAAACAAGATTTATACAAGATCTTGAAAAGTTTAGCAAGATCATGCAGCGTATTGTTAGCAGTGTTTTTTATTTTTTGTGTAAATTTTTATTCGGTCAGACCAATGAAAGTCCAACATTTACAAGATCTTGTTATCAGTAAGATCTTGTTAATTTTGTCAATATTTAACACTATTATTATGCTATGCTCAAAAGAATTTGCCGATTTAATGGCCAGATACTGGATTCCATCCATAAATTATTAGCACACGGTCTTGTGGTGTCGAGGACTGACATCCGCAATCTATGTGGATGCAACTTCTTTTGAGCATGAGGCTGCCTAGCAAATAGTTTCTACCTACTACACAAGAACTATTTATGTAAATAACTGCAATAGCAGATAGCTGCAAATAACAGTCTTTACAAAAATTTTAAAAATTGAATTTTTGGCACAGAGTGATCCCTAAAAAAAAGAAAGATAGATTCAATGAAGAATTTGTAAATTGATAGGATAAACTTCTTGGCAATGAATAATACAAAAATCACTTTTGTGTTGTGTGACCTGCCACAATAATCACTTGAGGTAAAATTATTACCATTAGGTAGTACACTATTTATTTAAAACCCCAATAAAAATTTGAAACATTCTATATTGCATAAATGTGATTTATAGGTAAGGTTAGAGGAAATACTACACATATAAAATACTAAAATGTGGCTTACCATCAGAGAGTTCTGAATCATTACATCTGTAGGGTAGGTAACATTTAATCCATTAACTCGATGAAGTCCCAAGTCCTGTGCATCTTCAGAATTCTCGCTAATTTGCCAAGAAGTAAATTTACTTTTTAATTGAAGTAGGTAGGCAATTAAATCGACTCTAGAATAAGAGCAGTGCAAGTTCACGGTGAATCTGTAGAACCTACAAAAAGTAAGGTGAAAGTTAGCAACTCAAATTAATTTCCTCTCAGCCATTCCGTGTTACGGGTGTACGGTTGTAAGATGCTATGTTCAGCATCTTATTCATCAAAATAAAAATAGTTAGGATCATTGTGCAGCCTTCTAAATTTTTTATGTAATTTACATGGTTCGACACAAAATTTAAATTTAAATGCGGTCCCACAATTTTACTGATAACAAAATAACTATTCAAACTTAGCACAAAACTGATTACATATTTGGAATCAGCAAGAAAATACCATGAATATAATATAAAAACATGCTGATTTATTTACATTTAATAATTCAGCAGTCATATGTATTATGTGGCATATGTCTGCATTCGCATGGAATGGCTGCTCTCTTACCACCGGCGCGTTAGAGGAAATTCAAAAGTGCGGTTTATTTTTTTGGATGACAACATTCAATCTCAAAAATTTTACTACGTATTTGAATGAAGCGGGACCACCATTCAATGTATGTATCTACTACCTCCGACAAGAATGTAATTTCCATGCAACATAATTTTTACTTTCGGATCACAACAAAAATGTTTGTTATTGGCCTTGTAAGGTACCTACATAAACAAAAATAATTGCTGTATATCTAAAATCCTTGATAAAGTTAAATAATTAAATATAATGAAAATATTTACCACTCTGCTCGGTTCGGTTCTTAATGTTTCGGCTCGGTTTGACGATACAGCTTGGTTCGCTCGCAGGACGAATACGCGCTTTGTTTCTGGAGTTCAATATCTTAATAGCCTATTTTCTTCCAGAGTAGATTCACCTTTAACAAGTAACATTATTAAAACTGCAGTAGGTAGGTATGTGGGATGGTTATTGGTTAATGTAGGGTGAAAATATTCCCAAAATAGGCGGAGGTACGTACTAGGTACCTACAGGTAGGGTTCCTACTGACTACTACCACTGATATGTATAGACTACCACCCCAAGCAAACTGTTTACCTACTTTATTTATTTTATAAATACCTAAACTACCTAGTTACCTAGGTCCTACCTAGTTGGAAATTTTACTTTGCATAAATTGCTACATTTCAAAAATGTACATGTGAGGTTAATGTTTACTGAACATTGGTCACACTACCTATTGGTTTATTAGTATCCCCAGCATACAAAACTAAAGTAACAACGATTAATGCCTGGATACTTATGTAGTTGTGATGAAGACTCACCTTCAATGGGTTGTATGGCTCTGTGATGAAAATCCAAACAAAAGAGGCACAACAAAACTGTAATTATTTCACGATTTGTGTCACATTAAATGGTTTGAACTGAGACAAACTATTCAGCAGTGAACACGCATTCACGGACACAGATAATAATTGAAATCACATTCAAAATCACTCAAAAGGACGTAAACTACACACTCATGACACTCTGTAAAATATCAACAAACGTCAAACGCCGCGTTTGAAATGAAGAAGGGAGAACGGAAACAAGTTGATTCACGAAGATGGCCGACTGCCGAGTTCATAAAAGAAACTTTACTAATAACGTTTAAAATGGTATGAATACTTTGCTTTGGAATTGTAAACATATTTATTCTTAAATCAATATATCCATGTGAAATGTAGATGTAATTATTATAGAAATGAAGTTATAAATATGAAAAAAATAAGTCATTAGAGCAGCTCAAATTCAAACAGTCGTAGCGCCCGCGCGGGCCGTCCCTAGCCATTCCCGGGCGGGACCAAGACGGGACATTCCTAGAAATTTTACAGCCAGATAAAACGGATCGGTTGGGCTCCGTTGGGCAGGCCCAGGGCATGCCCTAGTAGTTCCCGCCCGGGACGTCCCACTTGGGCGCTAGATGGGCAGAAGCCCGGGCCGCCCAGTGTTTGTAGGGTTATGCCCACAAACAATGCAAGTCATTCTTCCAGTTATAAAACTTCTCGCAAATAAAGCATACTTTTGCTCACAAGCAATGCAAGACATCCTTCCAGTTATAACGCCTCTTGCAATTAGAGCATACTTTTGCCCACAAACAATGCAAGTTTTTCTTCCAGTTATAAAACTTCTTGCAATTAAAGCATACTTATGCCCACAAACAATGCAAGTCATTCTTCCAGTTATAAAACTTCTTGCAATTAAAGCATACTTTTGCTCACAAACAATGCAAGTCATTCTTCCAGTTATAAAACTTCTTGCAATTAGAGCATACTTTTGCCCACAAACAATGCAAGTTTTTCTTCCAGTTATAAAACTTCTTGCAATTAAAGCATACTTATGCCCACAAACAATGCAAGTCATTCTTCCAGTTATAAAACTTCTTGCAATTAAAGCATACTTTTGCTCACAAGCAATGCAAGACATCCCCCCAGTTATAACATCTCTTGCAATAAAAGCATATGATTGATAAAATAGGACACAAGATTGCGATCACAGTCACTACTGAAAGGCATTGTCTGCTGTTTGTAAATCTTCTTCCATCTTGTGCATTGTCTGAACCACGGAAGAGTTTGAGCGTCTCTTTGTTGATAAAATAGTATCTTGTGTAAAGACTACAAGATTGCGATCACAGTCACTACTGGAAGGCATTGTCTGCTGTTTGTAAATCTTCTTCCATCTTGTGCATTGTCTGAACCACGGAAGAGTTTGAGCGTCTCTTTGTTGATAAAATAGTATCTTGTGTAAAGACTACAAGATTGCGATCACAGTCACTACTGGAAGGCATTGTCTGCTGTTTGTAAATCTTCTTCCATCTTGTGCATTGTCTGATCCACGGAGGAGTTTGAGCGTCTCTTTGATGATATAATAGTATCTTGTGTAAAGACTACAAGATTGCGATCACAGTCACTACTGGAAGGCATTGTCTGCTGTTTGTAAATCTTCTTCCATCTTGTGCATTGTCTGATCCACGGAGGAGTTTGAGCGTCTCTTTGATGATAAAATAGTATCTTGTGTAAAGACTACAAGATTGCGATCACAGTCACTACTGGAAGGCATTGTCTGCTGTTTGTATATCTTCTGCTAAGAGCATCTCCTTTTATACTGATTGTGATGCACAAAGTTCACATGAGTCAGTTGTTATGATTCTCATGAGTGGTCTCTATTTGAAATTATTCTAAGTTGGTAGGATATTGTTTGATATGATGTGGCTTGTTTGAATGATGAATGTAATTCCTTTGAAACATAATAATAAATGAATGAAGTTAATTTTTGAACATAGTAGGTATAAAATGATTTGATAGATTATTTAGACTTTCCTTTACACTCCGCCGCCACGGGATTTTTTTGCATTGTCTTTTGAAGAGACAATCAAAAAATATTATGACACAAATAGAAGTGAACATTTATGATGCAGACATTGTATTACAAGATTTTTTTTTTTTTTTAGAACTTATTCTAATAGATAAAAATATATCGTAATTGTGAGTTCTTTGTCAAAGTCTTTCCACAAAACAGTCTTGATATCACTTAAGAGGAGAATTGATACGTGTTTGCTTAAAGAAAGGGGGGAAATCAGTCTGGCGAGTTGACGAGAACACAAACAGTCACTAGTCACTGCACTGGCGGTCTTGAGTAGAACAGCGGTGAGAAGGTGTGTGTCGCTTGATTGCTGTCGCGTTGGATTGTACCGACACTGACATGAGTTGTCAGATTGTTGCCCACGGTTTCTCTGCCAAACTGCTCTCGGTCCACGCAGGTGCCATTGCGGCGACGTGTTGCTTGTGTCTCGTGAATGCGTCCAGCTGAGATCTGAAAGGTGAGGTGCAAACGGTAGTTAAAATGAAATAATAAAATAAACAAAACAGTGATATGTGGTTTTCTTGGAATTTACTTTGACGAAGAGAGTGACAATTATTGCAGTTCCTCGATTAGAACGATAATATCGATTGATATCATAATCTTAAATTCTCTGATGATTTACTAAGTGTATCCACAATATAATTAAACTAACTAAAAACTAAGATAATATTTTTCCCTGAGCAAATACATTTGTTTCCCAATTAATTATAATTGTGAACACTTTCAAGTGTAAGTGTGTTTCACTTATGACAACTAACTAAAAACTAAGAATCATATTTTTCCCTGAGCAAAAGCATGTATTTCCCAATGAATTATAAATGTGAACACTCCCAAGTGTAAGTGGGTTTCACTTAAGACTTAAAAAAATATATAGTAAAGTAACTAAGTCTAAGTATTATTTGACCCTGAGTTTTACAAGATTTGGTTTTCCTATATGAGAATGTATCATAGTGATTTTCCACTCAAAATAAGTAATGAAAAAAAATTAATAACTAAATAGGTGTATAACCTTCCTACAACGTTCTTGAATGGTGTCCACCATTCAATGAAAATGTGAAGAATGAGAATTCATCGAGAAATGTAAAAAATCAAATTTTCAAGTTAAACTAAATTGAACTTGTAAATGTAGCTCATATCAATTGACATTGTATACAATTTCTAGATGAAAAATCACAAAAAAAATTTTAAACCATAGGTCTAATTTGGAGACTTAGCTCATTGATTGTGTTTTCTCCGGTGGCTGGAACTTGGGGACTCGTGATCGCTTCATTCCGATGATGGTGATGATGTTGTCGAGCTGGATGATGATGACGCTGTTGACCGTGCCGAAGGTGATGTTGCAGAGTGGCTGGAAGAGCTCGATGTAGAGAAAGTGAGGCGTCTCACTCGTTTCTTCGGAGCTGTGTCGTTTATCGGAGATGACGTCTCGTTCGGTGTGATTGGAGATGATGGCGCGTATATCTCCGAAAATCTTCCTGTCCACCTGGCCAATTTTTCTGATTTGGTGATATATCTGGAGAGTTCTTCTGGTGTCACCGTCTTGTTCTTTGTTAGTCGTTGTTTGTGGATGAGGATTGCATCCCTCCAGATGCCAATTTGGACTTCCGCATTTGCTCTGCTGATAATGTAGTTGGAAGTGGCGAGCGATCTGGAGGATGTTCCGGGTGGGGGAGAATTTAAGGGTGAAATCGGGAATATTGGTTCAGGTGCGGGAGGAGTGATGAGATTAATTATATTGGAATTAGGTACGAAAGGTTCAGGTGATGGAAGGATGGTGAGGTCGATAATTTTGTTGCACGTGTGATGAGTAGTGCATGGATTTTGTTTGGCGAGATGATTGTGAGCTTCCACGGAGGAGTAGGAGTGATGCTCAAAGTAGGAGTGATGCTCAAAGTAGGAGTGATGCTCAAAGTAGGAGTGATGCTCAAAGTAGGAGTGATGCTCAAAGTAGGAGTGGTGTTCAAAGTAGGAGTGATGCTCAAAGTAGGAGTGGTGTTCAAAGTAGGAGTGATGCTCAATGGTGATGGTGGTGTTTGTGGAATGGGAGAGAGCAAAGGTTCGATGTCGAAAAGGGACTTTATTTTTTCTTGCAATTTTGAAGATTTTTGCGTAGGAAGAGGTAGTGATGTAGGCTGGGTGTATGGTGTGATGCACTTATGGATGTGATTACTTTGAAACATAATAATAAATGTATAAGTTAATTTTTGAACATAGTAGATATAAAATGATTTGATAGATTATTTAGACTTTCCTTTACAATAGTAGTTGGATGCAGGTATGTCGTATCGTGCACGGAATGCACCTGGGTTTGGAAACTTGGGTGAAGTTGGTATTAAAAGACTCCAATGTGGAGTTGGACTAATGCTGAGAGGTGAGGGTGAGGTGGTTGGATTGGAGATAGGAGAGGTGTGATGTCAAAATGTGATTTTAATTTTGCTTGTAATTTGGGAGATTGTTGTGGGGGAAGGGTTTGTGGGCTAGGATGGGTGTATGGGCTGATGCAGGTATGATGAACTTCGTTTACATTTTGGACCCGACTTAATTTTTAAAGGAGAAAAAGAAAAAATAATACTGGCTTTTATAGATTGTAGGAATTTATAATACAGGAAAGGAATAAATTGAATTTTGAAATGTGAATGGACTGAGGAAAAAATAAGTTTGAGGTAAAAGTTGTAGGTACCTTGGAGGTGTACCTTGCTGTATATAGTACCTACTGATACTATTTTATGAATGGTTACAACACCAATAATGATGTTAGAGTGGGAATGGATACGAAGAGTGATCTTTCGTTGAAAAAGTTATTTGCGGTGAGCGCATAGGTACTTCAAAGTTTATAAACCGTCTTTCAGTCAAGACTTTCAACGATGCTTCAGGTCGATAGAAGCTGTCAACAAAATATTCATAAAGTACGAGACACCAAAATGTTTTGGAACTGTCATGAATGTTGCAATACGAATCGATGAAGTCTTCCAGAGCGGATGAGAAAAGCAGTAATTAACTTTCGATTAAATAGTTAATCGACTGTTAATTTCATTAAAGGTGAGTTGATGCTGATTGTTCCGAGCATAGGCATTTCAAAGTTTATAAACCGTCTTTCAGTCAAGACTTTAGAATAGAATAGAATAGAATTTTCTTTATTTTTGCATTATATCAGATACACTGTACAGGCATAAGATTTAATACACAGAAAAAGGCGAGGTTCGCAAGGATTTGCGTTCTTCCACCCTGCCTGCTGAAATAGTAATTTTAACATTAAACATATAAGTAATTTTAACATTATCATTATCAATATCAGTTTAGTAAGTAATTAATTAATTATTATTACTTGTTAATTTTAGAATAGATTATCAATTTTAACATTAACATTAGGTATCAATATCATTATAAGTAATTATTTTTACCTACCTACTTGATAATTTTATAATAGGTAGGTTAAGTAGTTAAAAGTATCATTATCATTATTTTATTATGGTTTGACTTATTATTATGGTAATTATAGCCAGGTAACAAGATAATGAGTAATAAAGAGTGACAGTGTCATACTAAATAAAGTATGCTAAAAAGATACATACTACATAACTACTACATAAGTTAAAAGTATCATTATCATTACCTTTTTTATTATGGTTTGACTAATTATTATGGTAAGTTATAGGTAACAAAATAATTAGTAATAAGAAGTGACAGTGTCATACTAAATAGAGTATGCTAAAAAGATACATACTACATAGGATATGTGCCTACACAAATTGGATAATGAGATGGTTATGTAGGTAGTACATATTATATTAATAATAAAAATAGCATTACGTGTTGGTACCTATATTAAACTTAAACTTAGTGCTGATTATTCAGTCTTAAATATCTTAAATATAGTCAGTTCGTTGTATGTATATACATTTTGATTGTGTCGTGATAGTTACATTGACATTGACTCCTACATTGACTTCTACTTTACATTGACTCCTCTAGGTATTCTTGCACAGAGTAATATGCTTTAGAGTTTAAGAGTTGTTTTAGGTGATGTTTAAACAATGTACTGCTAGTGCCTAGATGGGATTTTACGGAGTTTGGGAGGTGATTAAAGAGTTGACTTCCAGCATAGCTAGGTCCTTTTTTGAAAAGGTGCAGGTTGTGTTGTACGTTATGAGAATCGTTTTTTCTACGCGTATTATGGTCATGAATGGCGCTATTTTCTTGGGTGATATTTGCTGTTATTTTTGCATAGACTATAGTTTTATATATGTATAGGCTTGGGAGGGTCAGGATATTCAGATTTTTGAAATGTTCTTTGCATGAGGGTAGTGTAAAGTCGGTCGTCTTACATGACTCCTCACAGGGTTGTGGAAATGCATGTGTTTTACATGACTGTAGTTTGTTAATATTCATAATTATTCTAATTGCCTTTTTTTGAAGGGTAAACACACGCTGTATATTTTTCCTGGATGAGTTTCCCCATACTTGAATCGCGTATCCTAAATGGGATTCAATTAGGCTATGATAAACAATTGTCAAGAGTTCTTTATCATTGTATAATTTGAGTTTCCTTAAGACATACAGATTAGAGCTAATTTTGTTGCATAGGGTGTCAATGTGTTCATTCCATTTTAGGTGACTGTCTACTGTGATTCCCAAGAAAGTTGTGTGGTATTCCTGAGTGATTTCGGTTTCGTTCTGTCCCATTCTAAATTTGATTTGTTCAGGTTCCATTTTTGAGGATTGGAATACTAAGTGTTTTGTTTTTGTTTCGTTTATGAGTAGGTTATTAGTCTTCAGCCATTGTACAATAATATTTGATTCTATAAAGGCGTTGATTTCAAGTTGGCTAAGTAGGGAATGGGAAGTACATATTGTTGTATCATCAGCATATTTTATTATTTTTGTTTGGTCTGAGGACTTGACTTGAGCTATATCGTTGATTAGGATGTTGAATAGTAGCGGCCCAAGGACTGAGCCTTGTGGTGCTCCCATTGAGGTTTTTGTGACACTTGATCTAATACTGTTTATTTCTACATATTGCTCTCGATCAGTGAGGTACGAGTGTATCCACTGTAGTGCAGCCCCTTTAATGCCATAAGAATATAATTTACTGATTAATATTGTGAAGTCTAGGCAATCGAAGGCCTTTGCTAAATCCATAAATATTGCAGTTACTTTCTTGTGTTGGTCTAGTTCGGTTATAATGTGGTCTACTAGGGTGCATATGGCAGTTTCTGTCGAGCGGCCTTTCCGGAAGCCATGTTGTTCATTTGCAAAGAGGAAGTTGGATTCTAGATACATTGTAATTTTATTTAGCATTGCTGTTTCGAATATTTTAGAGAAAGCGTTAAGTAGAGAAATGGGTCTGTAATTCTCTTTGTTTTTTGGGTCACCTTTCTTCTTATATATTGGTATTATTTTTGCCTCTTTGGCTCCGTGAGGGAAGGTGCCCTCTGCGAATGAACAATTAATTAGATATGTAAGGGGGAAAGATAGCGATGATGCGCATTTTCTTAAAATAAATGGGGGTATGCCATCTGGGCCAGATGATCTTTTGGGTTTTATTTTCCAAATGATATTTTTCACTTCTCTTATCGTGACTGGTTTTAATTCCATAATAGACAACGTTTCAGGGAGAGGTGTAAAGATTTCGCATGTTTTCTTTTGTTCCATTCTAATTAGATTAGGGGCAATTGTAGTGAAGTGATTGTTGAGTATATTTGCTATGTCCAGGGGGTTGTTGTGTTCTTTCCCTCCTGTTTCCTCTAAAGATATGGTTTTTTGCCTTTTACTATTTTGATTTTTTGCTGTTCTTTCTTGATTTATTATTTTCCAAGTTGTTTTGCTAAGATTATCTGATGTTCTGATTTTATTTTTAATATGGCTTATTTTTGTTTTTCTGATGAGTTTTTTGTATTTTACTTTAATTGTTTTTAATTCCTTTTGGATGGATGTGGATGGAGTGCGCTTCATTCGAAGTGCAACCTTCTTCATATCCTTTCTTACTTGTAGTATATCTTTTGTTATCCATGAGTTATGTTTTCTGTTTGCATTGTCTCTGATTTTGTACCTCCGAAGTGGGAATGATTCATTAAAGGCTGAGATTACTTTGTCACTGAAGGTGTCGTATTTACTAGTTATAGTTGTGTTGTCTTGTAAGCATTCCCAATTTTGTTTCATTAGTGTTTCATTAAACATTTGTATGTTGGCGTCGTTAAATTTCCTTGATTCTGTGTATAGTGCCTGCTTTTTGTTTTGCGCTTTTTGTGCAGTTGTATGGGGTGATTGTAAAGTAATAGATTGTGCTTCATGGTCTGATATGGCAGTGGTGATTACACAAGATTTAAACATATTATTGTCCAGGTTTGTAATTATATTATCTATACACGTTTTGGATGTGTAGTTTGTTGAGGTTGCTATACGTGTAGGGGAGTCTATTGTAAGTTTGAGGTTATACGAGTTCAGAATGTTTATCATTTGTTTAGTGGAGCTGCTTTGTACAAGGAAATCTATATTGAAGTCTCCTACAATAATCAATTTGTCTTTTTTTTGGCAGAGTTTATTTAATATTTCGGTAAAGCTACTGAAGAATAGTTGTAAATTTCCTGAGGGAGCTCGGTAAATTGTTGCCAATATGTATTTCTCGCGTTTAAATGTAAATGTACATGCAGCGCATTCCAAATGTTTTTCGGTTACGAGGTCCTTAAGTGATGCTTCATATTCGTCTAGTTTGATATTTTCAGTGCAGTATATGGCAACACCCCCTCCTTTTGAGTTCGCTCGACAGAAGCTGGCCTTGCAGGTGAGGCCTGTGAGGGTTACCTCTTTAATCTCAGCATTTGTTAAGAAGTGTTCTGTGAAGCAGATTATGTCTGGGGTTTCTTCAGCAATAAGGATGTCAAGCTGATCTATTTTATTTGTAATTGTTCTAATGTTTTGGTGCATGATTTTAATTTTAATAGGGCTGTTGAGTGTGGGAGAGCTGTTTATAGTTAGTGGGGGATTGGTCACAGTTTTCTTGTGATTGGCTTTAAATGTTGAAAATTTTTATTAATGGATACTAATCTGTGACGTGTTTTTGACGACCTTGAAGGTTGGCTTCTTCTTCCATGGGTTGACGGTGACCGGCGGTGTGCTGGAGACAGCTGTGCAGCGGCGGTCTGCTCGGGCTGCATTGATGGTGTTTGGACAGCCACTGGGGGCTGCGTTGCTGCAGGTCCGGTGTCCACTTCGGTCGAGGCCGGAGTCGGGGTCTGTGTAGCTGCATGTCCGGGCTCCGTTGTCAGGTTCATGTCCATTTCGATCGGAGCTAGAGTCAGGGTCTGCGTTGCTTCATGTCCGGGCTCCGTTGTCGGGTTCAGGTTCGCTTCGGTCGAATCTGGAGTCGGGGTCTGTCTTGCTGCTTCTACAGATCCAGGCTCTGCGTTCTGGTTCAACCATAGTTCGGAGTCCTTTTCGATCGGAACTGGAGTCTGCTTTGCTGGTTCCACTGGTTTGGTCTGCTGGATGGGAGTCTGCTCTGGAGTTGTTGTCATGGGTGCTGGGAGTTTGAACATCTCCATTGCAAAAGTCATGCCCAGTATCTTTGCTTACTACTTAATTCAATACTGTTTACAACTAATGTACGAATTCTTACAACACCAATCAAGTACTACCCAGTATGAGGGGAGAACTGAAAGATCAGATGATCAAATTGTTGCTTTCGATTTGATGGAAGTTTCAGCTTTCAATATAGGTATTTCAACGTTTATAAATCTTCTTGCAGCCGAGACATACTCGCCGAACTATCAGGATGGTTTATTAAATCATAGTCAATGCTGCTTGTTAAGACTGGCTTGTTTATCACGACAGAATTGACATTGATTTGTCAATCAATGAAAACTAAACAGGAGGTTAAATAAAGCTGATGGATTCATGAACAAGTAAGAAAACTTGTTTGGAACAAAATGCTCCCACTAAAATTTAAACTGGTAAATACCAATTTAAATATTGTAACGGCGCAGGTTTCTCTGATCGAAGAGGTTGCTGCCACCAACTTGGGCACGGAAGGTGCCCAAGATTTCTAATACTATTAATAAAGTCTGGACTGATTTTCTAGGGAGGCGTGGAGGTGGTGTATTATTGAAACCTGGTTTAATTACTATACTAAGAGATTATTGGGAGGGGGAGGGAAAAGGGGTGATGTTCCTAAAACAAGACTTATAATGGTTAATATGTGATTTTAATGACATACGTATCGTGATACAATCATGATGATCGTTACAATCGAAGTATTAGCTTATTAACCATTATATATTAACCACAATATTAACATATTTGCAATATTTTTTGCAATCAGTTCTGATGGAACACGTCTTGGTTAAATGTACTTGTTCTTTGCTCAATATTCTTCCTGATGACATCCATTTTGTTGGGAGCAGAAGAATGACTGTTGAAACACATGAAGATTGGTGACTTAGATGTCATCGGTGTGGATTTTCTTGATGAAGGTTGTGTATGATGATCAGGTGTCATATTAAATGGACCTGTTCTTCGCTCTTTGCTAAATATTCTTCCTGATGACTTACTGTTGAAACACATGAAGATTTTGAGAGTACACATCACATCGATTTAACATCAAGTTAAATCGGTACACTATGGAATTGCCCGAGTGCTGTGGTTTGGAACTGACAAGCTTTTTGTGAGTTGATGTAAAAGAATTTACCGCCATAAAGTCGCTCAATCATCTAAATTGTAGCTGAAGGTTACCTAAACAAATTATTCATTTATCTCTTAGTGACAAGCGACATAAATTAAAAGAAAAAAATGAATGTGAAAAGAGACTTTCGGGATAATTTGATAATTGATAAATTGAAATCAATTGAGTTCATTACGAGGATCATCATCTTTGCAATCAGTTCTGATGGAAAAGTCTTGGTTCAATATGGTTGGACACAAGTTTGTTATATATTTTATTATGAACATGTTTTATAAGTACATACGAGGGAGTTCATGTGAAGTTAATTAGGTTATATAACTCGATAAAACTCGATAAAATTGTCCGTGTGATGTGGCTTGGAAATTATTAGAGCGTAGGGTTTTAAAAGAATGATTACCAAATAAAGTGGGAGCTCATTCATCTAAATAGGAGCTGAAAATATAAAATAAATTACTTATACTGACATGACACAATGCCATTAAATTGATCCCATTAGTTGAACAAACAGTTAATAAGTGACTGGATCAGGCAATGCACAGTTTCACACGTACGCTCATTCGTGTCTTCGAATACCTGTCGTCCGGTTGAGTTCAAAATGAGGGCAGATAATCGTAACAAAGTAGTACAAAAGAATCACAAAATATTTCGCTCTTCAGTACACGACGAAATGTATCAATTGCCTAACACTCTTAGTAGTGACAATAATATTGTAAACACAACGCCCATATACATGAAAGATTTGCGTATGAAAAACACAGCTCCTGAGAGCATCGACGGTACATTTCTGTACGAACAGTTGCGAGCAGTTATCTATGTGTTAAGGTTTCTTGGAGCATTGCCAATCAAGAAGACATCAAATGGTATGCAATATGCATTTTGTTCACAATTTATAACATGGATGTATAACTAAAAAGAACCACCATTATGTTTTTAGGAGTGACATTTCGCATTTGCTCCATTCCGATGCTGTACTCTGTGTTGGTCTACTTATTATCTTGGCCAATGATCATCAGCATTTGTAAACATATGGCAAAGCGCGTCAGCGAGCATCCAGGCATATTTTACGAATTCATATTTGGTCAACTCTTTATATCACTGCTGATACCGTATTTAACGCTGCCTCTTACAGCCTGGTGGGATTGTGGAAAAATTGCCAAATACTTCAACGACTGGGCAGATTTTCAGGTACGGGATCAAAGAGATTTCTTGTTGTCTATTCATGTTTACGAAAAAACCTGCATTTTTTTATTGACGTATACGAACGCTTTTCAGAAGTGCTTTCACAGAGTTACGAGGAAATGCATTCACCTGAACGTGAAGAAATTATCCACAATTTTCATTTGCATCGGCTTCTTTACTCCGTGTATACCATTGTCAATCTGGATGAATTTGCCTCCGAATTTCACGATCTACCACGCTCCAACTTTATACTTTTACTCTTTGCAGTATTCTTTTTCAATTCAATTGCTATGGAGATTCATGTGTCAATGTCTGTCAAAAGCCGGAGACGATATCACCAAGTGCTTTCAGGTGGGTGTCTAAACTGACTAAAAACAGTCAGTTTAAATTATTTAACGGAAATATTCCAAAATATCCTGACAGGATATTATTCTTTTGAAGATCGTGAACCTGCTCACTTTTCGTTTATATTCATTAATCATTACCTGCTTGTATCTTTATTCTATTTCAATTAAAGCACAATTCTAAATCATGTTAACTTTGTAAATAGCATGCTATGATGTTTGACAGGAGGATTTGAGAAACGGTATTTCACCGGAGACTGTGGCGCGATACAAACTGGTGTGGCTTAAACTCAGTCAACTAACTGGCCAATGGGGATACGCCGCCTACCATATTTACATAGTCTACTTCCTGGGCTACTTCTGGTCTTTCATCTCATCCTCTTACGGCTGCTTGGCGAGCTTAAAATCTGAGGACTATGTAAAATTAGGACTTTTCACAGCCTCAACAGTGTTTGGTGGTAGTCCTATAGTTGTGTTAAGTGTGATGGCAGATTCTGTGCCTGCTCATGTAAGTCCAACTTCATAACTTTCTCGCTCAGAGTCACACGAATTGCGCACACATTATAATCTAATTACTTGACAGGTTCGCAGCATTCAACATGAGCTTTTGAAGCTTTGCCCGTCCTCTCTTCCACCACTCGTTTGGGAAGAGGTATTTATGGAATAAAACTTAATATATTGTATCTCTTTGTTTTGCATCTTGTCAGTATCAGTGAAACAAATATATAATAGAAAGTCGGTGGTGAGCGTGTACAAAAGCACGTTTAATAAAATTACGATTTTGTGTTTCGAATCCAATCCTGAAGAGCAGCTTGAGGCGATAATTTAAACCCTTCATATCCTAATTGTTGGTTCGATGATCATAATGAGGAATTTTGTCTTTGTTCAATGCGAGGATCATTTTTTGTTTCTATTTGGTACCTATCTTGGTTTATTTCTATGGAGAGTACCTATACTAATTTTATGGATATTTAAGTTAGTCTCGACAAATGTCCAATGTTTTCTTGAATCCTCATAGGTGCAGTCATTTCTACAAGCAATATCAGCCGATTCGACGTCGAGAACTATGTCTTTAGGTGGTTTCATTGATATCAACAGACAGCTTTGCCAATCTGTACGTTACATTTAATTGCGGGTTAAATTGGAGTTCGTCAGCCGAAATATAAGCACTAAATTTGGCGTTATTTTACATTTCAGGCTGGAGCCCTGGCCGTGACATATCTGGTGGTGTTGCTTCAATTCCAGTATAACTAACGGATACATAATTGATACTAGGAAAACGCTCTGTGTAACGCGTTGATGAGCGAGCACGGATACACGCAACACCTCAAACCAAAATTCTGTCTATCAAAAATGTAATTAAAAGCCAATAATTCTTTAATTTCGTCAAAGACTTGTATGAAAATATCAAAAAACTCCTAAAATATTGGTCCCAATAACCATGCAAAGTTTTAAGTTGATCGATGGAACCTTTATGATTGTTAATTTTCAAAAATCACAGGGTCTCGTTTAAAAAATATACCTGGGACCACTCACACAATATCAGATCAAACTGTTGAACGGTCATTATTATTAAACTAGAGGGACCCGTCATGTAAAACATGACCAATGCGCACCAGTGGGGAATGCGTAAAGAAGAACCGATTGAGTTGAGATATTTGGGAGCAGAGTGTGCGTCGTTAATAACTTAAGTTAATACACACAACAGCGTTTGCATGACTCAACTGCCCAACAGAATACGAAGATGAGTAACGTAGGAAAGTAATTTAATCATAAATATTATCATAAAGTACTATTATGGAAATGGTATTTCAAATGAGTTTCCAAATGCTCATCAGAGAATAAGTTAAAAAATTAAGAAAACATTTCGCCAGCCTTGGTGCGTTGTGACGACCTATTCTTCATTTGTGATACCAATTCATAATTCATAGGTATACTATTATATGCTATTGCTACCCCAGTAAGAAGGATAACTTATTGTGTGGAGGTTGGCTTTCATTATATTATCTGTCTATCTGAGGTAGAAGGGAGGAAGTTTATTTTCTCAATTTTGAGTTACACACTTTTGGAATGATGTAATCAAGCTCTTCCAATTACCATTTGACTGATGTCAACATAATACAGCTATATTGGAGTATTCTCTTACACAATGACGCATGCCACCTATACAAAATTATGTTTTTAAGAAGTCAGAAATACCGATTTATGAGCTCACCCAAGCTCGCACCTCAAGAAAAACTGAAATGGACTTCCAACCTTCTACTTCTAAAACACGGACAAACTACCATTAGGCATGTACGGTCGCATGACAGCTGTCAACCAATGAGAAAACATTCTTCACGTAAACTTGCTTTCTGCTTTCACTTTCGTGTTATAAATTTTTGTATTATTCAAGAATTGTATATAAATTGAATGAATATTATAATAAATAAAAATTAATGAAATGAAATGAAATGAATGACTTGATATTCACTTGATATGTATATTGTAAAAATTAAACATTGATGCTAAACGCTGTCTCCGTCTTTATCATGATACCCCTAATAAGAAACAATGAAACTTAAGGATACAATATAATACAATACAAAAGGAAGGATTGAATCTTCGTCGTCGCTCATAGTAATCAGAGTAACATCGAAGTGAAAAAGTTTAAAGTAAAATACCTATACCTATCTGACATCTATCTGAAGATCGATATCTTACAATTAATCAACACAATTATATACTACTACATTAAACGCATAGGTACTTTAAATATTAAACGTATTTATGCATAAAATATGAAAAACTATAATGACTTTGGTTTGTTGTCGGTTTCACAGCCAGCTTGAAATGGGTTTACAGGAACAAAATACGACTTTGACAGCTTTAAGTTTCTTGCCGTGATGACGTTTTCTATGTAAATGTACCTAATTATGGCCAGTTATAACGTGTTAAAGTAGATTTGTTA
The DNA here is from genome assembly GCA_934045905.1 of Leuctra nigra. NCBI lineage: Eukaryota > Metazoa > Arthropoda > Insecta > Plecoptera > Leuctridae > Leuctra > Leuctra nigra. The sequence continues at coordinate 15,136,747 of OW203761.1, forward strand.
CAAATACGAAGGGATAAGGTATGCGTCTGAGGTGAGTTTCGGCAATTTATTTATTTACAAAAAGCATAAGACGTAATTTTAGACGTGATGGGCAATGAAAGGCGCGCGCAATAAAAAGCGTTCCTGACACACAGACAGAACTGGGTAACTATAAGTAAGATTTCATATGAGATTGAAAGTTTCTTCTCTAACTACCTTGGATACGAACTGAAGAGTCGAAGTCACCGTGAAATATGAAATTCAAGAAATTTTACAGCAAACACGCAAAATGTCCGTAAACTGTCAATAACTTTTGGATTTAAACACAGATTAGTTGTCAAAAATACAGATAATGCTGGTCCCAATGACCATGCAAAGTTTTAAGTTGATCGGTCAAACGGTTCTAGTTTAAATTTAAAAAAACACAGGAAATGTGGTTTTAAATTTTAACCAATAGGAGGATTTGGCTGAAATTTTGTATGATTGGGTACAATGTTGGTTGTAATGACTTCGTTAAATTTCAAATTGATCGGAGCAACCAATCAAAAGATAATTTTTTTAAAACTTGAACCAATCACAGGAGCCCGTCCAAAAACGATCCTAGGGACCGCATAGATTACGTTAGCATACGTGCAAAGTTTCAGATCGATTGAATGTGCGGTTTAACCTGGGCTGTGAGGACAAAAAAAAATACAAACAAAAAAACACACAGAGAAAGTGCCATAAGAGTACCGTGGTGACGCTCGCTACGCTCGCTCAATAAATTGTGTATTAATTGACTTGATATGCACCTAGATGTCTTGTTTTAAACACGAATGTAAATAAATAATACATTCTTTCGCAACGAAATCGCATTATTGCGTTTGATTTTACTAAATCTGAATTAGATTCTTCACGACAAACAACTCAGAGAATGTACAAAGACGAACAGGTCGCCAAACAAACTCGGACATTATTTTTTTCTGTGATCTATCCCCAATGTTCGTTTGGTGTACAATATTATAACACATCCTGTCACATATTTAAACAAGTGAGTCTTCCATTCGGATTCCAGCATAACGTACGCGTGAGAATACCATCCAACTCTCCTTGTTGATGGACTTTCGCTTGTCGATATTGTTGCACAATCCTGCGAGCTCCATCCTGCACCGCACCCTCTGGTCCTAGATGCTCACTTCCTGAGAAGACGTCTTCAATATTAGCATAGAGATAAGAGTATGTGTGTCAGGATAGTCGGTATATAGCCTCGTGTCATCTCTCGTCTTGTTTCAATCATGGCTGCAGGCCTGGTACTAGCGGGTGTGTGTGTGTTGACGTCGTTGCTCCTCGTGGCGTGTGAAGTTGCCAACAACGCGAGCGACCAAGTGTCGAGCAGAAGAGAACTGGAATTAAGTTTTGAACAACCAGAGAACGCTGCGCGTGACCTTGGATTCAATAACACCGATCAGGTATTACAATTCATTTTTATAATGAATTATAAATACATTCATTATGGGATGGCTATTTATATAGCTTAATTGGACATAGATTATTCAATTTCACAGTTCTTTCAACAGAAGATTTCTCCAAAAATAGGCTGCCACTTTTGGATGAAATATCAGTAGTTTTCTTTTATAATTTTAAAAGGTTATTTGCATTAATTGTTTAAGTACCTAGGTATTAGAAACAGGCATGAACACTACACTAGTTTTAGGAAGACTAGTCCGTCTTTTCTACTTTGCTTATACTTCAATGCATTGCTCAAAGGTGTCCGACGCCAATGTCACCGACATCTCATCCAGAGTGCTTAGCGCCTCATGCGGCGCCACATTCAGGACACCCGTCTTCCGGTTGACGTCGCCGTCGTTCCCTGTCGGCTACCCTCCAGGGGCACACTGTTCTTATATCGTGGAGGCGGTGTCCCCCCGGGTGTGCCAGCTAGAGGTCAACTTCCTCGCGTTCGACGTCGACTGCAACGGCGACGCGCTCATCATATCCGGCGAGACGCTCTGCGGAAGTCTTGCAGGCGTCAGAAAGTTCCGCTTCACTCAGCCGCGCGACTTGATCCAGTTCTTCGCCAGCTCCGGTTTCGGAGGACGAGGCTACGACCTCGCGGTGCGGCAGATTGATTGCGGCCCGTTCGTTCCCGTGCCCAACTGCGGGGGCGTATATTCAGCCCCGCAGTTTCGACTAGTTAGTCCGAACTATCCTCAGCCCTACTTGCAGAACACGTACTGCGTATTTGTCATCCGAGCGTCTTCCAGACGCATCTGTGATCTTGAGTTTCATATCCAGGACTTCAACCTTGAAACATCTCAGAACTGTGAAAAGGACAGGCTTGAGATTGGAGACCGTGAAGTACTTTGCGGCCACACAACAGGAACTGTGCGTTACAGGGACTTCTTAGGAGAGCTCCGTATTCGCTTCATTACTGACAATGTGGTCAATGACCGTGGTTTCAACATTCTTGTTACTCAAGTTCCATGTACTTCCAATCCTGTGTCACCTATCCTTCCACCAGTTCCACCAATTGTACCTCCCATCTATCCTCCCATTGTACCTCCCATCTATCCTCCCATTGTGCCTCCCATCTATCCACCAGTCCAGCCAGTTCCCCCGATAATCCCCCCAATCCCTCCTTACCTCCCGCAATGTTGTAATCAGTACTACGGAGGGCGTCAGTCGTTCATCTCGAGCCCGAACTTCCCGCACTACCCGCACCGCGAGATAGACTGCGTGTACCGCGTGCCTCGCTTCGGCCCACAGACGTGCCGACTGCGACTGCACTTCAGTTACTTCTGGGTTGGCGATGATCCCGGCAGATGTTCGACAAACTGGCTGGAGATCGATGGCAGGAGGTTCTGTGGATGCCAGACTGGCAGGGAGTTGGTGGTGTGGTTCAATCAGTGGGAAGGTGTCAAGATGCTGCGGTACAGAAGTGGGGTGGGGATTGGAAAGAACAGTCTGCAAGGATTTGTTTTAGAGGTTCGTCAAGAGGAATGTTTTGCTAGGAAGTCCGACGGGAACGTATCTATTATAGAAAATTATAGACAAACTAGAAGCAACAGTAACTTCACCGACAAGAACACTGGTCTTGAAGACGTCAATATTGTTTTCCCCGAAAACTCTGTCGTTAACTCTGGAAGTAGAGACAACGCCCCGACAGACGTGATATTACTGGAGTCATCGGAAGTACAACGTGATACCAATATCTCGCTAGGAAGTGAAAGCGATCAGCTTTTAAATTTCCAAGGATTAATCAACGGTACAAAAAGTGATAACCAAAAAGTGTCTGATGGAAAGGAGTTGTTGGAAAACCGTGTACTTGATCCACCCCCCTTATCATTGACGCTGCCATCGTTCCATCCGCCCAGTTTCTCGCCTTCGGTTACTTTCACTGCATCAACTTTCACTCCACTAGCGTCTCAAAACTTGACCCAGAAACCCGCCTCGTTATCACTTACGTCGCCTGATAACGCGCCCTCTGGATTTGCGCCGACCGTTGAGTCCAAGGAGGATCGCCACTTCCAACCGAGCTGTCTCGCGTCAGGCTTCCAGCAGTGGCTGCATCTTTCCAAGCAGTTCTTGTGGACGGGTCGAGCATCGTGTGCAGCGCAACCTCCAGTTCCACCCCCATCCGCCAGATGTAGGATATTCAATCAGCCCAGCGGATGGATCCAATCTCCAGGATATCCGCGACCATATCCGCACAACCTGCACTACTGCTATAGGTAGCTCTCTTTTTTGCTGATTTATGCGACATTGCCAATAAAATCAGTTGGTGTTTTGTTTCATTATCTCCATCTATCAATGTATTACCGATAACATCATTGGGAGATTGTAAAACTGGACCGACTAGTAGTTCTTCCAATGAACCAATATCATGTGGGTAATTCAATAATGTGAATTCAATATTTTAATACCGGTCTCGCCTAAACTCGCGCCGGCGTATAAACACTTTTTTTATTTTCATTTTATTTGAAATCGCCAACTGAATACAAATATTCCACAAGTGGGATTTAAAACATAACAAATTATATTTTAACTATTTTAACGTGCTAAACTATCTAAGGTGAAACATCCAGCTTAACTCTTGCGTTCACATTATTTCGGATTTCCCATCAGCGCACGCCAGAGTAATCAAAGCAGATTTCTTAGTATTGTCTTAAGTAGCGATATTCCATAACTCACACAGAGAAGAGTTCTATACGGGAATCTTTTACGTTTTGTCACCAAAACATCCTTCTTTGTCTACACATTACATTTAGTCATGGAAAGTGTCAGGAAGTATATCTGGGAAATGTTGTCACAGAGCAAACATTTACCTCGCTTCATTCCTCTCATAAGACAAACCATCAAGTGCGTTTTTTTAAATGTTGTTAGTTGAGGTGTTGAGAATATTACGTAAACTATTGACTTAGATTCGTGGTTTTATGTTTAGTTGAAAGACGGTGTTTGATTTTTGTTGACAATTCACAATACCCACTAAATAAGTTGAACTATTTGATCAGTTTAACCCTTCTCTCCTCGATTGATAATCGTCATTACAGAATGTATTCTTACGCTCAAATTGTTGCAGTTTTCGCCGTGCCCCGGGATATTGTTTCTTAGAGTTGAAAATGGCAGACTTCTCGTTGGAAAAAAGTAAATTGTGTTCCAAAGATTACTTCCTCCTTAACGGCAAGCAACACTACTGTGGAACATCGCTAGCCGGAACCACAAGTAAATGAACTTTAACGCTAAGGCCCGGTTGTACTATGTCCCGTTAAGTTAGCGGTAGGATTTATCAGTGGTTACCATGGCAATAGCCAATGAAAACATTCTAGACGGCTATAGCCCGAACTCTATCTCCCGTTATGGGACATTGTACAACCGGTCCTAAGTTTTTGACAACGTTTCCACTCACCCAAAATTGATATAAAGATAAACGAAATACTTGATTCGCTTCTTCAGTAAGGTTTGACATGACGTCATTCAACTTCGCCAACGTGTACCTCGTGTCGGACTCCTACATCAGTGACCGTGGTTTCCGCGGCTTCTACCGGCAACTGCCATGTCGCGTTCCGCCGCGACCGCCGGTGCCGATCTGCAGTCGAGTGTTCCCGGAGCAGCAGTTCAGGTTGACGCACACGAGTCTGGCCGTGGGACAGGAGTGTGTGTTCACGATCATCAAAGCATGTCCGGCAGTCACTCAAGTACAGATCTCGTTCATCAACTTTAATCTGGTTTGCGGCGTGGAGTACCTTCTGATTGGAGGGCTGCCGTTTTGCGGTGATCTTACTGGACAAGGAGGTACGAACGGGTGTGCATGAATACAATTAGCTTAAAAAATTGTTTTAGATTGAGTTGTAGATACGTACAATAGTCTAACACAATTGTGTACTTTTACAGAAGCTATAAACTTCTTTGGTCCAGAAATTCAAATGGTGTACATATCCGGTCTTACTGGAGGAAGAGGGTTTGACCTTTACGGTTTCCAAGGACCAATCTGCGGTGTACCCGTCCCTTGTGAGTATACAGAGTGTTATCACTGAGATAAGGTGCTTTGGTGTCTCAATAATATGGAGACTTGACAATGAGTGTGTTTTGCTCACAGTGAACGTTCCTATCTCTCGAGCTCTGAAGGAAGACAGCTCGTCGGCAGCAGAACGCCAACTTGAAAGCTCCAACACCACGTCAGTAAACAAGGACCATGCGCTAGAATACATACTAACTGCATGAATACTTCGATACGTGCCGAGTAGAAATATTCGTCTCCCAGTTGTTGTCACATTTCTATAAGCTTGCGATTTTGCGATTATCGCACGAAAAGTAAGAGGGAACATTAACTGAGGGTTGTGCTAAATAGGTCATAAACTTGCATATCAGAAAATGTTTGTTCCGCTCAACTGCTTCCATATGTATTTATTGTTAACTACTAATTAAACTGTCATATATATAATTACTCCTGGTTGTCAAAATTACCGGCTGATACAAATGATGACACATTTTTAAATTTAAACTACACTTATCGATGGTTGAATCTGTAAGCATGTGATGCTACTAGTATTTCAATCAATTAGCTATGAATTCTAAACCATTGATAAACTCATGGTTTTGTAACATTTAGACATACGTGTAACATGAAGCAATGTTGCAAGTACCTACACTCCGTTTAGTATATTCTTATTTGCACTGATCAATTTTATATTTTCTGATCCTATTCAATCAGGGAGAGTTATTCATCTACTTTCATTCGCACATGCATTTATTTTATGTGGAAGTTCCGATTTGCTTAATTTAGTTACAATATTTATTTTTGTTCTTTTTCATTTTCGGCGCCGTCCTAGAAAACGGATGTTGGTAAAGACCGCAGAAGCCGGCCGTTTCCTGAAATCATGTAAAATGTATAGGTATAGTACATATAGGATGCACATCTTTTCAACAAATGTTTCGATTGATATTTATCTTTTCACTGTGGCTGTTTCGGTTAGCTCATTCTTCGTGAATTAAAATTATTTCTCGATCGTTTTTAAATACCTACCTACTGTTGTTTTGACTTATCGCCTTTAATTCCTTGTTATAAGTTTCGTTCGCATCTAAGTATCAATATTCATGTTAGGTGTACGATATCGTTGAATGCCACACCTGTTGCAAAAGTTGACTGTGCGTTGCGAGTTGCCGCCCTGCGCCTCGTGGAGGGCGATCAACAGCTGGAACACGTCCTCCTTGGTGGGGTTGCAGATGTAGCGGGAGTCCTCCCGATGTCGCGTGTTCTGGCGCTTCCACGGGTAGCGGCGGTAGTAGCGCGACCGCTTCACATCGCGCCCACTCAACAGCTGTAACGTCGTCATCGCCTGTCACAAACATTTTGTCACAGATATTGGGATGGATACATACATTTAGAAGATTTTTACCAGATCCAAATTCAGATCAAATTCTGAATGTGACCGTACAATAATACCTACTGCCGTACCAACCATAAGGATTCTGAACCACATTTTTTAATATAGTATCTTTCGAATCAACATATAATTTATGTAGAGTTTGAACACACGATTGTTTTGAACTTCGACGTTGAGTAACTTCGAATTAAGATTTGAATATCTGATCTGTAATATTTTGAATGTAGGAACATAGTCACCTGGTCCTCCTCGAGGGCCTGCTGCGGGGCTTGGGGCTCCTCGATGTAGACCAGGGGGCTGTCCTGGTCAGACCAGGGCGGCTCTCTGAGGAGGCTGTCTAGATAAGATGCCAGCATGGACATCTCAAGATCGCTGACATCTTGTCCAGGCTCTCGCTCCAGGGACCCTGCAAACACAACAGTGTGAGATACTTGGCTCAATTACTTTTTCGTTTTGCTCTTTCTCTGTATTACCTAATTATTAATTAAACCCGAGGGCGTGTTGTTAGTAAAAGGTGTTGTAAAACTCGGTCATGCAGGAGCAATTTGATGTGCCCAAAGGTTAATTTAATACACAACAAAGAGAGAGTTTTCGACAAAGTTGTCTACAAAGTGCAATCTCTCCCGCCATGATGCTCAGAGGTGTGTTTAGAGACAGGACTTGGTATAAAGGCATCTTCTCTATCAACTTGGAGCCCGAGGAGGCTGCCATATAAATGCGATCTCTCGGAGCGTGCGATCAGTCTAATATCTAATCGCAGACTTGTAACTTGCATCGTGATTTTAGTAGTAGGAAATGTTTTTAGTTTATATCTTAGCCTTCTGGTAGCAGCCTTACATATCTATGTAGAATGTATTCACAGTAGAAGAAAGCATTGATATGCAAGTGACACCTCCGAGAGAAGAAAGGGGAGTTGATATGATTTTCCTTTCCGCTTTCACCGGCTGAGAAGGATATTGGCTCCGCCTCGACCGACTTTATTAGATTCCTCCGTCTCGTGTTTGGATCCAGTGAATTATTCTTCTCACTTGATTTTCCGCCTGATTTACATGATTCAAACAATTGTGCATGGAGATTTCCGTCGCAATCTTCACCAGAAGCGTCACGAATGAACTGTCTGTCTTCATGACGGATCTACTATACTCTCTTTATGAAGGAAGTTAGGAAAAGGAAAGGAATCACGAATCCGATAGACGAAAAGACGAGCTTGTACTTTAATATGATTGTTTGATTTAAAGACGTGGTATTGCACCTTGAAATCTGTTTGTCGCCTCCTCTGCGAGCACTTGAGGCAGGCTCCAGTGGAAGGCGAAGGTGGCGCCGAGTAGCGTCAGAGACACCAAGCCCAGCATCTCGACGCTTCTTGGCTCACAACTGGAAAATGACAATCGAATTAGCCTTCGTGTAAAGTGACTAGGAGAAACGTTGGTTTTAATTCCATGCACGAATCTCGAGCACAGGACGATGTCAAGAATACGATCCATTATTTCGTTTTCTGATTATACTGCCACAATCTGCAAGAAACAGGCGGGTTTCGTAAAAAGTCTCACATTTTTTTCTTTGTGTTGTGAACATTATACTCTCACTATATCTAACATGAAAAACGTTTTGTGCAGTTTTCTGTAATCTAGTTCAGACATTCCACATACTCTATAATTTAATTAAAGCACGAAATGGGAATGAGCAGCGAGTGGCCGGGAAAGTTCTCCCCCCGACTAACAGCCAGTCGTTAAACCCTCAGGTGTTTTATAGCCACTTCACTCTGCGTTATGTAAACCCAGCTTTAATGAAAATTCTAATTGTTATACTTATTCCGATAATTATTACCAGTTCTTGTAGATCGTTCGTAATGGCACTTATATTTAAAGATAAAAAAAATAGTCACATGAATTCTTTTGTGAACTTTTCTCATGTTTTATTATTGTATCCAAGGGCATGTTTCATTATCAAATTATACATTTCTGGTAACACTGTACGCAGATTTGAAGGGATGTTTTGCTAAATCAGTGGCTCCCTTGAGAACGCAGAGTCGTTAATCCTCAGAAATTAATAACAACATGGTGTGTATATAAAATATTGCTCAGCGCTTCTTTCTATTCTAAAGAATTTAATTAATTTTGTGGCATTATTCGCGGCATGTAAAGGGGGGTGATGTATGTGTGTGTAGCCATAAGCACAGTCAGAGGCACCATCATTACATCGGAAAAGAAGTTGCTTCAATTACTTTTGAACGTTATTTACTGATTTTCAGACATTCGAATATTTACTTGTTGGCGAAATATTAAAATGAGATCTTTCCCTGATGACATCCTTTTTGAAAGTTTCTCTGACTGCTTGTTTCACACACTGTAACATAACTTAACTTATACGTTACAACCTCAACAGAGTGGTCACAGCCTTTTAAATTATAGTGTTGAAAAGACAATGCGCCAGTATGTTGATGTGTCTTCTTTACAATACCTAATACAGAATGTTGCCAGTTGCAATTCATTTTTATTTATGGATCGGCTGCTAATTGACCTTGACATATTCTATCAATGTTATTCCTGCCTGATCCATCATTGTTATCTGGAGCAGAACAGAAGAATGGCGGTTGAAACACATGAAGATTGGTGACTTAGATGTCATCGGTGTAGATATTCTTGATGAAGGTTGTGTATGATGATCAAGTGTCATAGTGAATGTACTTGTTCTTTGCTCAATATTCTTCCTGATGACATCCATTTTGTTGGGAGCAGATGAATGACTGTTGAAACACATGAAGATTGGTGACTTAGATGTCATCGGTGTGGATTTTCTTGATGAAGGTCGTGTATTATCAAGTGTCATAGTAGTACCTAAATAAATTTGCTCTTTGAGAGAATGACCGTATAATCAGTTCAAGAACTTAATGTTTTGAAATGAAAATATTGCTTTTTGGAACCAGTGAATGAAGGATTTGACACCATCTCTACATTCGTCAACAGATTGTATGACCGTTGAGACACATAAATAGCGGTGCCGACTTCGAGTTGAGACGAGCAGCGTTGTGTCATTGCTCATTATAATTATTTATTGTGAACATGTCCAGTCCTAAGAGAACGGCCATTGCGCCTCTTGAGTTTACACGATGAGTTTCTACATTACCTACATTTACATCTCAGAGTATATTTACATATTGAAATCAGATCAGTACTCTCTAGCCAGGGCACACACAAAGAGCTAATTGAGCGACACCAGGGCAGAATGAAAAGCATTAAGCCTTCATTTACAGTAAACTGAGTCACCAAATCACAATAGAATTTAATTAACTGATGAAGATTTCCATAACTTCTGTGTCCTTTTGGTATGTGACACATTTCACACTAATACTGTTATCCAGGAGTTGGCAATGCATCAGTTGAATTATCGGCACATGGATAATGTGAATATCATGTTGTTGTGAGCAATGGCCGTTGAAACACATGAAGATTGGTGACTTAGATGTCATCGGTGTGGATATTCTTGATGAAGGATGTGTATGATCAAGTGCCATAGTAAATGTAATTGTTCTTTCCATATCTCTACATTCGTGAACAGATAGTATGACCGTTGAGGCACTGCTGAAAAAATACTCGACATTATTATTACTTATTATAAATATGTCCTGCTCTAAGGCCATTTAAGAGCCACAATGTCGCCTCTTTAGCCTGCATGATGAGTTTCTACATTCTCAGAGTGAAAAGCACACATATTGAAATCTGATCGGTACTCTCTAGCCAGGGCACATACAAGAGCTAATTGATAGACTTGGGCAATAAAAATAGTTTAAATTCCTTTGTGCTTTCATTAACAATAAATTGAGTCACAAATCACAATAAAATTTAATGACCTGCTATAAAGATTTCCATAACTTCTGTGTCCTTTTGATATGTGACACATTTCACATAATACTGTTATCGAGGAGTTGGCAATGCATCAGTTGAATTATCGGCACATGGATAATGTGGATATTCTTCCTGATAACATCCATTTTGTTGTGAGCAGAAGAATGACTGTTGAAACACATGAAGATTGGTGACTTAGATGTCATCGGTGTGGATATTCTTGATGAAGGTTGTGTAAGATGATCAAGTGTCATATTAAATGTACTTGTTCCTTGCTCTTTACTCAATATTCTTCCTGATGGCATTCATGTAGTTGTGAGCAGAAGAATGACTGTTGAAACACATGAAGATTGGTGACTTAGATGTCATCGGTGTGGATATTCTTGATAAAGGTTGTGTATGATCAAGTGTCATAGTAAATGTAAGTGTTCTTTCCATATCTCTACATTCGTGAACAGATAGTATGACCGTTGAGGCACATAAACAGCGGTGCTGAAAATTGAGTTGAGACGAGCAGTGTTGTCTCATTGCTCGAAATTATTATTGCTTACTAGTTATTATTATTATTTATTTATTTATCAACAACAGAATACAGGATTCCACATGTGTGATATGATACATTTTTGGACTTCACAGAACAATCACAAAGGCATAGAACATAAAATAAAACATAGAATCGTGGAACTTAAAACATAAAACATAATACACATATCATAAATCTTAGACATTGTTGGTTATGATGGTAATGTGGCACGATTGGTTGATTTACAGACAGGTATGATAAAACGAAAAATAATTTACAAATTATGGCTGGACAATGGCAAGTATGACTGAGGTATTTAAACAATATTGTTGTGTAACAAATGGTATTTAACTTTCAATAATAGACTTGTAAAAACTTTTTAAAGTTGTTTGAATTTGAATTAAAACTTGTTTGAATTATAGATTGTAAATATGTCCTGTTTTAAGGCCATTGTAGCCACAAGGTCAACTCTTTAGCCTGCATGATAAGTTTCTACATTCTCAGAGTGAGAACTGATCGGTACTCTTTAGCCTACAACTGCACTGCTGTCGCCTAGCAATTTCTTCCATATACTTAACATTGAAATAATTGCTAGGCGACAGCAATGCAGTTGTAGAATCCAAATATGGTTTTAAAAAATGCGTTTATTTGTGCTTTAATTTACAATAAATTGAGTAACCAAATCATAATAAAATTCTATTATTTCTGTGTCCATTTGGTATGTGACCATGTCACACATAATACTGTTATCCAGGATGGTTGAATTATCAGCACATGGATAATGTGGACCTGTTGATATTCTGACAAACAGAATGCACATTTTAAAATTATTCTAATTAAAACATTATTCGTATAAGTAAAACGTGAATACAGAGACAGTGAATCTACTTAGATAAGTCGAAAGCTGATAGTGATAAGTTATTAAAATGTGTCTTGTGTTAATTACAACATTGGTTACAATAGAACATTAAGGTTTGCTTCGACTGGCGTTGGATTTGATTGGATTAGTCTGTTTCCAGTCCTCGCAATCCCGAGGGATCTTGCAACACGTCCTCGCCCAGAGTAATCATGCCGTCAAATAGCGGGGGTGGAGGATCAGAACAATGTGGGACGTCGCTTCTATTAGAAACACTTATTTAGTTTCCCGGCCGATCATATTAGTCACTGGTTACATTATTACATCAATTAATCTTTCGTTTACCAATTGCCTTCTGTGCTATATGGAGTAAACGTTTAATGCATATTTAATTGATTGCTTTTGGCTTGGTTGACAGTGTGGGTGGATCGATCGGTGTCACCACACTGATGTGTTGGAGTTACTACACTCGATGATTAATTCTCCTCGTTGTTTGCTCTACGTCATCAAGTGGGACGTCTTGTAAGAGGTGGTTGGACAGGACCAAGTGTTGACCAAGTGAATGTATACGTAGTGTTTACTCGATGTGTCATGTGTTCTTTTCTTTCATCTAAATTTGAGTATTTTCGTAAGCATTATGATTAATATGCCTTCAATTACATTATATACTTGGAATGTAGAATTGCACCTGTTGCACGATATTACGTGGTTAACAATTTGCTTTATTTTATTTCAATAAATATTATTTTATGACATTATACATTACGACTCGTTGTCGATGTTTATTATCAATTATGTAACTCTTACTTTTAAAAGTATACGTAGGTATATATGATAGGGCAATTGTTGTACCGAAAACTATTCAAATTCAGATCAAACTATAAAAAGTAACGTGTAACGCTATTTTTGAGTTCGTAATTCCTGGTCAACAGATTCACCAGGGAATACACAAAAGTAATCTGCAAATATCACCCCAGAATGGATCGACGGTTTGTAGATCACTAGATCTTGGCCTGGCAGGTGAACAATGTGAGGAATGGAAAAAGCATGTATTGTGTTTCGGTCAGTAAGGAATTCTATGAGGGGACCGACATTTTTCGCTACACTTATTAACTGGGGCACCCCTGATGTGTGAGGGGGGGGGGGGGGGGGGGGGGGCAGGTGAGAACGAAACTCCTGAAGCTTCACCTGTTGTAAATGCAAACCATGCTGAAGCGAGAGATGGAGAATGCACTGACGCTTTCTACAACATTGTATATATATTGTGTATTTCATGTGTTCTATTGAATAAAGTTCTTTGTTATTATTACGATCAAATAATGTGAATGCTTTATTTATGTACTTGATAGAAATTTAATCACCTTCAATTACCACCTGGTTAATGACATGGTGTTGAATTTTGTTGCCTTGAGAATCTCTTATTTCGAAATAAAGTAAGATACAACAGAACATGCGATTTAGTTGGCAGATGAATTCTAACATCTTCTTGGGGGCACCAAAGTATATTGTTCCAATGTACACTTGGCCAAACAAAACTTGAACGTTCAATAAATCTGATAGGCTGATAAATGTAAGATCGCACCATCGAAGTCAGTCTAAGCGATCTCATTGTCTCACTCTAGTAGGTGACCTCACATTTCAATGATAATAACCAGAGCTGGGTAAGTTACCAAAAAATAGGAACGCGTTAAAGTTACGTTACTTTCCGAAAAAACTAGTCAGACTAGTCACTAGTCAGAGGAACTGGCAGTTCCTTTTCAATGAAAAGTTACTTTGAAAGTTACTTGACCATTTTATTTCCGGAAAGCAGCCAATTTGCTAAAATACAAATTCAGGCTGTAATTTTTCTCTGTGGAAAACAAAATTTTCAACGAAATTCCTCCCAGTAAGCAGGCTTGCATCTAATTCTACTCCCTCCCCCATGCCACGGCAGGGTTGGTCAAGTGCAAGTGAGAGGGCGAACTGGTGACGCACTAAGCATGAACGGCGTGATTGGAATGCGGTTTTGTGCAGGTGGCCTAAAATTCCTTATCAGAGAAAATCAGGTACATATTTGAGGGCGGAAATGGTGTAGTTTTGAATGTTGAGGGAAGGTACATTCTGCTCTAAAAGTAACTGCAAAAGGAACTTTTATAAACGTGAAAGTTCCACAACAAAAAGGAACTTTACACGTTACTAAGTTACTTCTATCATAGCAAGAACGCGTTACTGTAAAAGTTACAAAAAAGTAACGCCTTACCGGTAACGCGTTATTTTCGTTAAGTTACTACCCAGCTCTGATAATAACAAGCTTTGATTGGTTATGATGGGACATGACCAGCAGTCATTCAAATTTGGTCAACGTTCAAGTTTTGTTTGGCCGAGTGTACATGAATTAAATTATAGCTACATAATTAATTTACATTGATGAGCACTTGTCATGGAAGTTCGTTACTTTAGTTCTGTTATTCTAAGGAAAATATCTTGTACAATCAAGGACAGAGACAACAGCCATGTCAGATTGACGTGATGAAATAAATATGTTAATTATTGATCCCAGACGATTTCACTCTCTTATGGATTTATTACAAAAGAGTATATCGCTTTGCAATTCTCGCCTCCGAGTCAACTAATGATGATACCTGGCCATGCTAAGCAGGTATGACTGAGATTTTGAATACTATCTTTTTTTTTGTCTGGGGTTTAAGGTGGCTGTAGATTACGTGACGTATATTACAGCCACCTTAACATCGCACTGTTCTGCAGCGAGGCTAATGGCGACGGATGAATGATTATGATTTTTCTGATGATAAATTAAATTGTTGGGAAGATTTGTACATGGCTGTTTTGAATATCAACATTCTATGTTTCTGAAAATTTTCACTTACATTTTATCAACTTACAATGAAAATTTAATTTTAGGCCATTTCCAACATTTTAGACGGTATACACTTTATGATAGATAGATTTTTATAAATTAGGTAAGATGATTTAGACAACTCTGAGGTCCGTCTGTCTCCAGTCGTCGTTGATTGTGTAAATGCCGGGGAAACTGATGATTATTGTTGACATACAAACTCTCGCTATCAGTGCACTATTTATATTTCCATGCTGTCTCTTAGGACCCTCCCATCATCCCCTTCCACACCGTTACTGGAACTCCCAGAATGTTTACTTGCAACTTCAGTCGGTTTCAGTGCCCCTGGTTTTATGCAAAACTCATAACATTGATGGTGTGAGAAAGCAAATTGTGCCTCTACCGATCAAGTTAGAAAAAAAGTTTCAAGAGCAAAGTTGCTTGAAATTAAATCTAGTTTAAGCGTCGTTGAACCAATTTTTAAAATTATTAGTTTTATTTACTCAATAATTACGCAACATATAACTACTTATAACTTTAAGGTGATTAAAAATTTCAAATAAGTGGTCAACGCTGCATAATCTGCAATTCATTCTCCACAACTTTGTCGCTTTAACATCTAGTCTATCTTCAACGAGACGGGACGATAACTGCTTTCCAGCCGAGGTCCTCATTCAGAGGCTCTTCCTTCCCCTTAACCGACAACAATAAGGTCATAAAATGTATAATAGATACTTACTTAAAAGTAACGATCATAAATAATTATTCCCAATGAATCCAAGCAGACGATATTAATTTTACTTGTGAGAGTAAGCCTATTAATTAATTACGTAATGGCTCTAGCCATATGGCAAGCAAATTAATTTACAAATCCAATCATATTTTGGATTGGCGGAAAAATGGCGACTACAGAAATAGCGAAAACCTGGGTTGGAAAAATTACATGACGATGACAGAAACAATTGCGAGGATTTACAGACATACCTACCCGGAAAAATAGAGAAACGAAAAAATGCTCATTCAAGCGCTCGGCCGTTTTAGCAAATTGAGAGAGAAAATTGTTTCATAATGAAACTTTGAATGTTGATAGGATGTTCACATGATCAGTCTGATTGTATATTAGTAGCACTTTTTCATTTGTGCTTCGTGCCTTGTTTATTAGGCGCCAGTCATTCAACAAAACCCCGAAAAACTATGAAATTTCCGATACGATTGGATACGAATCATGATTAGATAAAAGACAAACTTAGGGTCAATTAGGTATTTGGCACATTTTTAAAATTAGATTTCATAGGGCACCCAGAGAGACAAGAAAATATACAATTTTCACCAAAAAAATCTAATTATTACCATTTATTACTAATTAATAAAGCAAAAAATTAAAAATGTACCAAGTGATAACCCTAAGTTTTTCTTTTATCAAATCATGATTAAAATTTCAAACCATTTCGTCAACCCATTTTGTCTCCAATAGTATCCAAAAAAGTGGCTGCAACAAGCAAAAACAACTCTCGCGCTGGCTCTACCTTCTTTGAGGAATTATGACATGACAGTTTTTTGAACATGTAATGCTTTAGGGGGGATACTTTATTAAATCAGAGTTACTCAATATCAATTAATCAATGTTAGCATTTCAAAATCAAGACGAACAATGTGGGCATACTTACGTTGCTTGTCAACTTACCGCTAAATGGCAATTTCTGTCAAATAAAAAAAGAGAAAGTAATTTGGTCAAGCGTATACGAAAAGAACCCCATTCTCAACCCCCGAAAAAGATGAAATGTGACATGTCTACCATCTAACAACCACAAGATTAAAATCACTTTTGAAGTTGATGCAAAACTACCCTGACTGCCCTAACAAATCTGCTTTGGCTTCGAATAGCAATACAATATTTTATTACAACACCTTGTACTGACTAGACTAGCGCTGTCTGTTGAGCGCCACAAATGACACAATAACAAATCATAATAACTATTTATCTGCAGTTGATGTTAATTTATAGAATATGTATCTGCTTCAATATCTGCTATGCATATAAGTACATGCATTACTTCATTATAATGTACCTATAGTATAACGGAACAGGTTGGGTGAGTGGTTAACGCTCTGAACTTGTATTCCGGAGGCCCGGGTTCGATTCCCGCGACCGTCCTTCCTGACTGGGGTCTTTTCGTGGTTTTCCCTCAGTCGACAGGCAAATGCTGGGAAGGTACCCTACTAATAGGCCACGACCGCCTCCTTCCCACCTTCCATCCTTACCTACTCTTCACCATCATCTCCCAATAATCATCATAATCATTCATCCGTCGCCATTAGCCTCGCTGCAGAACAGTGCGACGTTAAGCCCCAGACAAAAAAATGTACCTAGTATACCTAATATAATATTGTCGCCGATTCTTCCGCATAAGAGCGCCATTATTTCCGGCGACATTTTTTCCGTTTACCAGTAAAATAGTAACATTGCAATAATTAGTACCTACAAAGTTTCTTGTTCAACAATTTGAAAAGTGTGAAGTGTCATAACCCAATGCACGTTTGCTAGAAATTAGAATAAGATAAGACCGATACGATTGTGATATGCATTACTTTTCTCTTGTATGAACATGTACCTTGTCTTGTCATGTATTTTGCATTACCTTTGTTTCAAATCCATTGAACACCAAATTAAAACATTCATCATAATGTTCTCTAGCAATAATATTTTGATCACAATGTGGAACCAAGTAAAACTACACAAGTGCCCCCATAAAATGTATAATAATAATAGATCCGTTATACCTACTTTTTCTACATATTTAAATTTGATGCCTTGTATTTTAAAACTATTTTTGCATTGGTGTTGAACTTCTTGGATTGGTTTTCAAGAACCTACGTTTTTCCGTTTACTTTCAATGATACCAACTCGGAAATGTTCAATGAAACTTATGCACTGCATCGATTTTTTTTTTTAAATTTATGAGAATTATTTTATTATTGGGGCACGAGTTAAAGAGGTACTTGAACTTAATTTTTTCTAAGAATTAATTGCCTCTGGCCACATTATAATTAAAAGAACACTCACCTCCTGTATTCTTGTTTTCTTTTCTGCCCTCGTGAGTCTCTTTGATGTGTCTGCGGACCAACTGTTGGACGTCGGCACACGATTGACGACGTCGCTGTGTCGAGGCGTCGGTCTTATATAGGCGTCGCGGCGACCGGCGCAGGGCGTCGTTGCCCACGAACCTGCGTCGTCACTCGCTGGAAGTGTGTTATTCATGCAATGCGAAACTTTCGGCATTCCTTTAGTTCATAAATATACCGGGTTGCGCAAAAAATACGAACAATAAGCGAGACATCGATGTGACGAAACTAATGCATACATTGGGCTAAAAATTTCACATAATATAAACATCATACTAAGGTTTAATGTGTGAAAGTTTTGAAAACATTACTTTTTTGGGGAAAAAGATGCAGCTGCTCGAATTAGATTGCCGAAAAATCGATAATACGAATCTCAAATCTTTTCGAATCTCGTAAAGAAAACGTCCATTGGCCGAGACGCTGTTTCTTCAAAACTTCTTACGATATCACTCTGAAAATTTTAAATTTTAAACAAAATATATTTCTATCCATTATGTAAAAATAAATTTCAATAGATTGGGATCAATGGAACGCAAGTTACGGTGTCTTCAAGTTGAGCCTACAAGCAAAATATCAAGCATAGATAAGTGTAATTGAGGGGCCTGGTGCAAAAATAAGTCTAGTCCACTTTTCGTCATTTTGTAGTTAAGCGCGGGATAATTACCTATAAGTATTTTAGAGCCGTCATTTTGGTGCAAAAACATGTCGAGTCCCGACATGCCTGACCTGGCTATACGCACTGCAAAGTCATGATTACTCTGATTTTGTGTCAAAAACCTGTCACGTCCTGGACCTGACAGCTTTCTGCCACAAATGAGAAGGCGGTGTGTTTTTTCAATAGAAAATAGAAAATGAAGTTGAAAAATAATTTGGTGCAAAAACACTGCAAGTCCAAAATTATCCCATGGGGTACAAAAAAAACACCCTTTGATTAAAAAAAAAAAAATCTTAAATGAAGCACAAGATGTTACATTTTAATAAAAATTATTTTTAATTTTTAAAATGAGTGAAATAGTTTTTCTGAATTTATAAAACTTAAATTTCAAATAACTTTTAATAACACATTTGTGACGTGACTTGTTTTTGCACCAGGCCCCTCAATTATCTCACGCTATAATCCTGCTTTTAATCTGAACTTCAAAGTATAGATCCATACCATAACTTTCGTTCAATTTATTCAAATGTATTGAAAGTTTTACACCAATGATGGCAATATATTTTGCACAAAATTTAAATTTAAAGCCTGTTATTAGCGTATAGTGTTAAATAAACAGCGTCCCAACCAAGGCACGTTTTCTGGACGCGCTCTATTTGAGCTCATCGATTTTTCAACAACCAAATTCGAACTGATGTCACCTTTTTCCCACAAAAGTAATGTTTTTGAAACTTTCACACATTAAACCTTCGTATGTTGCATATATTATGTGAAATTTTCAGCCCGATGTATGTAGTAGTTTTCGTAACAGCGATGCCTCCAGCCTCGGCCATTATGCGTTTTTTTCAGCGCCACCTGGTAGTGGTAACAAACTCCAAGAACTCTGAAATGTTTGTAAGTATGACAACTACACTGGACTCCTTTCCAGTCAAATTTAAAATTTAAAGTTTAAATAAATAATTGTCCCTCTGTCATAGACGTATTAGTTGCAAGTGGCCACTAATAAATCTATGGTTCTATCAATCAAACACATAAAACGCGTTTCGCGTCTTTTCACAGACTTGTGATTGGTAATAAGAAAAAGACGCGAAACGCAAAACTCGAAGCGCGCTTTATGTGAAACCAGCTTTAAAAGTTATTTCGCTATCATGGTGCAGGTGAGAGAAGATAAAATAATAAAATATGTGTGTTATTCTTTGTTGGTATAGCGCATGTTTTTCAGGTAAATGTGTAATAATCTTTCATTAAAGTTTTATTGATAACTAGGTAATTGATGACTAGTATTGCTAAGGAAATTGAGAATTGAATTCGAACGCCAACGTTTGTTTCCTTGCAAAGCACTTTTAAAAAGTAAATCGATAGTCATTAACCTTCCGTTGTCGCATCTGTGGTGATGTGCCACTCGTTCACTTCCGCTGTCATGACGTAGGAATTACGTAAATGTGGTAACGCCCTATGTCCGGAACAAAGTCAAGCTGGACAAAGATTTTTGCGTCAAATGAGATTTAGATAGTTTTTTTCTCGTATTTTTGGTATACCAGGGGTGGGATTACATAAAATGATAACTTCCTTTTCACAGTGACAATTGCTTCTCACTCAATGCTATTCACGGCCTTCTAGGGACTTGTCACCGTGACAAGGAAGTTATCATTTTATGTGATCGCACCCCAGGTTACATTTTCTCCTCTCGAGTGGAATATTGAAATTGTTATTTTCAAAAGTTCAAAATTCAACAATGTAACAATTGCCAAACCGTCATATTGCCAGTGCCCCATGTTTGGTTCTCATTACACTATTCAACAAAAATAAATGTTCACCCATGTTGAGAAAAAGAAATAATGTAGATTGACCCTTGTACCAGGAACCTACAGTTAATGATAGTTAGTGGTGACCTTTTGTATAAAATTGCTTGAATTCTGCTCTGAACACATTATCTTGTATGTTATGTAATGCGGATTTGTATTACGTATGGGCGGCATCATAACACGTCTAATACGTATATATATTACTAATTCCAATGCGAACTTTGATATCAACACTAACTATGATGAGGTTCTAAAGCGTGTGATTACTGTTAAGTGTCTATTGAGAATAGTCGAATCACCGGAGACCTTTCCCTCTCTGCTGGGACAAGACGGGACGAATGATTATATTTCCATCTTTTCTTCTCCTATGTTTTATTAGTTCAAATGGCACATTACTATTTAAAATATATATTTTTAGGATTTCGTTGAACGTCGTGACATTTCACTGAGCTTAAAAACTGATCAAAGCGTACAACAATGTCCCGATAATCTAAGATTAACTAGGTCTCATAAACTCCACTGAGTTTTTAATGAATACTTTCTGTAGGTTGATGGTAATACTAATCTAATAATATTTGTGTTACAACGTTTCACTGAATGCAGTGAGCTCTAATGCAATTGATCAGAACTCTATCACAGTAGGACTAGGGTGTATCGGCCTCGGTAGGTTCAGCGTCAGCGACAGTTGGTTGCTCCCCGACAACCTCTGTGGTGGGCGGTGGGGCCGGCACACTCGCCGTCTTCCGCTCGGACTTCATCGTCCTCAGCACGCCGATGATCTCGTCAGCCAGGCGGTACATCTCGTCGACAGTCTGATAACAGCAGACAACCACGTTATCACATGATTTGAGCTGTACAGTCATGGAAATATATTCGGTAAACGCACCTTTCATCCCACACCACATTCAAACAACTTTGCCAGTGTTACGGGTCGGGGGGAGGAACTACTAACGTGTAATACTAAACTAAACTAACGTAACTGCATGGACCGGGAGAAGGAGCGTTTACCGAATATATTTCCATAACTAGGATACATCAAACGTCAATAGTTTTTCGTTGCCTATGACTACGAAAAACGCTTCGTTGCTTTCGTTGCCAATATATGACTTATTGCACGTGATGATTTTAGGTTAGTTTCAACCAAAGATTGTTTCAACAGAACGCGCATCTTTATTCTACGAGACAGATTCTTAGGACGTAGCTGATTGACCATTCTGATTACGTTCTAATTTTAACTTCGTGCATCAGAAATGATCAATGTTTTATATTAAATGTATCTGCATTATAGATTTCTCAATGAAAACTTTAAAACATACGCGACGAAGAACAAAAACGAGTGTCCAGTTTGTCTCTATGCACTATAATTATGTGAATGTATACGCTGTGAATAACTGTTATTCTATTTGTACTCCACTGCAAGATATTTAAATTGAGCTCAATGCCCTTACACATTCCCAGTGAAATGTCACGTGTTTTGATTATAATCTCGTCTGATAATGTGGTTCCATCAAACATCTTAGATTACTTATTTTCATGCACTCGGGACGACAAGAGGTTCAGGTTTCACCAGAGCGAGAGGTTTGATTAGAGCAAAGATTAGAGTCATTAGCTGCTATCAAGCTGGTAGTCTCATTCCATTAATGATAGTTTTGAGCGTAAATGTTAACACAATAGTGGAAAACAAGTTATACTCGAAACTCTTAGGTATCGTATACAACATATTGGAATACAGATTGCATAATTATGATTCCAGACTTACCCAGTGTCAGTGACCTATCTTGAACCTATCAGTGTCCCCCCCCCCCCCCCCCCCCCCGCCTTTAGAGCTTTAGAGAAAATTAAGTTAATTATAAAACTTAATATGATAATTGTGAAAACATGAAGTGTTTACATTTTTAATTGTCCCTTCTCTCGAAATTTTAGGAACATTATTGAGCATTCGGTATTTTGGACTCTTAATGTGTTTTTCAAGAAATGAAGTCTTTCACTGTTCATTGTGAGTGTGGAAATGTCTGTCCTGTTTTTCGTTCATATCATGAGAGTCTTATGCTTACATAATATTGCTATTGCATATTTGTTGTACACACCCTAAATTTTGCCCCCCCCCCCCCCCCCCCCCCCATGTCTGAAATAATCAGTGAGAATTCAACCATGTGACGCTCACCGTGCACTTCCTCAGCATCTTGACGAGCGGCGCCTCGTATTTGAGCAGATCGTAGTCGTCCTCGGTGAACATGTAGCCCCTTGTGACGTCGTCCTCGTCCTCCAGGAGTTCCCGCTCCATGCGCTGCGTCTCGTCCTCGTCGGTGCGGATGATCATCGACGACATCCTCCGCATGAACTTGCTCGGCGTGAGACCGGTGACCAACTCGCGCTCCGTCTCGCCGAGGTCCTCGGTCTCCACGTCGAAGATTCTCTTGAAGATGGAGCGAGGTAGAGGCTTCACTCGCCGCTGAAAGAGCGAGAGAGAAAGATTCCGTCAGGTTGCAGTGCAGTGAAATGAGATTCATTGGAATATTTTTGTTGTAGCTGAAGCAACAAATCCAACGTTCACATGATGAAAAACATGGATCAGCGCATTAAAACTAAAATGAAAATAGTGACTCATTTATTGTATGTTGAAGTCATATTATGTTCAAAACATAATTTGTTTTCATTGTTCGTGCGTAATTTCTTGCACACATTCTATTTTACTGTCATAATAATATCGTAGAAGGACCGATTAACTGCAAATGTATGGAATCAAATAATTGTATTATTTGATTCCTGAAATATCACAAAGTTTTCATATCAGTATGTGAATCTCTTCAGCATATTGTTACTAATGTGACCGACGTGATCTTGCGTCTTTGATGGAAAAGAGCATCATTTGTTGCAACATTACAGTTTCAATTTACTTGCCTCATTGCTTAATATAGCTGCAAATTGGCATCCCACTTCTGCCACCATTTGTAATGTTGATGTTTTTTAATACGTTGTTTTCACAATCACGGAATGTCACACATACAAGTTGAATCATATAGCCATACCATACCATAGGTCGTCGTCAGGCACACATTCATTGTCCAATCAAGAAATTGTATTTCCAACCCACTTCTGCCTCCATTTGTAATATGGTGTCAATCAATCAAATCATTTAGTTTACATCGTTAAGTGCGTTTGTGTGAACATAAGAGACTCACCGTGGCCTTCCTCTCGTCGAGACAGGCTTGGGCAAGACGAGTGACCTTGATGACGGGATGGTCGTAGAGTTCAGCCGACGCCTCCTCCATCGGGATCCTGCCGGCGAGGATCAGCTGCTTCTCGCGCTCCACTTCAGCCGCCTGGCGGACAAGACGCACACCATTGCAAGATTAAACAAGCTAGTTGATCTCTCATACGTCATGTCGTACATTTTGAAGAGCATATTGAAGAAATCTATTTCACTCAAGAGTTCAGATCTCATTTACGGGTCACTGGACATTTGTCAACTTGCTATCCTCAGTGGTCCAACAACAATAAGCCAATTTCATTTTATTCGATTTCTGATTGGTTGTTTAGTTTAGAGGAACATAGGTAAATAATATAACTCAATCCGCCACAACCGAGTAAACAAACCGAGTTCACAAAGGAAAGTAGAAAACTAATAAAGAATCCCATGCCATCGGAGCAACATAATATATTTTTTTAATGAAAACTCTGTTTAATGTATCGGTTGTTTTGTTAGCATGAATTTTCATTTTAGAGTGCAAGAGAGATCGTGTTGTCTACTCGTGTAATCTTTCCACTTCTGCACGAACATTTTTCTGTAGTGACGCGTCCAACCAACAGTACATCATTCAGTGGCATGCCTCAGATGCATTTGCAAATGCAACATTTAAAATAATATTCTATTAATCGTATTATTTTGGGAGCTACTTGCTGTTGCTCAGCACGCCAATTGGTACAACGTCAGTATGTCGAGTGGTACGAACTATCATAAGCCATGCAGTTGTATGTGCTGGGTACTAAAATATTTGAACGACGTAGTGGTCTAATAAAGCATCAAAACTATTATTTTCAATTGCTTCTTCTGAATGCAATAATTAACTATAGAGCTCAGAAATCGGTATGTGAACTTGAGTGAAATGTTAGGTGTGTCTCTGCTCGGAACGTTACAAGCTTGACATACACATCAATACAATGATTCCTATTTCTGAATCCTTCCTTCACTTCTTCCTTCGCACCTTCTGCTGTTCATACTGAGGTGAAATGAACCAAGTCAGTCAATAAGCACCTCGTAGTGATTAGAATCTGTACCTCTCTGTCTTTCATGCGCTTCTTCTGCTGTTCCAGATGGTCCTCGTAGATGCGCTCCTGGAGGCGCTGCATGTAGCGGCGATCCGTGATGCGCACGATGTTCGACCCCATCAGCTTCTCCAGGCGGTTGCGGATGTGCGGGTGCGAGAAACTGAACAGACAAACATCACGACGTTCAAAACACATTTCAAGTTCGAATCACGTGAGGAAATGTGACTGTAATTGGTTTAAATATACGTAATTGTTGATGAAATAATGGAATTGACGCTATAACCAAGCCGTTGAGCTCCACGAAACAAAAATGATCTTATAAAGTGGATCGACCTCGGTCTCAGTTCCTGGCTCACATGTCAATTACTACACCACCCCGATTTCTGGGTAATTATTGCTGATTTTCGTCCACCTTATAAATATACCTATTCTTCAGATAATGATATTCAATTCTTATTAGTAATTCAAATATTTTAATACTGCATCTTTATATTTGTGTACGTTTTTACTGTACGAATCACAAACTGCTCTTTGCTAATGTACGAACTTCAAAACAACAGTACCTACATTAAACTATCTGCGCCCTGTTCAATGGTTTCGAAGCTATTTGCACGCATCTTCGAGTGTTACATTTACACAAACTGGCGCTTTGCGTACACCACGTATCGCAATCATAGTGGTAATAACAACTGCACCAATATCTTTACAATACTATTGTACCTATACTTGCGTACCCTGTGTGACCGGACTGTTGTCTTGTAGACAGTCTACTTAGATCTGGAAAGAGGCGGTTGGTCGTGACACCAACTTGCGGCGACTCTGATGATGCCGTTGAGGGCACGGATCAACACGACATCCATCATCGCGGGTTCTTCAATCGCACTTCAGTATGAGTTATTGTTTCAAGTCATAACATGCATCCACGCCCATCCAGTGACAGACGATGCCGCCATCTTTCAGCAGGATTCTTGTACCAACTTGAGCTTGGGATTTGCGATGCCGCCAGACTAGTTTATGTATTGGAGAAGTGAGTGGCTGAAGTTGTTATAAGAACTTCGCCGACGCATAAATCACAATTGAATTGAAAACGACAGTTATCAATTCAAACGAAACTTTTTATCAGATGATTTCCTCTGGAATATGTTCAAGAAATATGATGCACCGCAATATAAAAATGAAATATGCGAGATTGAAATGAACATGAGTTTAATGCTCGGAAGGAAATATGTTGACTGAAAATGTTATTGGCATTATAAATAACATTCCTCTTGCAGACTTGAACGTTTTCCTCATTTAACAAACTTTCTCAACTATCCTTTCTCATCTGCAATACAGAATTATTTTGTGCACTACCATTATAAATGTGTATCCTTGGAGCTCGGTAAATAAAAAAGAAGACAAAAGTAAATATTGAAATGTTTATCTTTATTTTTAAAAATCTCCTGCAGATCTTGTATCAAGTATTTCTATGCAAGCTAAATGCAGCAAAAAACAAACAATATGAAATCATATCTTGATATGAGGGACACCACGCACGCAACATGACTCGTGCGTGTCACGCCCCACGTGGCGTGACAGAAGATGTTTCAGAGACCGATCCGCTGGGAACCTAACCAGGATTATTGTTATTGTTTGGAAAGTCGTTCAACTCTTGCCATGACAACCAGCCCAATCCACTCATTGGCTGTTATCTGGAGCAATTTCGGAGTAATTTCGAGGTGTTTACGCCAAGCACAATCCTAAGCATCCGCAACATGCAAAGTGGAGGTAATATCACATTACATTCGGTAATGCACAATGATATCGCGGTGCCGTTACGAGAAAAATGAGATTTCACATAATTCTTATTTTTCCATCGGAGTAGAGTAAGTATATTGACTTTTATTTATAGTTATCTGCAATACTAACTTTTGTCTGAGAAGTCGTATTGTACAAGCATAAAGTTGCTGTACAATGTGTACAAACTGTACAAAATGCGTTAATAAATAATTGTGACGTCATCCCGCAGCTGCCACCAAGAAATATTTTGTAATATAAAAGTTTGTCATTCTTTAAATAATTGATTCTTTTCATACCTAATTAAATTGAAATGTAATTTCAAAAGGTCTAAAATAGAAACCCTAGGGTTTCTATTTGACTCCTCCATTGTTAAGATTTACATTCATAGTAACTTGTGTCATTTGTGTATTTTAAAGTTCCATTCACAAAGCAAAGTAATCTAATTCGTATACCTTGCTTTAACAGCGCTGCACTTGCCTAGGTCAAGTCTGCAGATAATATTTCCTAAATTTAGTCATATATTTGAAACCACTCAAATTATTTACGTGTGAAATAGTGAACAAAGTCGATCACAGAAAAAAATCGATGCAAATGTATTTTTATTTCACCTATGTGTAATATATTAACACAAAATGTCCACGTATTTGGTTGTCAAAAAGCCAACTTAAATGAAAGGTGCTGACTCTGCATGTTGGACCGAGGACCATCTTGACATATTGGGTGATTCATGCATACCAACATATCAACACAACTTGCGATGTTATAAAACATGTACAGGATTGCGATTAGTTCTTTACAGTATTTATTTTTATTTCGGACTATCTTCCACCAAAATCAGGCTATAAATAATTGTTATCTGCAACTTCGACATTATGCTGGAGACATTCAACCTCTACAACTCATCATTGACCAGTAGAAGAGGATCATCCAAGTCAACCTTGATTCAGACCACAAATACAAGTTCGTCATATTATCTTTTGTATTTAGCCGATATATTTCCCAAGAAATTGAGCCATTTTATGCGTATTCTTTCCTCATGGTGCAGTGCATAATAGATAGGATATGGAAGAATAAGAAATATTATACATTACAAGTTCTTCAATTTACCTGGTAAGTTGTATTGGGATTTACATTTACATTACGTCATGTCGCTTTACGACAAATGTGACCTGAGCTAGCCTTTAACAAAAGTGCAATATGTGAACAAATGTACTAACACAACACACAAGACAGTTTCGCAATTTATTTGTTTTGTATTGAATTATAAAGATTTTGAGAATGAAATAAGGTGAATATGGAAAAAATATAAAAATATTGAAATATAACTTTTGTAATGTACTACGGTTCTTGCAACATTTTGATCGGACTTACTTCAGCCGTGAGTCATGTTGCGCCACGGAATGTCACCAGCAAGTCGTTGTTTATCTTCTCGTACCCACGGCTCATGGCAGACTGGCGTGCACGTGGACTTACGGCTCTCCACTCTCTCTAGTCGCTATCATGGCGTGTACACTGACACGTTCCTTGATGTTCATATCTACCTCATGCGTGTCTCGGCACAAGACACAGGGGAGGAAATCGAATAACCTAGACGTTTAATTTAGTTTTTGTTTGTATTCCAACGTAAGGAAATCAATTTGAATGTTGACATATTGAGAATTGTGGTAAATAAAACTTCTGCGTTTTGTCACGCAATTGGATGCTATGAACATATGCAAGATGTGACTTTTGTTATGGTATGCATACCTTCACTTTGGAAAATATCTACGTACAACACCTTCAAAATATATCTCCTGGGTCTGTTTGTTGTAATTTTCAATCTCTGCTTTTCAATGAGTTCTGAATCTGATTCGTAAAATGAAACCCCATGAAATTGCAGTTCTCGACGAGATGCCCACATCAAGCTGTCAATCAGCTCAATTAAACCATGATTTGAAATAATCTCCGCATGACTGAACATTTTGCAGTAGCTAGAAACTTATTTATATGTTATCAAAAATCAAATTTACTACGTTCTTGATATTACAAAACTTTTTTTATGTAAGAAACCCAAGAAACGTTAAATGTTTGTGGAAATGGATCATGTTCAGCCGGCAGAGTTAACAAGCTCTGCTATCGTGTCGCCGCGACGCCCTCGGCGCTCGGCGACGTCTGCCATCTATCGGACGTCCCGTTGCATAATACGTTGTTAGGTCGATAATACAGTCAGATCGCGGAGAAATGGAAAGCAAGGCGTACGCATGCGTGCCCATGTGAAACAAGACATTCTCTCACCCTCGAGACAACTATAATTTTAAAATAAAAATTGAGATGAAAGGTCGTCCAGTCAAGTCTTCGTTTAAGAAATTAATCGTTTGATTCTCTTTATGTGAGGGGCTGGGGAGGAAAACATAAGTGCCAAACAAATATTCTGAGATACAAGCAATAATCTTATCTCCTGATAATTGATACTTATACTTTAGAGGTACACAAAGTGCCTTTGTGGTGCTCGTTGGTGATATTAACTAAAAGCACTAAGCAGAGAGTGTTAATTAATGTATACAAATGTATTAGGGCCAGTTTTTCAATGCCTTGCTAACTTTTAAACAGTTAATTAAATTAGTACTATTTTGCCATGACAACAACCAATGACAATCCTCGAATTACCGTTAAAAACTTAACTACTGGTTTAGCGGAATATTGAAAGACCGACCCCTTAATGTTTAGTTCTTAAAAATTCGTTATTTTTTACATTCGGCATACATATTTTTCTCCTCACTCCCTAATTTTATCCGTTAATCTATCTGCAGGTCTTCCTCTAATTTGCAAGATATTTCATTGAACTGTTTTTGTAGGTGTTGATTGATTATTGTTGATTTCGGAATGTGAGAAATATTTTTATATATACCTACCTAGAGTATTTTAGTACCTACCTAATAAGCATTATCTGGCTTCCCTTTAGATTCATAAGACGATGTTAAAATATGCCATGTGCGTAAATCGCGTTCCGCCACTTCATGCTCTTCCCCTCTTCTCGTTCACGTCTCCTTGAATGGAAAGGAACATGGCATTCTGCTACACAAAAGATTTAACTAGTAATTAGAATCAACTCCTTTACGCTCGGCCTCACCTTCAACACCGCTTTGGACTAATTAATATCAATAACTAATTAAACTTGGTTATTTCTCATCATGAAACGCGATGCAATAAACACGCAGCTGACGGTTCCCATCACCACTTGGACGCTGAAAGCTTTTTGAGGGGCTAATCAAAATTGCTGCCTATTCATAAGCAATTCCACCGAGGTTCATTAGGTACTCGTGACCTCGTGACTCATCATGGACTACTCACGCGTATTCGATTGGCTCTGGCTCCCACCAGGACTTGGGCTCTGGAGCGAGGATCATGGATTTGCGCAGCTCGCTATTGGTCGCTCGGTTGATCTCCAACTGCCGCATGGCGCGGTCCAGGGGAGTCTCCTTCATCTTGGAGTCGTTTAGTGGATGTGTCAAGGAAGGAAATCACGACACGTCGTGACTTTGCAGATTGTTATGGTTTGAATTTTACACAGAAATTTGAATAACTAAAGGGATAACTTTAAATTTTGACAGAGACCAGGAACATTTTGATAATTTTGATGTTGAGCGAAATTCCAGTGCTCCGGAGATTACCACATGTCACGGTCTCTAAACGGGAAAAAAGTATTGCTACTGTAACAATATGTGTTGCTGGTTGGCCCAACCAGAATCATTGTTGGGTCAATTAGCAACACTTGCCAGAGTAGCAATACCTTTTTCCGTGTATGGATTAGCCTTTGCTATCTCAAGGAGGAAGAAAAATGTGCTCTGTGCTCTGTGTATAACCGAGGAACTCCATGATATGAGTAGACCATCTTTGCGATAAACTGTTCCGAATTTACATCAGCAGCGCGATTGTGTAAGCTTCACTTCCGAGTTAGAAGATCATCGTCTAATCTCGTCCATCGTTCATCTCCTAGATGCTGAGTGTGTAACTCACTTTAGAGATGGAGTCCGTCTAACTCTGGCTAGAGGTGTAGTACTCCATCTCTAAAGTGAGTTACACACTCAGCATCTAGGAGATGGACGATGGACGAGATTAGACGATGCTCGCCTAACTCGGAAGTGAAGCTTACACAATCGCGCTGCAGTTACATTAAATAATGTGTGAATTTTAATGACTAGATACTAGATAAAATGTATTCTTCTCCCTACCTCATGTCTAGTTTTGCATTCTGCGTTTTGCGTTTTTAACAAATTAAATTTTGCCGCATTTGCTAGGACTTTTCCCATAGAATATGTATAGAACCTACCTACATAGAATTTGTATATAATATGTATATGTATAATATGTATATTATGTCTCACATCATATTATCCCTGATGAAGTTTATTCAGAGCGGCGAAAATAAAATTTGCACCCGGCGGACCTGTGATTGGTTATAAGTAGGAAGAAAACGCAAAACGGAAAAACAGTATGCGGAGCAGGCTTTATGACTGATTCGTTAGTATTTAGTTACGAAAGATCTAGTGGAGCGGTCGCTTCACCCAGCCAAGTCGTACTGTGCACTCACTCAACATACCGTAAATGCCTAATAAACTGAGGAGCAGACCAAACACTTTTACTGTACGCAACAACATGGCATTTTCGGCCTACTGGATCTTAAATTAGAAAATCTAACATTGTTGCAAAATATTTTAATTTCGAGCTATGGCCCACCCCACACCATATACCAAATTTGGGAACAACAGTTTATGCCATTTGCGAGCTAGAGGGTCGTGAAAACAGTGAAATTACACCCCTTTAAAAGGTCATTTATACATGGTTTATACATGGGTGTCTAGCCTCTCTGTTACTTTATTGTTGGCTGCTCCAATCATGTTGATCTAGCATAATTATTTATTTTTCATTTAAATGTTGCAAAAGATTTAACAATAAGTCACTAACGTCTTCTTATAATTAGTATGGGATCGCACATGTTTTCTATTATGCAACTCTTCATATTGTGTACACTCACAAACATGAGGATTGAGGGGAATCAAAGGTGGTCCTCCCTTCTTTTGGATATCCTTTACTTTTTCAGCTTGACTCTATTTTAGACAATTTTCACTATATAACTCTCTTTCTTTTGGCAACCAAATAACACTATGAAGAATGAATGCCAATTTACAAGCCCCAAGAAAGTAGATTGAATTTTCTTGTTTTCTTTTGACGATCGCGTGTTTCGATTGGGGTGAGTGTAAAATATCTCCCGTCTTTGTCTGTCACGTGGTACTCTCTAGTCTTCAATTCACACGCGATCAAAGCAGTCTGACAGCTTATTGAAATACGTCGCTGAGAGAATTGGCTCCGCTCTCCTAACAGACAGTAAGTCGTGATTGATCGAGCACTTGGTTCGATGATATTGATTCTCAGACGCCTCCTTTGCGCTCATCATTTGTCTATCAGAGAGGTGTTACTACCTCCTCCGTCCCCGCCGTCCTCCGTCCAAGGTTCGTTGATTGGAGTGAAGGACAAGACATTTTATTGATATTTCGCAAATGGTTTACTTACCTCAGCGACAGCGAGTTGGTTCTGTCATACTCTAGGAGTGTTCGATTCCTTACGTCAAACAGTAAACATTTATAGCATGACCCAAGCAACTTGTCTGTCAACTTTCTGGGTTATAAAGGAAAGCAAATCAAGAGATGTTTTTGGAAAATATCCAGTAATTATTCTCTTCCGAAAAGATTTTGTGATGCACTGGAGCGTAGGAACTTTATTTTGAGTGGGGGGTTGAGGGGGGGGGGGGGGGTCAAAATTATCGGGGATCGATGAATGTGAGGAAAAGGTAGTTCGTCGTTACAAGGGGGTCTGGGGACTCGGCCCCAGTTTGCCCTGTAGGGCTTTTTTTTAATTTTTGGTACAAAATAATTGAATTTGAAGCTATTTTGCATTCTTTTCAAAGAAATGTATCTACAATGTGTGATATGTAATATTCTGTGGAAAATTTAGTCAAACGTATTATAATTTGTAACTATTTGTTTTTATAGAATCCCCATTGGCCCCGCAGGGAATTTTTGAGTTTTTTATACGAAAGAATCTAATTTTGAAGCTATTTTGGCATCCTTTTACAAAGACATTTAAAATGTGCGATAATATTCTTGGGGAAACGTTTGTCAAAATGCATTATTATCTGTAAATTTTGTAATTTGATAAAATCCCTAATGGCCCCGCAGGGAATTTTTGAATTTCTAGTAAAAGAGAATCGATTATGAATCGATTGCAATAACCAACACCAATAAGCATTAAGAAAAAAATATGTTTGTATTTTGGTATCATAGTTTAACGTGTAACTATTTTAAATTGTATTCATGAGGATGATCATGTTGGACAAATGATTTTTGTCTCATTGGATAATATACCTCTTCAATTCCTTATAATGGAGCAAATCTGTGCATTTTTGGATCTTTTTTCAACATTTTTGTATATCTGGGGGTGCCAATCAAGATGAAAAGTGGGGGGGGGGGTCATTGATACCCCCTCCCCCTTCCTACGTACCTGGTGATGCAATACTGTGATATATTGTATTTCTTAGAACGATCTGTTCGTACCAATTTTATAATATAAATCATCAAGTACCTGACCCTTTCTTCAAGGCCATCTGCCACTGCAATAACCGGTGTACTGTATGAGCTGTAAAATGACCTACTTGGGAGTAGTTGCATCGCTGCTTGCCCGGCCCCGTCGCGTCTTGTCGACGGGGAGGTCTGGGATCCCCGCCGACGTCGGAGTGTCCGACCTTGGCGCTCGACCCGTCACAGCGTCCAGCCACTCGTCGAGGTCCTGGGTGCTGCGATGTCCACGTCGGTCCACCAGCAAGTCCAGTGTCACCCAAAGTGTCTTGCCACCCACTTTGTCGAACAATTTGCCGCTCGCCTTTTCACCCATCACTGATTATGCAATCTCCTGGCTTTTTTCTAAAAGTATCCTACGATGTCGCAGCTACTTTCTCATTCTCAGTTAACAGAATTACTATTAGCTAGCGTGATCCTTAAAGTTGTGTGCTGATTACTACCCAGTCCTTGACAGACCTCTGTCTCTAACTCTTTGAAATTAAAAAGTGAATTTAAAGGAACGACCCTTTGGTGGCTGCCAGCCTGCTATCGTCGTCAAGAAATAAGTGAGAACTGAACTATTGTGCGCGGCGCCAATCACCCCTCCCCCTCCCCTCCCAACGACGACCACCCTCTGCTCTCCTCGTACGTGCGTGCACGGGGCTCTTTCTATGCATGTGCACTTGCTGAACATAAGTGTCTATCAAACTAATGTATTGATAAATAAGAGGCAGTTTGAGAAGAATATTGAGTGGACTGTCACAGAAAAGCGTTGATGAGCGAGCATGACTCACGAGCGTTGTTATATTGAGTGGACTGTCAGAGAAAAGCGTTGATGAGCGAGCATGACTCACGAGCGTTGTTCAGACAATGTTCCCTATAATATTGAATTTTGAAATTTTTCGTACATTTCCCCTCGGATCATTTCCAAATGTTATCGTTGTCTAAGTAGTTGTTTAAAGTCGGTGTAAACTTGATCTGAATTAAACTGAATTAGATACTAAATTGAATTAAATGTTCAGGTGCGTAGGAACTACTTTCATCATGGGGGGGGATTGCGTCGTGATTCTGGGCATCTAAAATAAAACTAAAACTGAAGCAAACAACTTCCTATAGTTGCCCCTCAGGGCTTTTTTTTTACAATTTAAACAATTTATAAGTGATTCTATTACGCCACTGATTACCAATCATGGTTACGCTAGCGGCTAAACTAATTTTATATGGTGAATGGGGGGTCAGACTGCTAGAGTGGGCGGGGGAATTATCCCCCCCCCCCCTCCCCCCTTCTACGCGCGTTAGTAGTGATTTTGAACCACTTTTGTCGAGGAAGTTGAATTGAAAGCAATTAGACTGGAATATTTATATTTATTTAAAATTAACATAACTAATGTACTACAATAATTTGGCAAACATTCCTAAATAAAAAAATCCTCAATAGGAACAATCAATACAATGAATGTCGCTCTCATTGTTCATAGCTCTCGTCAGAAAATCGCCGTCTCGGTGAAGAAGTACGCGTCAGGCGGCCAAGTCGTTGCAGTACTCCTCAGCTCTGATCGTTCCTTTCTCGTACATCGCCCCCACCACATCCATCAGATCAACGACAAACACGCGCGCCGCCTCCTTGGGTAGACAAGTACTCCGCGAGTTCGCGAAGGAGATTTCCACCCAAGCTCTCCCGTTCTTCCCTCGCACCAGCGCACACGGCAGGTTCAGCAACTGCTGATCGGCCAGCACCTTGTAGAGCAGCGCTCGCTCGAGATACATGCCTATCTTCAACATGCCTAGCGGTATCACGTTCGACTTGAATTTCCGCTGAAATTAATTGATGATGTAGTTTTCTGAGTTATCAGAGAAGTGGTAAATTTCCATGAACTCTGATTTACCTTGAGTTCAGCAAGATGCAGCTCATAATCGTGCTGGGTGCACGGATATGTCGCATCGCCTCCGCTCATGGCATTGGCAACGAATACGGCCAACACTTTGCTTTTGAGGGACCGCAAGAATTTCGGGCTGAAATTGTTACTTTCCCAGTTTTCTGGTCTATAACAAGTACATATTTTAGACAACATTGCCAAGATCACTTGATGTGAGAGATGACGATGAACTTCCTCACGTTTGAAGATCTTCTTGTATCTTGCTGGCGACAGTTTCGAGATAGCTCAGCAGGCGCGTGTCTTTAGCGCACTTGATGTACGACTCCATGAGCACGGCCTCGCGGATGGTCGAGTACTCCGGGTTCACCTCCTCGATCAGCGATGTGCGCGATGTGCGCGAGGGAGCGCTGTACTTCATGTCTTCGCTCAGCCGGCGGATGGGGCCGATGTACTTGATACTGGGGTTCGAAACTTTTAAGAGAAAAATCAAACAAGCTTTGTTAAAAGATGATTGATGTGTTTCTGTGAACTTGATTTAATTGCTACCCTCATAGTCATTTGCCTACAATTTACTTATGGAAAAATATGATGCGAAAATAATATGTTCGAGTTTGAAACAATACCTACTAATATCATAGGTAATATGGTAATATTATAGAGAAAACCTGAAAATTTTTTACATTCTGATTAAAATAATATTAGTTTAAAATACTTATTTTTGTTTATGTAGGTATCGTTTAGTTTGTGTTAAGAGCACCTACTATGCACTAAGCACTAAGTACTACTATGTACTATGCACTAAGGTACCTACTATGATTTAATTTTTTAGCCACGATGATGAATTTGATCCAATATTCAACATCATAATATTGCCTGCACTTACTGTCAGAAATCCCATCTTCTGGATTCTCATTCTCAATCAATTCCGCCTTGTCGCCAGAAGTTGACTCAAGATTCCTCACTTTTGGTTCCGTATTGAAGTTGACAACCAAGATTGGTCTCACAGCCGATATAGGATCCTCGATTAGGTCGTGAAGCATTCGAATGTTCTTCTCCGGCTTCGTTGTAATGTAGAAGAAATCTTGAGTTATGTCTGTAGTCTCCAGCTTGTCAGTGTAGGCAAACTTTGTCGGTAGATGGCATTTGTATAAGACGTCGATCAATCTCTTCCAGGATGGCGAATATTCTATCATAGTCGTGTCAGCAAGCAAGCTAAGCATCATGGAACAATTACTTATACAATTACCTTCTGTATTAGAATTTATGTTAATGATATAGAATGTAGCTAGGTTCTTTTATGTTATGAGAAAAACATAAAAATATCAAGTTGTAAAACTATTGACAATGTACCCTAATTTTTACGCAATATTTATGTATGTTTTGAATATTCATTTACGCCTTTAAAAAATGGTAAATAATAAATATGGTGTTATTATTGGCTTACAGCAGGAAGTAACTAATTATAACATTTTGCTTTTTAGAGATATTTGAGATACAAAGTACTTAGCGATGAGGAATTAAAATTGACACTGAAATGCTCACATGGTGCAGTGCAAAGAAGACAAGCAACCAACATACCAAGAAGCCCACCGGATCCAACATCATCAGCAAAGGGCTCTGATCCTCTACATAATTTCAAGAATAGAAAATGGCTAAATTGTCTACTCAGTTGCTTTTCGTTGAAGACTCCTTTTTAGGTTTGTTGTGTTTTGGTGAAAACTTTTGTCTTTTTGTTTTGAATACTGAGGAGTTAGCGTTTTTTGCTAGATTAAAGTCTAGCTCACGTGTCCAGTACGCCTTCTTGGACGAACGCCAGTGCAGTGAAGTGATCAGCACTCGCCACCTCCACGGCGTTGACGGCCACATGCCTCAGCGGTACAGAGGGCGATCGCAGACATGCGTGGAGGACATGAGGTCCGCGGAAACCCAGGAAACTGTCGTGGATCTGCGGCTCGGTGAGGAGAACGGCCAGACACTTCGCCGCGTCGATGCAGAGGTCGAGTCTAAGCCGCGTCTCGGCGTCGCCGCACGGCGTCGTGTTCGCGGCTTGGAACACCTGGAGTCGTCAGACAGCGATGAGATCTGAGAACCCCGAGTCCAGTGGGGGGGGGGGGGGGGGGGGGGCATCGCACTCACCACGAGCAGCAAAAGCATGATTTCCACCGCCTCCTTCGAGATGACGCGACGCTTCAACGCGATCGGTTTCATCAGGAAGCCGATCGTGTCCAACAAACACACGAGAGTGTCGAGGGGCGTCGTCTCATTACGCATCACGTGGTAGAGCAGCAACTGGAGAAGTGATGAAATATTTACATATAAAAACAAACACACTACTTTCACTTCCAGGATGCTGGAGTTACGAGGCACGAGAAAAACTGCTGCCCAACGACTTTTTATTTGCGTGCTTTACGCGTCCTACCCAGGGGATCGAACTCGATCGTTTAAGGGTTCGGGTTCGATTCCCTGGTGATTCCTACCACTATGATATTCTGTGCTACGAGAGAATATGGCAGAATCTTCAATCTCTAAAAACTCATTTTCTTGGGGGAGGGGGGCGTTGTTATACGTGTATGGTGTAAACAGCCTTTAATTTGTCAAAAATCTTCAGATAGCAGTTTTAGTGACCGCAAAAGTATTAAAGCTGAGCAATGTGAATATTTTCTCAAAGAAACATGAAATTCACTGCGTATATGGACATTATAATAATTAGCGTATCGCAAGTTATAAGAACAATCATGAAATCGATCGTACAATCGAGCAATTTTCTCAAATTTGCGACTTAAAACTTCTTTGTTTTCATTGGGTTTTCCACAAAACAGTTTGTTGTGGGAGTCATGCACTTGTTATCCTCACATGAGCGCCCTCGTCGACGATCTGCTGCAAGAATCTGGCGTCTCGCGCACTCATGTTGCGGATCGCTCGCGCCGCCGCTTGGCGCGCTGCCGACGGGATCGTGGACGAGAAGACAGTGCTGACGAGGTGTCTCAGCGGCTGCTTCGTGAGCATGATGATCTCGCGCGCTTCTTCGTCCGAACTGATACGAGAGATCCCGAGACACGCCTGCTCCAGGACTTCCGCTGTGGTGGGAATGATTTCCAGGGAGGACGGCTCAGGAGTCAACGCCGACAAGAATTGCTCCAGCATAGGCTCTCTTGGGATCTTGTTTGGGGGTTTAGTGGGCTTCGCAGCCTTCTTATCCATTTTCATCGATTTTTTGTCTGCTTTTGGAGGTGATTTGTCTGCTTTAGGAACATTTTTCTCTTTCGTATTTCCTTGGACCTCGTTTTCAACCGACAAGTTGTCCGGATTTAAATATGTCACGAAAAACTGCGTGACCTGTCTTTTGTTCAGCTCCTAGTAAAATCAAATATAAATATAATTTTGTAAAGTTCTATTTATTCTTGGCATTAATTAAGTAATCATTCTCATTATTCATTTTAGTATCAAAATGATAATAAATAAGGTTTCAGATAGTAATTTGTTAATTAAATGATATTCAATTGCTTCCCGGAAGTGATGTCGAGCTAATTTCAATCCATTTTCGGCCGAATGGGATAGCAGTGGTGGAACCAGGAGGGTGTCGATCTATACCGCATCTATCTATATACCAATTGATTGTTGTATGTACCTTGTCCACGCTACTTTGGTTGTCATTCAAAGGGAAAATAATAAAAACTAAACTACGTATTTTAAGCAAGTATAGATGCTCTAATTGATATCAGAAATCCTAAATTTTCTCATTGCAGCTGGGAGGCCACCCCGAGGCCACCATTGTATTCTTTCGCGATCGCATTTCATGAAAAGTATTGCCTTGCCCCAAATATAACAAATGATCTAATCCCATCTTGTCCACCCCTCATCTCAGTTTCAATGTTTTTTTGACTTACCTAATGTACCTTAGCATAAAATATTCATGCTTTACTACATACACGCTCCTCGGTACCGCGCTGCTAGATACGAATAATAATATAACTTGCCTTTCTCCCAGCCTCGTCGACGGCAATGAGAGCTAGCAGCTCCATGCCACAGAGATCGGGAACAGTCGAACTCCTGGTGTAAAGCAGGATGCTCGGAATGGCGTTCTCATTGATCATTATGTCAACGCATTCCTGAGTGCAGGTGCAGTTCTTCAAAATACTCACGATTAGAGGATGAAGGATTTGGAATCGTTCGTCCTGGAATTGATATAGATATCACATAGTGGAAGGAGCTCAATATGAAATGTTTATATTGAAATAGCTGTATAGCCTTGCATGTGCTTTCAATGTGCATACGAGGTAATGAAGGTTTTTGTAACTCTTTCACGCTAACGATTTTGTAAATTTAAGGGGATGAACGTTCTTATTGATTCAAATGACGAGTTTGTGACTTAAACAAATTAAAAGTTTCAAATAAATTTCAAAGAACTAAAGGTACTGAAAAATAATTAGGTATCTTATAATCTTTAAAGCACTGAATACATAATTATAAAACTGGTATGAGCTACTTTAAAAAGAGCGATGCTCTTCTGAATGACTTCTGACGAGCATATTTTTGCTTTCAGGCCGACATCTCCCGGGATCTCTGTGATGAGGTTGATAATTTGCAGAGCAAGTAACTGCAACTTTGGATAATGGCTTTGTAGCATCATTATGAACGGCTCAAGTGCCAGTGTATTGCTTCCAAGGAACATCATTCTTCCTTGTGGACTTCGGAGAATGTGGATAATAATCTGGAACATTCCATCTCAGAAAGTGTTATAATGTCAATATCACAAGTAGAATTAAATTGCTGTTTGACAAACCTCAAGACAATTGCATTTGATATCTGGATCAATTGAAGAGAGATTTGAGTAGATTATGTCTAGGATGTTGCTGGTGTTGAGCAATCTCACAATCTCTTTCCCGTCGTCAAGCAGTTCTACCAGAATCTTAGAGGTGTACTCTTGAATCCTGAGGTCATTCTTAAAATAATGAAAGAACGATTTACTAAGGTGCTGCTAAAGTTCGTCTGTGAAGTTGTATAAAAGCGTTAACATCTTCTACTTACACCTGAACCTAACAGCTTTAGACACAGATCAATTGTCTCCGGGTCCTTGAAGAAGCTCTGTCGTATTATAGGCACTTGACAACAGGCTATAGCCAATAGTTTCAGGGAAAATCGAAGAATGTATTTGTCACTTGTTTGAAGCATTGGAAGGACTCTCTCATATATGTTTTTCTCAATTAATAGCACCATATTTTCTTTGGCTAACTCAGCAAATTTTACTAATGACCAAATAACCTACACACAACAATAACCAGATACAAGTCATGACTTCGTTACCTTCAAGAAGTTCATAACAATCTACAAGACGAGTTCATTGATTTCATGACAAGAAACTAATAGATAATATTGCAGACAGTACCTAGTGTCCATGATTTCTTTTTCTGTGAAATAAAATAAATTAGAGTGACTAAAACCAAAATGATTTTTGGTTTAAACTCTTCTAATTTATCTAGTGATAGAAGGTGTTTATTTCGTGTCTGCAACCTACCCGTAGTTTGATGTTATCATCATCGCTTGTTAGCAGCACCAGAGCAGTGTCCAAGGTGGCGACTGTTATGTCTATATTTCGGAAGCTCACATCAATTTCTACGCCGCGCCTCTGACCCTTCAAGTTGGTAGCCGCTAATGACGGTTTCCCATACTTTGACTTCTTACCTCCTTCGCCTTTGGGTACTTTCATGGCTACAATAATATACAAATCAGAGTGTCTTTCAATCAATTCATAAGAGTTATGTAGAAGACACGCTTGTGATCATTTTTGCTCTAACAAATTACCTTCCCAGTGTACCTTTCAAGGTATTGGAGGTCTACTACAAAAAAATAATAGCGCAATTAGACTGTCTAAAGAGCACACATCACACTGTAAAATACAAGCGAGCAGCTTTTATTCGAAAATAACAATTGGACAAGGTAAATACTACAAGGAACAAAAAGAAAAGTAACACACACACTTCAGTTCTAATTTCTAAACGAAGGTGGCTGTGATCATTTATTTGTCTCAACTTTAACTTTTTTTATAATCATGAACCATAATACATGTATAACTCCCGTATCCCGTATGTCTATATACTTTGTTCTAGATAGTGAAATAAGAGTTTATGTTATGCATCAGAGTCCTGTTTAAAACATCCAAGTCGAGTATTCCATCAAAATCAATATTTTAGGATGAGGTCTAAATTAGACCAATTCAGAAATTATCTGGATGGCTCTGGATTCTAATGAATTTCACATGCAGTATGATTTTCCAAGTGTGTATTCATAACCCATTGTTGTAAAACACTAATAGATATATGGAAAACCAAACTGCATGTGAATTATTCTAGAAACCAGAGCCACCCAGATATTTTCTGAATTGGACGACGTTTCGACTGGAATCGTCCAGCCATCTTCAGGTCTCGAAGTGCACTTCTCGAAGCACTTCGAGACCTGAAGATGGCTGGACGATTCCAGTCGAAACGTCGTCAACAAGGGCCCATTGGGCCCGCATTCCATCCAAAAGAACAATGAGCAACTACCGCAGAAACCAGTAACATAATCAAGAATGGCTCCCAGAACTTCAAGACTTAAATAATATATGTCAGGTAATGTGGTATACAGCGGCAATCAAGTTGTCGATGGATCCACCTGGCCATTGATGCTTCAATCAAAGATACTTCAATTCTACATATTGTGGGAGATGTGTATCAGAAAAGAGCCATGCTAAGTATAGAAAGATATCTTTGGGCTTCAAAAGCACACCAAAAATAAAATAACTGGACCTAAACGAAAAATTCTGGAAAATTTGTTAAGTGGCTGAACGCACTTCAGCCAATTTTTTCAAGAATTACCCAATAATAATAAAATAATGATTATTGTTTGTTTCTTTGTAATTTGCTAAATAATATTCTCACAGGAGCACAACACTCAGCTAATGTACCCAAAATCTGTATTAACGAATTACAGTAGACTCTATAAAAAATATTGAATTTTATTGCAATACGTAATAATTAATTACCCATTACTATCAATAAGAGTGTTCACACAATAAATATGATTTATTTGACAAGCTTTTAATGGAACTAGTGTGGAGCTCCTGTGAATAGAGTATTGAACATAGTACGCGGTTCTAGTTGCTATCATCACTGCAGTCGGACAGATTATTTTGGCGCCACTGACTGAACACTTGTGTTTGATGTTATTGTATGAAGTTTTGATTTTAATTTTTGACATTACACATTTTACCTGGGATATTACCTAGTAAGTATACGTAATTTGTGTTACTGATAGAATTAGAGTAATTATTAAAGTAAAGTCAATGTAGGTAGGTAGGTTCCTATCATTAATTTTATTGCTTACCTTCAAGTAAACCATTTGCTACCTAGTACCTAACCTCTATACTGGTTGTTGCTGGTGCAGTTGCTTTTTACATCCTCTTGAGGGTTTTTTAGTCTTCGTCTCATTATTATAAGGAAAGAGTTTCTTCCTACGTTCATTTACTTGTAGCTAGGCTATATCGGTGTTTGCTGCTTGTTCAGCGTTTGCTGTAGGTATAGTACAATGCTGTCTACTTAAACTTTGTTACCTATCATCAGGATTTTGAAGATGACGACAATGAACTTTGTTCTGCCAATGACGAAGGATGACCTTCTAAACTGCAACTCTCCTGAAGATCGGTATTCCGTTTCAACTTTACATAAGGAAAGAGAAATTTACAACAAGCTTCGCGGTAAGAGTAAAAAACCAATTGTGTCTATTTTCACCACAGACGGTGTAAATACCTAAGGTATTGGGTTATTTTCAGTGTGTATAGGTACCTATGCGTATTTAATAACCCAACACAGAAGGTGATTTAACACTCTTATTCACTGTCTCCTTCCTGAATGTCATGTTTTTAATTAACATATTCTCGTTTTGAACGGGATAAATTTTGTGAAGGATGTGATCAATACCTAGGTACAGTTTATGTAGATTGGTAACTTCCCAATTTAAATAATTGTTTGAAGGTGTAACATTTACTATTTTTTAAATTACCTTAAATTTTTGTGTCAAGTTCGTCTATTGACATTTTCTTGATGTAGCTATTTTGTTAATTTGTTTCGTGATAGGGAACTCTCTCTAGTTGTCAGGCTTGGGTAGTAACG
The DNA here is from genome assembly GCA_934045905.1 of Leuctra nigra. Classification (NCBI taxonomy): domain Eukaryota; kingdom Metazoa; phylum Arthropoda; class Insecta; order Plecoptera; family Leuctridae; genus Leuctra; species Leuctra nigra. The sequence goes on from OW203761.1 coordinate 15,179,897, forward strand.
TAACGAAAGTAATGCGTTACCAGTACCTATTTGTTAATCAATGGCATTACTGTAACAAAATTACTTTTTTGGGTAACGAGCCAGTAATTTCATTACAAAAATTTTGCAGTAACTTCCCAGTAATTTCACTTTTTTTTTCAAGGTAGGTACCTAATTTGAGGATATTACATTAATTTCTGATTGGCTATTCCAAAAATAATCCAAAATTACTTTGTAACCTACCTAATGCATCTAGCTTGAGTGAGTACCTACTATTACTTAGTAGGTAGCTAGGTACCTACTAATGATTAATGAATATTGAATGAACTTTCATTTATTTCAACAGATGTAAAACGAGCACTCGACACTGGATCTGGAGGAGATTATCTTATTTTTGACCATTTTGACGTATTATTTTCGGCTCTGTTTCACTTCCATAGAGTGGATGATGCCACTCGAGAGAAATCTTGGGTTCTTATACTGAGAGGTGAGACATTGGAGAGCTAAGACTTTAAACATTTTCAAATTATATGTTGTGCATTCAATACATTGGCTTTTGATGTGATTTCAGCTTGTGGTGATTTCAAGCAGCACTTGGATAAGTTGTTCAAAGAACCAGAGATTCCTGAGAATATCCGAAGCAGGAGTCTAAATGCTTTAAAGATGCTTGTGTATTTGTTGACTCAGTTCATTGTAAATTTTGAGACTCTGCTTGACAAAAAAACATCGAAAGAGGAAAAGAAACTCAGCAAGCCCAAAGTAAGTAGGTACCTTCTCTAATTTTAATCAATATATTGTATTACTACTGACAGCAACTCAAACGAAGATTGTTACCATTGACAGCTTGAAAAGAATTAAATGTTTTTTCAATTTTTGATACCAACATAATGTTCTGTTAACAATAAAATGAGCGTAATCAAGTAAAAAAAAAAAAAAAAAGTAGAATAGTAGTAGGTATGTAAAACTGAGAATGTTTCCTAATGCTTCGTTCATCATTATTGATAGGTACTAATCATGAGTAGGTTCAGTATGCATATACTTAGGTAGGTACCTAGTACCTACTTAAAACCGTGAGAGCTTCTCGTGTGGGTACTCGTATTCTATCTAAAATCTTCTATCTAATTTCAAGCTGAAATGATTTTGTTTTAAGTGCTTCTTCGATGGTCACGGTTTTTTCGCCGCGATGCGGTTTTGCGGGACGATTTCGCACCCATCGTCTTCCATGATTTGCCGTTGCGGCGCCATATTTTGAGACGAACCTAGCGGAATTTTAAGCAATTACGAACAGCGCCAGAGAGCTCCTATCGGTAGTCGTTTACAGCGCATGCGGCGAAACCGCCGCCGCGTCGCGGAATCGCAAGTATTGAAGTTGGTTGAACATTCAGCTGCGGTTCGCATGACGTCACGCGGCGATGCGATTCGAGCACTGATTGGCTGAGAGGCCAAGATTGCGGCGCGGAATCGCGTTGCGGCAAAAATCCGCGACCATGGAAGACGGGCTTTAGTCATTGGAATGGGGTGACTCCTGCATGATATCAAATGGGACAAACATGAAAATAAAAGACTGCTAAAATAGTCATTTGGATGCAACCTAAATTTACATTACTTTCGGTGATTTTGTATTGTTATGATTGTTTCATGTCTTATTATGAAACTAAAAGAATCTGCAAAAGCTGGTAACCTACCTAGATGTGAGACCTACCTGTTGCTTGCTCTTCTGCCACACAAATTAAAGCAGATGTGTTTTTTTTCAGGCTGGTGCTAAGAATAAATCAAAGGCGCCGGGCAGCACGAATCCTGTGAACCTCGAGTTTACATGGGAAGGAGAAGCTCTCGACGCTATTCTGTGTATTCACCACATGCTTCTTCTACCAGTAAACAAGCTATGGTCAACACCGCTGGTGGAGGAACAGTTTGTGAAGTGAGTGCCTTTCTCATAAGTGATCACTATTCACTAATAACATTTCCAGTTAGGTACCTACATTAGTAAGTCACAAATATTTTGAACAGAAACACTGGTATTGTCAAATATAAAATAAAAAGAGTCTGCAATATTTCGTCGATGCGTTCGATCGACTTTGTCAAGCAAGACTGACGAGTTCCGTTACCACTGCTGCCTTCTCTGCCGTCAGCCCCCCACCATGAGACCCGATGACTCACGCGAGAAGCCGACATACCATGACCATATATGGCCTGCCGTCTACCCAACCGATTTTCGCACCGAATTGAATTTAGACTTCACCACTGGACGAAGCATAGCCACCCATACGTCATCAAAATGACACGATGACTGACTAATAACTTCGTCCACACATGTAATGAATGCTGACTCAATAAATTTTCTTTTCTTAGCGTTACTTTCCTTATATATTTCTATAGCAGAATCCCAATCAAAAGTATGCATGTTAGTCCACGCATGTTCAGCTACTAAAGATGTAGAAATTTTATGATTTTTTACGTTATCTCGATGTTCTTTAATACGTATGTCAAGTGGCCTCCCTGTTTCACCTATATACACTTCCTGACACTGACATGGGAGCGCATAAACAATTTCCTTGGAATTCTGCTGAAGATCAACCGGTTTAGTTTGACAGAGAAGACTTCTAAGAGTGTTAGGAGATTTAAAAACTGTTCTAATATTAAATGATCCAAGAATTCTACGAACTTTTTCCGAAAAATTTGGAACGTAGTCCAAACAAATAGTTCTCAATGGTTTTTCCAAACGAATATTCGAACGCTCCGTCTTCTCCTTCCTATTCAAGATTTTATCTAACATACGCACAGGGTAACCGTTTGCCACAAAGGATTTAAAAAGATGATCTTTCTCCGCCGCTAATACCTCCGCATCGCCAGACAACGACTTAGCTCTGGACCACAAACACTCAACAATTCCCCTTTTGACATGAGCCGGGTGATTAGAATCAAAACTCAAATATTGATCCGTATGTGTAGGTTTTCTGTACACCGAAGTAATCACCCTCCCTCCCTTCTTCCTAATTAACACATCCAAAAAAGGCAAAGCATCATCCTCCTCCATCTCCACAGTAAATTTAATATTTTTATGAAAAGAATTTAAATCCAGCAGCAACTCATCAAGATGTTCAATATGCTCCTGTGGAATAATGGCTAATATGTCATCAACATATCGCTTCCACATTACAGGTTTACACACACTGCTTTCCAAAACCCGCTCTTCCAAATCCGACATAAAAATATTAGATAATAATGGTGACAAGAGCAACCCAGAATGCAGTGGAATTTCTGTTTTGAAATGTCATTTCTGACAGTTATTGAAACTGTCAATAAGTGCATCTATGTTCTTGACTGGTAGGGCTGAAAATTTGTAAAATAAGAGACAATGTTGGTCTGAACGACCATGCAAAATATGAGTTTGATTGATCAGATTAATCGAAGACCATTTGATAGATCAAATGGTGGTGTGGCTATAGGCCGTTTTAAATTACCTAAGTATACAAATGTCAGTAAAATGTCTATTACTCTTGAAGCTCATTACAGATTTGTAAAAAATCACTTATAATGCTGGTACACATGACCTTGCAAAATTTGGTGATGATCGGTCAAACTATTGCAGTTATATACACAGAGTTTCCTTCATCCCCATTGCCAAGCTAACTATAACTACACATCAAGTTTCCGATACAACCAATGGAGCGAACTTGCTGAAAATCATTTTGACCATAACGAGAATAGTAATTTAAGTTGTGTGAAAAAATTGGCCTGATCCATTACTTCGTTTGGCGGGAGACGCCAAATGCACAAATACACACACAAAAAAAAAACAGAGATTCGAGCCATAAGTTTCAAGTGGAGACGCTCGCTACGCTCGCTTGATTATATCCATTCATTGTACAAATGAGTGCTTCTTACTACATACATACATGTACCTAATATGCAAACTACTGCTACGTACATGCTTAGTGTTTGTCAAATGATAGTGCTTCACCCTGTGCATGTTTGAATGTTGGTCACTCTGCTTCCAGCATGGTTGGTAACTGTTGCTACAAACTGCTCGATGATCCCGACATCCATCTGGTGAAACTGAAGACAATGAGAGAGGCGATATTTGACATCCTCGGTCTTCTCATCAGCAAGCATTGTCACACTCCAGTCTTCATTGATACCATTGTCAATGTGAGTACTAACTTAATCTAGCCTGGACATCTAGCTTTTAGAGTTCTTTGCTTTAGCCCCCCCCCCTCTCCCACCCAACTTATGTAACTGGGAGGAGGATTTTATTTATATTAAACCTACAGATATATATTTATAAGGTAATGCAATTGCCAATTATAGGTAAGTACCAGACAATATAAATACATCCTAACTATGTTATTTTATTGAATGCATTGGATTTCTTAGTAAGTACGTGGATGAACACACGATTTCTGTACCTTAGAGGTAGAAGGGCGGAAATACATTCAATGATTCTGGAGATGAGCTCATACACCAGTATTCCTGCCTTCATCCAATCATATTTGTAATGGGGACATGAGTCTTTGTGTAAGAGAATAGTACCTACTACATCAATATAACTTATTTGTTGACATCAGTCAAATGGCAATTAATAGAGCTTGAATATATAATTTCATAAGCAACGTAAAATCAAGGAAATTGTCTTCCGCCCTTTTATCTCTGAGGTACAGATTTCAAATTCCATTTAAATTATACGAATGTTGAGTATGTATTGTGTTATGTGTATGTTCCTACTAGGGGTGTTCAACGATTATTTTATTTAAATCGATTAATAATTCGATTTTCGTAATTTAAATCGATTAAATAATCGAATTAAATCGTTTTGATATAACTATATGTCATCATGTTCAGGGTGGTAATCATATTATCATCTTTTAAGGCAATATTAACCTCAACAATGAAATGTGTCCAGGAAGTCATTCATTTTTACTTCAAAGACGCTGTCAAGTGCCGAATTTATTCATCATTCTATCATCACTTGGTAATGCGAATGAGAAATACACACTGAAACTTGGGAAAATACACAAAAACATGAATTTATCACTAAAATATTACGCACACAAAGAAAAATGTTGACAGAATGACGCCAGCCACACATAATTAGATGTGTAAAGTGCAATCATTTTCAAGGCAGCAAATTCAAATTTATAATTCGATTATTTTTGCTAACATCGATTAATCGTTTTCAATGTCATAATCGATTAATCGATTCGATTAAATCGTAATCGTGAACACCCCTAGTTCCTACTACCTACTACCTATCGAGTATTTATTGGTAGGGTTTTGATAGGTACACTCAGACCAATAAAAATCGATACTCTAAAAGAAAGGGATTGGCTGATTAAGGTTTGATGGCATCATCCAATGAAGGCTGTGTTAACGCATCATCTACCTCTAGTAGGTGAGCTCTAATAATTTCATTGATAATAACAAGGATTGATTGTCAAGGAACCTTACCAGCAGCCAATCCTTTTCTTTTCGAGTACCAATTTTTATTGGTGTGAGTGTACCTACCTACATCGGTTTTAAAATACAAAATTGAACATTTTATAAAAATGTGAAAAATCAAATCATGAAATCAAAAATATAATATGTTAGACTTTCTCTGTGTAAAAAGAGAATGAATGAAACCAACACATGAACGAATGAAATCTGTCACGGGTGTAGATGCTGAAGAGTTGTGATACTCTTAGTGTGGTCCTGGCTAAAGCCGTGGTGACGTTGGTCAGCAAATACCACCTGGCCGGTCTTGTCCGTGGCATTGTCAACGCCATCATCCAGCACGGTGTCGACGACTTCTCCACCGAGTCTGGTGCGGCCCGGAGCTACTCGGAGTTCCTCTTGAACCTGGCTATGGGCGACGCGTCTATCATGCGGCCAAGCTTCAATATTCTGCTGCCATTGCTCGCTCAGGATCCGTATCAACTCAGGAACTGTGTACTTGGTAAGGAGGTCTACGTTTATACTAATGGTTATACTAATGGTTGTGAGAAACATAATGTATGTTTTGTGACTGCAGTTCTGTGAACTGAAGATGCTGTACTTGATGTCCTCTGTTGTTAAAACATTATTTGGTAGAGGTCCTACCTATTATTAAGATTCTAGCTTGAAACTAATTTTTTATTATAATTGTATGAAAATGTATTTGTGTACGTACCTACAGAAATGTAGAGAAAATGACAAATGCAAGACAAATGTGTACAGAAAATTCTCTGTAGGTGGTACACATTTTATTTTTTTAGAATACCTATTAGTATTATTAACAGTGGATAGGTAGGTTTGCATGATCATCTTGAATGTGAATGGTTGCATTTGCAATTTCTGCTCTACATACCTTTGAAAGAGCCGACACAAAATCTGTCAAAGCAGCACTGATAAAATATCGGAAATTTCATTCAAGATATTTGACAAATATTTACAAACACACATAAAATGTCTGTAAAATGTCAATAACTTTTGAAGATAGCGACAGATTAGTCTGAAAATTTTCAAAAATACTAGGTACGTACCTAAAATGTTGGTCCCAATGACCATGCAAAGTTTTCAGTTGATCGGTCAAACAATTCCATTTTATTTTCAAAGATGGCACTATCTCATTAAAAAATACACTTGACTGTTCGTATGACATTAGTAGGTAGCCTGTAGGTATGTGTATAAAATTTCAGATCAATCTGTTGAAAGGTTTGCGCCTGCCTAGAGGCATTTCCTATAAAAACACAAACAAAGGAACAAAGTGCCATAAGAGTACCATGGTGACGCTCGCTTACTAATTAACTAATACTTACTACTTAGAGATTCAGATCAGAAGTTCTTTGTAAATAATGTTATCTTCTCTTTTGTGCAAGTCTGTTACTACATATACATCACAATAATGAAACAAACATGGTTTTTTTGCATCAAAAGTGTGTCAATTAGTAAGTGCCAAAGTAAGTGCTTGCAATGCTTGATGATTAACTGTGAATGTGTCTTCTGCAGGTGTTATTTCTGAGGTGTTGATTCAAGACATCAGGGTCGGTAATCTGGAGGCTGATCAGGAGAGAATGGAGTTCAGAGATGAGGTCTATGAGAATCTCGAGGAGCATTTACACGACTCGGTTGCATTCGTCAGGTCCAAGGTAACATATTCTATGTTCTCCTCTGATTTTTTTTTTTTATAATGAAATGTGCTGTAAGTACTTACAAAAGTTTCTAAATCAAGATTTGAAGAATGATTATGTATCTAGGTACTTGCTTACAGGTTTTTGCCACAACCCATCTCTTTTCCCAAGTCATGTTTTGAAAAGGTCCCTCTGTAGGTCTCTGCTGTCTTTTGGTGTTATCTAATCTTGGTACCAAAGCATGGATTTGAAGGATGCTTTCATCTGTTGGCAGGTTTTGCAGATTTGGACAAAGCTGTTAGAGGCAGAAGCTGTGCCAATGGGCCGACACTTTCAGGTGCTGAAACTGGTCATCGAGCGCTTGGAGGACAAGAGTGCAGCTGTACGGAAGTATGCGCTCCAGCTTCTCACACAGTTCCTCATCAAGCATCGCTATGTCATTATGGTATGGTATAGCAGATTCATACACAATGCATGAAGTTAATTGTTGATTGCGTTTACATGTAGGTATACAAATTGTTTTAGCTTATAGTTTTTTTTATGTCTGTTTGCAATTATTACTTCAATTCATATGCAAATTGCAATACGAAGATAATGATTTTCAGGGTTCAGTGTACTACATATTGTGAATAATGTTTTATGTCTGAGAAAAAGCATTCATGGATTATCATCGCAATTTAAGACATTTATTTTTAATGAACAGTTTAGTCATCTGCTAGTGCTACAATTCTGACTTTTGATCACATATGCATTTCAAGGTTAGCTCTTCATTTCTCCTGTGTAGCTATTGAAATGTTATACGTAATAAAAGTAGCACAATGTTGGCTCGTTGTGTTAGGGTAGAATGATTTTTCTTGCAGAAAGGCGTAGACGAGGTAAAGAATAATCTACTGGAGGAGCGCATAAAGCTGTCAAAGATGCAGGCAAAAACAAGGCCACGGAGTTTGGACGAAGAATGTAACAAGGTGTGGACGGACATGAAAGATCAGCTGATCGAGCATCTTGCCACCATACTTGCTGCAGGTTTGTCACTTGCACTGGTTTGTTTGTGACACTTGTTTGTCACTTACACTTGTGTGATCCTAATTGCCATAGTTTTTGTAGCCAATAAGAAACTCTAAAATATGTGAATTATTGTTAACCAAACATTCAAATCAAACTTTATTTAAAATCTGATACCTACTTCATCTGTGTGTAAAATTAAATTTGGAAAGGAATCAGCCTTTCTTTTAAAGAAGATTTTAAAGAAAATGCATCTAATAAAACAAATTAATTAAATGATTACCATTATGTTCCCATTATATGCTACCATTATATATATTACCATTATACCATTATTCATCTGGACATCTGGACAGATTTGTGCAGATACATGTGAGGCATTTTCTCTTTAACATGCTTTTCCTTTTTGCAATTTTTTACTGGTACTTGCATTGATTTTCCATAAGCAGCATAAGGCAGCAAGGTCAAACAGATGTCTGACGCTTACTGTACTTGTTTACTTTATGTCCTGTCTTGTCAGTCTAATATTATTTGATTTATAGTTGAGTCCTGATTATGCACTTATTTGTGAATGTAAGAATGACATGATATGAAGTGAATATGTGTAGGTCCAGCAAGCGACACGGTTGACTTGACCGATGCGAGCGAAGTGCTGAGCTGCGTGGAGTCATGCCGCCTGCACCTGCGTGCCGGGGAGTATCGCGAGGCGTGTGCCGCACTGGCGCGGGTGGAGAGTCACGAGGAGTCTCCGCACTCCACCGCCGGTCTGCCCATCCCCGTGCGCATGGAACTCTACGTGGCAGTGCTGGCAAGGCTGATGGCCACGCGCGAACCATCTCGCATGAATGAGTCTCTCTCTCAAGACATGCCGGCCACACCCGGTGCGTCGCAGATCACGCCCGACACTGATCCCGCACTTGTCAATCCATTCACTTATGTCAATGTCTCTGATGAAGTGGTTGTCAGGACCAAGCAGACTGTTGAATTCTTTCAGGTATGTGATGGTAAAAAAGAGAAAAAATCCAATTTTAGAAAATAAATGTTTCTCATTACTCTTTTAAACTGGTGCCATGTCAGTATGGTTAAGTACATGAATATATCCTCTATTAAATGAAATGAAATAAAATGTATAGGTAGGTATATATTTAAAGAGCAAAATTCCACTCCTGTAATAACCAACATTTTACTGCACTCTCACATACGTATCTAGATTGTTTTTATCGTGTTTTTATAATGTTTTCGTCTATATCATGATTTTAAAACTGTGTTGTAAAAATTGAACTGGGTGACTCTTTTGCCAGGCCTCACTGAAAGTGGGACAACAGTTGTCTCTTGCAATGCCGCTGGTCAAGGACTTGCTCTACTCGTCCGTCACCACCGATGTCCTCGAAGCTGTAGACTTCATCACGATTGCACATCAGTATGCGCCAGAGAGCTCGAGGGATTGTGTCAATGAGATGCTCAATCTCATCTGGTCCCCGGACGAGTCTATACGCAACACTGTCGCTCAAGCCTTCTGCAACCTCTATCTCTTGCCAGATGATCCTCCCAGCAGGTATTCTGCACTACATTGTAGGAAATAGGTAGGGCTGTGCGAGATTGGATTTTTCGAATTCGAGTGAGATGAGATTTATTTTAAAAAATCGGGCGAGATCGAGCGAGATTTTTTGTCCTCGAGATCGAGAATGTTCGAGCGACATTGTTTATTTTTAACCTAAGGGTTGGAAGAATTTTTGCGTGTGTTTTTACGTCCCCATTAACGAAGTATTACCACACAGTAGCAACATTGTCAAAGTCAATCCGATGTTGGCTCATGATTTCACTATATGTTTCCATTTTGTCAGATCGGAAAATACAAAGAAAACTAGAAGAAACTAATAAAACAACACTTCTAAAAATGACGCTGCAATGGCGGCGAAAACTGAGCGCGTTCAGAAACCAGTTCAGTGCTCACTGCGCAGCAGATACAGCGCCGAGCGGTGCCGAGCGACCGCCTACTAGCGCTTGCGCGTGACGATCTCGGTGGCTCAGTCGATATACTCGAGACTCGAAAATTCGAGAGGGAAATTTAAACACTCGATCGAGCTCGAGATGGTCTTCAATCTCGATCTCGTCTCGAAATTTCGAGACTTGCAAAGCCCTAGAAATAAGCATTTTTAAAACAATTTTTTTTTTGTAATTCATTTTTGAAAGTGTGTACAACAGTTGTGTCCCGCACGCCGACTGCCATGCCTCTCTATCCAACCATTGGTCCTCCAGCAGCTCCTCCAACGATCCTCCCGACAGGACTCCAGTTTCACTTTGTCCGAGGCCTACTGTCGGGATCCATCCATCGCATGTTATGCCCAAACACTGCAATAGTATCTTCTTTTCAATATCATCTATATTTTATATTATTGTTTGTTACCTGTAATATCACATTTTCAATTGCATGGTTGTTTTGGGGAGAATGAGGTTATCCTAAGAAAAGACGAGTCGAACTAGACACCAGAACATATTATTTTTTAGTTTTAACCTTTCCCTGTGCAAGAAAAGGATTTGTTCTGTGTGAGAAAAATTACTCGAAGTTATAAAAATAAATCGGTAAACTATATTAAATTATATGTGTATTTGAATTTGGTAGTAAGCGAGCTATGACCCGCGTGGACAACATGACTCGACTGGTTCAGAACACTACGTTAACGACTCCTCAGCGTGCCGGACTTGACAGACTCATTTTAAAGTGGGTGGAGAAGGACTACATCGATAACGCCACTCTGCTCAACCTGTGGGATCGATACAACATGAGAGGGGACACTACCGAGGGAGAGAGTTTGGGAGCAGCCACTCTCTTGGCCAAGGTCTTACGGTGAGTTTCCTCACAATACTGAGTGGTTCATTCTGTCAGCTCAAAATGCCTCATTGAAACAAACTGTCAATCAAGCGTTATATCATTAATTTAAGGAATAATCCTTTGCTGAGGATTTGTTAAGCTGACTCCTTGAGCATTGTTCCAAAAATATTTTGGGTTATGAACCAGATTATCAGGCCTATCTTCTATGGTTTTCATGATTAAAATTATGGGAATATTGCATCATACTGCATATTCCATTAAACCTAGGACGATTACTGGGGGGGATTGGCATCCCGTGTGACCTTGAAAACCATGTGTGTGATAACGGAAATGCAGCGCTTTTATAACAGTTGAAAATACCTCGAATCATTCAATAAAAAAATGTCATACATTATATCTCTCACAATTCGTTAATCTTTAAGGAAGACAATGATGTATCTCAGACATAAACACGTTGCCTATGTGAGACGTTGTGAATAAATGCTGAAGTGATATTTTTCCGTCGGCGCAGGTTTTAACATTTTGATCTAGTTCCTTGAGATATTAAACCTGTCAAAACAAGTATACTACACAATATAATGGATTTTAAAATACAATCGCACAATGCTCTGCATTGTAATGAAGACAATGATGCTACACACATATCTCTCCAATATTTTATTGACGATGCAGCAAGAAAAGGCAACATTTCCCCACATTCCCCACATTTGGCCAAATGTGTACTGCATCAGCTAACGTGGGTGACGTCATTAGGTTGCCAATCCCCCCCAAGCTATCATCCTAGATTAAACTGTTGGTAAAAAACTGTCAACAAAAATAAGTTTAATAAAGTTTTAACATGATGCAATATCCCAATAATTTTACTCCTGAAATTGTAAAATATGTAGTCATGAAGACAGTTTAAACATCACTTATCTTCTATGGTTGTTGCATTGCATACCAGTTCTCTGTTTCTAGATGTGAGAAAAAGTCGGCTATGTTGAAGAGCAACATTGACTCCCTCGTGAGAGTGGGATTCGGCGAGCGTGGCGTTCGCGACTATCGTCTTGTCTTCTACACATGCCAGGCGCTGGCTAACCTGTCGCCTACTAAACACACCTCTGAGGTCACATTCAACAGGTAGCAATAATCATTGTTTCAACTTGTGCTGTGTTTTTCAGAAACTTGGGATTGAGACTGTGTTGTTTTCAGATTAAAGAAGGACCACCTCATGTTTACGTCATTGTGTCAGATACTTGTGTCCGGTCTTACCAACATGGAGGATAATCAATACATCCCCATGGCAACGGAAGCCATCAGCCTCATCTTCAAGGTACGGACTTTCACCCAATATAATGTTGATAAAAGAACAGGTTTGGTTTGTAGTTCACATGACATATAGGCTAGCATAAATGTAGTAGTATTGCCATTAGTGTGGCTTATTATTGGTACATTAGGTAAAATGAATAATGAAGTACTAATATTATATTATAATAGTGTATACCTAGTGGTCTGCAAGTGAAATGTCCATTCACCCCCCACCACATTCAAACAACTTTTCCTGTGTGACGGGTCGAGGGGGAGGAGCCTAAACTAACCGTAACCGTAACGTTCTGAATTTGTTCTTTTCCCAGCTGTCGCAATATCCTGATCAAACCTGTGAAGCTCTCCTCAAGGATCTGCTTCAAGTCTGGAGTACTGAACATGATGCTGTCTACGGCAAAAATGCTGGTCAGTACCAATTATTAATTATTTTGAAACAAATTAATGAGAGAAATAAAACTAAAGAAATGTGAAACGAAATGTGTTTATGTGTGTAAAGAAATGTGTGGTATTATGCCACATGTGACTGGCCTGATGAGAGGCGTATTATGTGAAACACACATATTGATCGCATGCAAGAACATCACATTGTAAAGATAACATACCTGCTGTAGAAGGAGTGTAAGATAGACCTAAAAAATGATGGCGAGACAAGAAATAATTTGTTAGTAAATGACCAGGCCGAAGGAAGGAAGAAGAAGTAATTAGTAATCATACATTTACCTAGGGATGGCACTTTTACCGGTTCTGAAAAAATCGGTAAATTTACCGGTAAATTTTACCGGTAAATTTACCGGTCAGCGGTAAATTTTGAAAAATGATAGTAGATACGAAAATATGACTATACCGAATACAAAAATGACCCTACTTTATTATTTGACTTATTTACAAAGATTACCAGTCAGGACGATAACAATACCTATAATAAAAATACTGCCTATTGATAAGAGATGATATAGTAGCTGATCAAAATAACTTATGGCAGAATAGCAAATTGATTCGACCAATCTAGTATGCCATGCCTGTGCTATTCTCTCATTTAAGAGGAATTGTCGACCATACCAATTTGATCAAGTTACAATCGCTATGCTGTGTCTACTAAACAACCAAATCTGAACAAAGATTCCGACATTAAAAGTAACAATAGGTAATCGTATAAAGGAATTATCATTCAGATTGATTGAGGACAAGCAAAAATGAACATAAAATATGCCCAACTGCTAATGTTGTCACACTGAAGTTTACCTACTTATAGTTATTACTTAAATTTTGATATCTCCATTCATACATTTGAAAGGATTAAAAAAAACATAATTTACCATTTTTTTTACCGGTAAATTAATAATCGGTAAATTTACCGGTAAATTTACCTTAATTTATCGGTAAATTTTACCGGGTGCCATCCCTACATTTACCTATGTGGTAATTATAGAATAGTTTAGTAGGTATCACTTCATATTCTTAGTTTATTTTCTTTTTTAACTTCACATTCCCATTTGGCATACATTTAAAATTGGTTTCAATAGATTTTAACTTTTTGGACTTGAATTAATTAGGTATAATCTGTTTTATTGCTCACCATAGATACTGTTGGTACTTTAATTAGTTCAATTTACTTCCCAGGTAAGAATCAAAATGAGAGCTTGGAGAAACGGAAATGCTCTTTACCCATCGTGTTGGCTAGACTGATCCAGTGCATTGGCCATGCGGGACTCATGTAAGCTTGAACTTTTCAACTGCTTTCACACTATATACTTTACGTTATGGTGAGGTACTTTGGTCTTTGAAATAATAAAATAAGTACCTATCAGGGTAGCAGATATAATTAACTTTTTCTGCATCACTGCCATGGAAATCAGGTTGCAAACTTCTTGCTGTGGTTACGGTGAGTCTCGATTTTTTATTTCAATTTTCATTTCTTCAATTTTTTTCTTTTCAATCTTTCTACTACACAAGTGGAAGAAACTTAGTTGAAATATTTAATGTGTGCGAATACCTAGTTATATTTTACTTATTAGTAGCAAACAATATTCAGTGGGCATATTATCACATGGAAAAAAAATAGTTAGATGCAACTGAACTGCAAATTTTAAAGATCTTTTACCACCTGTGGGATTTGAGTCACAACCTTTGAAATGCCTGTCCAATGCTCTGACCGCTGCACTACTGTCAATCATTCAAATTTGCAGTTTTTATGAACTCATCTCAAATTTCAAGATTGAATGACGACCTAATTACCTATAGGCTAAAATATTATTCAACCTTTTTTGCAGTTTCATAATTTTATTACAAAATTAAGTCTAAAGTACGTACAAAGAATGAAAAAGTATGAAAGACCATTTTATAAAAGTTGTTGGATAATTTTGAAATTTGAATTTATGATTCATTTTAAAACTTAGAATTTTTAATACTTCAAAATTACGAAAACTACATTTTCGAATTTAAAAATCAAATATTTTGAAGTATATTTCTACATTTTCAATTATTTGCACACCCATAGTTAAAATGATTAGTGAAACTGACATGTGCATAATTATTTGATTAAAAAGACTTGTTTGATGTCAATAGGCTGTTCCATTACATTGACAAGGATGTGTATGTGGAGATCACTAAGAAAGAGGCAGAGAAAACTCAGATGGAGACCGACCGCAAGCGAGAAGCTGAGAAGACTCGAAGAAGGTCGGCGTCACACATTGCCAGGCAGTCTGAAAACTTTGAGGTAGATAGATCACTGCTTGTTCATTCTCGTGTGATGTGAAGATTACTGGCTCAACGTTGAACTTGAAGTCTAGGCTATTCAGGCGTTAGAGTTTTATCTTTTAATTCCACTGCATCGTCTTATGTTAATAAATCATATTTGTTTATTTGCTTTGAACATCATTACATTCAATGGCATTACAATAACTAATTACAATGCATTACAACTGCATACAACTAACACAACAGCAAACATAACAATAGAATTGCATAAATTATTAATGCTAGTTTTGGAGGCATATTCTCGAATTAGATATCATTCGATGGTAAATTTGCCAAGGTCGTAACCCACAAAATGTCAAAATGTTCAAAATGTTCAGGAGGCTATTAAATTTATTTTCCACGGTGAAAAGGAAAAATTCCAAAATATACTTTCAAGAACATTTTCTTTTCTATTTTGTAGATTAATCAAACCTGCGATGCATCCATAATTAAAAATAATTGTTTCAATCTAAAAAAATGTGGGTTACGTTACGAGTTAGGACCTTTCTCCAAACTGTATATTTAGTTTCCCAGTGTTGATTAAGACTTTTTGCCTCATACTAGATCCTGGCTTTGGTGATTTATGTAATGAGTTTGCGGAGGGATACGACCTTACTTTTGCCAGGGTAGCATTTAAAATGTTATTTTAAGCCAGCTTCATTTAAATTAATTTAATTAAATTATTTATAAATTAATTAATTCAACTTTTAAACATACTACTTTGTCCTTAGCAGTATGAATTCAAATGGGTTTACATTCTTCTTTTCCTTCATTAGAGCATCAGCAAGTTTCTTTGCTAGGATGATTTTATTTCTGATAGTTGAGATTTTCCTCCGCTTCAGCTGGTCTCTGATCTCAGTGGGATGAAGGTCGTAGAATACCACCATCTCTGTGTAGCTTCATCCAGTTATTTCATTCATTTTCCTCCTGTCTGTATGGGGTTCAGTAGAGTTTTAAATTTTCTTGTCAAATTTCGAAGGACCTCGATTTTGGACCAATGTAAGTGGTTGAGTACACAACGCATTACTCGACCAGCCAATGGAATACCGCTTTGAAGCTCCCTCCATGCATTCTGCTGATGAGTGCCATAAATCCTCACATTTATATTCTTTGCACTTTGAAACTGGTTGTATGTGTATATTAAGATACATTTCAATATGTAGTAACTAATGGGTAGTTGTTGTGCAGCAGGCTTCCGATGACGAGCTGGAGGGAGCAGTTGCCCAAGATGAGTCTGCCGAGATGATCAAGAGTCTCTGCGATAAAGAGCTGTTGGCTCCCACTAACTTGCTGGGAGTTCTCAGGTAAGTAAAGTAGGGGCTTTCAGTAATCATGTAATCAGCACTTCTCAGCATATTTTTCAAGTGTTAGCAACAATTAGTCACTGGAATGGGTAACAAATACCTATGTACACTCAAACCAATAAAAATTGGTACTCCAAATAAAAAGATTGGCTACTGGTAAGTTTCCTTGACAATCAATCCTTGTTATTATCAATGAAATAAGAGCTCACCTACTAGAGGTAGATGATGCGTTAACCCAGCTTTCATGGGATGATGCCATCAAACCTTAATCAATAATCAGCCAATCCTTTTCTTTTCGAGTTGCGATTTTTATAGGTTTTTATTGGTTTGAGTGTACAACAAAAACTGATTGCTCAATGAAACTTATTGACTGAAAAATATTTAAATATCACGATGAGAAATCAGTCTATGCTATCTCCCCATCTCACCCTAGTAGGTGAATTCTCATTTTATTGATAGTAGTAACAGGCTATATTATTGTTAAGAAAACTGACCATTAGCCATTCAAATTTATTCAACAATAATTTTTCTTTTGTGAAGTGTTCCTACCAAACACAATGAACTTGTACCTATTGAGGAAAAATAATGTAAGACTTATAGGAAAGCCAACTAGTCTGTATTTATTAGAACATATCGTATACCATCATAGGTATTTCTTTTATTTCAGTAAACTGATACAATATGTGGTCACTCATCCTGAAATATATGCAGACACCAACCTCCAAACCAGTGCCACTCTGGCATTTGGAAAACTGTTGGCACTGTCTCCATCATTTGCCAACCAGAATCTCCAGTGCCTTCTCTCATTCACGTTGCAATCCGAGAGTCCGGAAATACGATCCAACGGTGTGCTTATGCTTCGTGACTTGACTTTCCGTTACCCTACAATGTTGGAGCCAGAGACCAAACATCTTTATACCAGGTCAGCAAAAGTGAAAATCTCACAACTGCTTTGTCTACATTTACAGTCAAGAATAATTTAGTCACATGTATATGTCACATGTAAGTGATACAATAATATAATAGTCACATGTTTACAAATATGTAAGTACATAGTTACAATGATTTGGAAATTTGCATGTAGAATTTTTAAAGTTCGTGTTGGGTCAGGTCTTAAAATGCACGTACAGTCATGTGCCCCATACACAGTCAATCTTACTTGCCGACTTGCATGTCCAGCCGGGTGACCTTGGCATGAAGGCATGAATGAAGGATTTCTGTCTGTGTTTGAATTTCTTCAAGCTTCACTGAAAGCCCCTAACACAATCAAACTTCCATTGTCACATAAGTTTGTCATGCAAGATTGACCGTGTATAGGAAAGTTTTGTTATTTAATGAAGACTAAATAATGTGGTAGGTAGCTATTTATAACAGAATATCTCCTTTATTGGAATATTGTAATTCAGGGATCTTCATTTCTAACATGTCTAGGCTGCGTGACGAGTCCCGCCTGGTTCGTGCCAATGCCATGACTGCACTGTCGTCTCTGATCCTCACGGAGATGGTGAAGGCGAAGGCCAATATCTCGCAGCTGGCGCGCTGCATCGTCGATGACGATGAGGATATGGTGCAGAGAGCCAAGGAGCTGTTCCAGATGATGAGTCAGAAGGGCAATCAGCTGTACAATGCATTGCCAGATATCATCTCTAAGCTCTCCAATCCCGAGGAGGCCGTTCCGGAGGAGAACTTCAAAGCCATCATGAAGTGAGTTCATTCATAGTCATGAGTGAGTGATTCGTTTTTCAAGTACCAATTGCATTAGTTACGATTAGCCCTCTTTTGAAGCAACCATTTTCGCAACTTCGGACAAGCGATGGTAATTACTAAATTACTAATTAAAAATAGACAATCAAGAAATTATTGTGTGTGCAAATTTCCACTGCATATTGGAGTTTCCAATCTATTTATAGAATCGTAACGGTCGCTATCAAAAGTGAGTAGCAAATTCGCAAAAGTTGTTTGAAGTTCACGATATGTGCTTGATGATAAATGCAGGATAGTATGAAATCAGAGGTGGGAAGGATGACTAGTTTTCAATAGACAACATTAAAAATCATCTACCTCTGCTTTTTAGAAAGTTCGACGATCCTGATATCTATTTAAATGTTATTCAACAAAAGCAATAGGTAATAAAATAACTAATTTTACTAAATGGATACCTGGGAAGTTAAACTGCATTTGACATTTTTGAAAAAGCAGAGCTAACTAATATATTTTTAGATTTTTACCTTTCCTTGAACATAGTCCCTGATTGATTTGATATTTCATAACTTCTATGTGCATTGCCTCCCCAGACATATCATGGGCCTGATCCAGAAGGATCGCCAACACGAGTTGCTGGTAGAAAAGCTCTGCGCTCGATTCAAGCTGAGCGACAACGAGCGACAGTGGCGTGACCTTGCCTTTTGCCTCTCTTTGTTGACGTACAATGAGCGATCTCTGCGCAAGCTGCTGGACAACATGCCCAACTATGCTGACAAGTTACAGCATGAGCAGGTGTTCAAGTATTTCCAGAGCATATCCGAACAGACGGCCAAGCAGGTCAAACCTGAATTCACAGTAAGTCTGCACATAGTACAACGCTTTTCAGATGAACCCAACATTACTGAAAGTCCTAGAAGAACAACATCAATATTTTTAGCATGCAACATGGTTTGAAATAGCCAGGATAGAAGAATTGAGTGTGATATTAATTTTTGAGAGTTTGTATGAAACTACCTAGTACCTACTAGAGGTCGGATTCGGGTAATGATTTGTACCCGGGTACCCGCTTTAATTACCCGGGTAATTACCCGGGTAATAAATAACTAAAAAAAAAAAAAAAAAAAAAATTTTTTTTTTTGGAAAATGCTTTGAAATTGTTTGCATTGAGTCTACCGCCCTATCCGTGGCATTGGGGAGAGAAACACAACGTCCATACAATGGAAGGTTGAACACAAGGTATATCTTGCCTGCATCCCCTCCATCAATCCACCCACCTCCCCATCAATTAATTATCCATCCTCAACTCACCAGCATTCTGATTAAATTACTAACTAGTAACTATGAAATTGGTTGGGATTTTTGAAATTTGGGAAATATGAATAAATATTACATTCAGTTTATATAACTATATAAACAATGCAGCTGGTGATTAAGTGGCAGCTGATGCAAAAAAAGCTAATACTAACTAAAAAAAATTTTTTTTTTTTTTTTTTTTTTTTTTTTATACCCGAGTACCCGCCATTGTACCCGGGTAATGGCGTACCCGGGTACCCGGTTTGTACCCGGGTACCCTAACTGACCTCTAGTACCTACACGTTTGTTTCGAAGCTGTTTAATTTTACGTCATGTCCATTTTACATGTCCATTTCCTCTTTTGTTCAAAATTATTGAATTGTGAATAGTAGGTACCTAATACCCATTACCTTGTGCTATTTACTACAATTAAATTAAGCATACTATACGATCAAAGTTGCTTTAGACTGCCAAAAGTATACATTTTATATGATCTTCCTTAGCTGTTACTCGAAGAATTGGAGCACAGATTGAAAGAGTGCTCAGAGACCGGAGTTGACAACATAGCATTCCGAGGGGTTCCAAAGTCTGCCAAGAAGCCTAGCAAAGGCCAAGCAAGGAATCGACGAGGAGGTAAATATTGCAGTCTTTTACTACTTTTATAGAACGTATCAATGAAAAGGATGTTCCTTACTGTTCGTCCATGAATGCTTTCATCGAACGTCCTATGATAATAATAATAATAATGGTTTTATTCTCTACAAATTGTACATGTACAGGTGGCAGAGATTTAAAAATATACCTAGAATAATTATAGATTATGATGAGGTAGGTACATCAAAAAGTAGTCCCAGATCAGCAAGTGTTTCTGGCAATTACTTTAAATTTAAATTGTTCCACTCTTGAAATCCCAGATCTGCGTATGAATTTCTTGCTGTATCCCTATCTTAAATGTATGGTCTTTTCTTCCTAAATAATTTGGTTTCTTTATTTACTCTCTCCTATGTTGGAGAAGTTCATTTTTGAATCAAACTTTTGGGAAGTTCAGTTCACTGCAAATAATATGAACTTTTTGATGTTGGAGTAAGTTCCTTTGTCAAACATGAGAGTAAATGTTCAAGTTCCTTAAAAATAAAAAGTTCTTTTAAAAGTTGCTTTTTGAGGAAATTTAAAATGTGTGTAGATCTTGGAAAATAAACCATTGCAAGGAAGCCTGATCAAATTGTCAAAAAACTTGAATACCTACCAATTTATTTCTGTGCTAAATATGTTGTAATATGTTTCCATATTAATGGTCAAAAAAGGCAGTGTAATTTGCAAAATTCTGATCAGACAAATAAGACTGTTTTCTGTAAAACTTGAGAGCAACTCTGGCTGTTGTAGAAATTAAATGATGCATCAATAATAGGTATGTTTGCCTGTCATCACTTTCAGCACTTTCTCCAGCAAAATGGTAAAGCAACTGCTTTAACTGCTTTTTGAACTGCTTTACCATTTGAGTGGAGATAGTGGTGAAAAGTAGTGGAACAGGTGAACAGACCTATGATGTGCAGATGAGCATGATGACTTTAGACCAATCCGGCCTCAGAGCTAATGAAATCTTTCGGAAAATTTCTATCAATTCTGCCGTTTTAATTTAAAACGACGTAGGTAACCAACTTTCAAAATTTTTCTCAGGAGCAAACTCGATACAAAAGTTCATGCCTAACAAACTTTTGACTTCACATTCTTTGCATACTAAAGTGAATGCGTTCACTCAAAAGTGCTACCTAGTATCTGTATCTTGTTCCTAGGAACACGTTCTTTAAACGTTCCTACCCAAACACTGACCACATTCCGTACTTGTAAATTGTTTAGACTCAAAATGACGTAGCTGTGAATTGGTATACAAGCAACACATTGTAAACAGTGTTAGGCTACTCACTGTAATCTCAATTATTTGCAAATGTAATTACTAATTAGGTGTAATTATTTGTAATTGCATATGTTATTAATTTCATTCTTGCTGTTCTAACATACTGATTTAATGTTCTGTATTCCCCAGGTGGCAGAGGAGGAGGTCGTAATCGTGCTAATAGGTCCACAACTGAGGAAGAAGA
The DNA here is from genome assembly GCA_934045905.1 of Leuctra nigra. Lineage (NCBI taxonomy): Eukaryota > Metazoa > Arthropoda > Insecta > Plecoptera > Leuctridae > Leuctra > Leuctra nigra. Next base: position 15,201,240 of record OW203761.1, read on the forward strand.
CTCGAGCTCTGACGGTAACTAATTTATTTGTAATATTCTGGTTGAATGTTTTGTTTTATGGAGGTTATCACGTTAACAGATATTAAATAATAATATTCTCTTGCGTTTAGATGCCCCTTCTAAACCTCCAGCAAAGGCACCTGCTAAGACACCTTCAAAAGCACCTGCAAAATCAACTACAAAAACACCTGCAAGAGGTGCAGGAAGGAAGAAACCTGCACGCAAATTAATAGAGAGTGGTGAGTTTTGTATCAAAAGCATACTTTGTTCAGGCCATAGTAGGTGTATTTATTATTTTGGACAATGGTTTCTGTCCACCACGGTCCTCCACTTTTCAACACACCCTCCTTGATCAGTCCAAGCCACCACTTCCTCGAGCGCCCTCTCTCCGTTTTCCCACTACCTATAGCCGCCTCAAATACCCGTGCATGTGCACTCCAATCTAGGTATCACCCCAGCTCACTTCTTATCTTTGTACTGTACGAACAATGTACATACCTTTTATTTATTGTAAGTAACCCCTTCATATTCCTCAAGAAGCTTTATCTCTTGAAGCTTGTTTATTTCTTACAACCGTCACTGCCCACAGTGTACCGTCACTGTGTACATACCTATTATTTATTGTAAGTAACCCCTTCAAATTCCTCAAAAAGCTTTATCTCAGCTGCCAGTAGTTCAAGCTTGTTCATCATCATCATCATCATCATCACTTCAAGAATTAGGCAAAGGTTGCCTGTTCCGTCCTCAATTTTTCAGCCATCTTAGTTTAGGCCTACCAATGTCTCTTCTGCCCGTAGGTTGGTAGATTAAGATCTTTTGTGGTATGCGAGTATCATCCATTCTATGTATATGTTCCAACCAGTTCTGTCTTCCTTCTTCTATTTTTTCATTGATGTAATATATTTTTAAATCATGTCTTATGTCGACATTCTTAATTTTATCAAGCAGTCGACACCCTTTCACTCTTCGCAAGAACTTCATTTCTTCCGATTGTATTCTGTTTTTATGTCTTTTTGTTAGGGACCATGATTCACTTCCATAAGTCAGAACTGGTGTTGCCATTACTTTATAGAATTTTAACTTTGTGTCCTTCCTCGTTTTATTTCTTAAGGTTCTGTGAATAGTACCACACATCATCTGATACTTATGCAGTTTTTCATTCACATCATCGTCATTTCCATAGCTGATGTCACACCCTAAGTATCTGAAGTGGGAAACTTGTTCGATGATGTCGTGGTCAAGTATTATTTTGGATCGTACCGGATATTTACCTTTAAAAGCCATAACTTTCGTCTTTTGTCTTGAAATCCTAAAATTATAATCTGTACATATCTGGTGTAAAATATACAATATTCAAGTTTTTGTACAATATACAAAATATTCAAGCTTGTTTATTTCCTAAACCGTCACTGTACATTAGAATTGGCAGGAAATACATCTTGTACAAATTATCGTCTGTGCAAACTTTAGGAATCTTGTCATTCCACAGCAACTTCTTGGCTTTTTTCTTATTTTCTGTACTTCTCTACCAGCTTGAGCCATGTTGGTGAGCAGGCTTCCCAGTTCCCAGGTAGCAGGTACTTCAAATCTTCCCCCATGTCATGTTTAATCTTCTTCCTTTCCATGGTAATTGCTTCACTCTTCTCTTTGCTTATTCAATATAATAGTAAATTCTAAATATCGAAGTTGTTTCTTATATTTAGGGCGATTTCAGTACAAAAATTATTTTTAAAAAACTAGGTGGTAGAGTCAGGGTAGTTCAGTTTCTTCATTTGTGTATTAATATTATACAAGAGGACAACATTAGCAATAAAAAATTACATGATTTTGGCCAGAAATTGTATTGAAAACACACCAAAACCCTCTGTTAAAACAAGTGGTTAAGTTAAACAGTCATTCAAGGAAAGTCATTACATACTCATTGGTTGTTCTACTCAACTGGTTCTACTCAACTGTTAAAAATTTAGCAGAGTATTGAAAAACCGACCCTAATTATATTAATTTTTTAACAGATGAGTCTTCAAGTGGAGAAGAATGATCCTACGTCATGGGGATGGAGGTGTTTACTATCGGTACTAAGATCAACACTGCCATCACAAGTTCCTTATTGGTCCTCTCTTCACGGCGGTCGCTTCGCCTGCTCCCTCTGCTGAGTATACTAAGCACTACTTATCTTCATATTATCTTTATTACTTGTCGAATTGAATTTTAAACTAATGGGATATCATAACATGTCCACAAAGTGCATTAAAAAATTATCAAATACACACCTTTTAAAATTAGATGTAAATTTTCTGGAAAATGATAGGTAGTAATAATAATAATAATAATAATCCTTCTCCCGGTTCCAAGAATTGGGTCGGAAAGGTGGCGGACGAAGGCCACAAGTAACTAGAGCTTTGGACTCCTGAGCTAGCTGGCCAAGCTTAAATCAAACTTGGAACATTTTCTGCTTTTTTAATACTTTCTACAAATGTTCTGGCATACCGTATGGTCACTTTTACTATTTATTTGATATTACATACATTTAACATAGGATTTAATCATTGAAAGGTCATAAAATAGAATTAACCACACATCAAAACAGTATTAGCAGAAAAATACTTTTATTTGGAAAAATGAAGAAATTCTGCTCTTTTCTGCACTTTTATGCCATGGTAAACACTCAGTTATAGGTAGATCTACATATTGCAGAAATAAACAACAACAAAATCATGCAATTTTCCGTAAAAAATGTCAGGGAAATTTTCCGACTCGCATCTCTATTTAAAATACACGTAAATTGGGTAGTATATTATTTGTTATGGTTTATAATATAAATCATAACTTACATTACATTACTACCTATTTTACATTACTATTTCTATTTACATTTTATTATGCAAAAGTGCCCTGAAACAAAGCAATTAGGTAAACCGTAAACATAATATTGATGATATTTTTTTTTACATGCAATAATAAAATGGATTGTGAAAACTATGTGAATAAAACATAAATAAAATAATATATTTTAATGACATTGTTTTGATTGGAAAACCTGAGTGGACACTATTATAATATATTTTTCTATTTGATCCCAAGTGTAGTGTAGTTGTGTCCAATACAAATAAAATCTTATCCCAAATAAAAATCACAATGTCTACTTGTATAAACAGCAGCACACTCAAAAACAAACATTTAGCACTGAAAATAAATGAGTGACATTCAGAAGAGTAAATAGAGTGGTTTGAATCTGATTTTTTTTTGTGTTTTTCGCATGTCAAACATGGTCTAACAAAGTAATCTTATTTTTTCACAGAATATTAATTTTCTTCTCCCTATTGATTTCTAGCAAGATCGGTCTCTTGATTGCACTGAAAAATAAATGTATAATGTAGTTTATACTCCATTTTACTGATAGATAATCTATAAATTCAGTAGCCTAGGCCAAAATTCACATGAACACGCATTATGGTTAACTTAAATCATATGTTTCGCAACAAAATACTACACAAAACAAAATACTCGGACAAGCGATGGTAAAGAATTAAAACGAGCCAAATGCATGTCCGATTTCCAATGCTTCTTGGAGATTTCAATCTATTTACAGAACCAGACCTTTATGGCCAAATCATGACCAAATCATGGCATATAAATGCAATTGATCTCTGGCTTAGAACAAAGCACCTATTAATGTAGGTTTCTTGGTTTTATTGATTTTACAGTTATGCTATAACATGATGACTTTCTACAGCTTTTATAATTTGTTGATCAGTTGCTTAGCAACCAGATTTATGGGAAACAACCTGGTAGAGGCTGGTATAATTTCCATTCAGTTTCTTCTCTTCTCTTAAATATTGTGAATGGGAATGTACACATATGTAGTGAGTGTTGACTTTTATTTCACAGTGAACTTGTTTATATTTTAAAATAATATATTCTGCAAAAAATGAATTTTGGAGATTGCAATCGATTTGATTTGGAAGCTGGTATTGAAACAGAGAGATTACTAAATATTTTGGATCGTACAATAATTAAAGTGAAACTAGCCATTTATCTACCTATAATACTTGCTAACGATAATGCTTCAATTTTGCAACCATTTTTAACGGAGACGGAAATGTCGTTTCTTTTACGCTGCTTGAAATATTCAAATTTGTATAAACCTCCTACTTCCGAAGTAACCTCGAGAGACAACACTGATAATGATATACTAAGCATCGCTATCCAGATTTTATTCTCAAAAGCTGATGTCCACAGTTTAATTGAAAGAAAAGCAAGCGAGATCTCAAACACTGCTGGAGCATTTATGGAAGATCTGCGTCTTTTGCATCACATTATTGCTGTACGTGTGAACACATTACCTAAGGTGGCACGAGAACGTGATATAGAGCTTCATCAAGCCTGGCGTCGTAATGAAGAAGCAAGGCTTGACATTCTTTCTCTTGATGAAAAACTTCAGCATCAAAGGAAAGAAACTGATAAGTTGTTGACGAAGAAGAATCGTGTTATTCAGTAGCATGAAGATAAACTGGAAAGGCTAACTAATAATCACAGAGCGGAATTTCAGAAAACTGTCGACGAATCGGAAAGTGAAATGGGTAATGATTGGACAAACTCCAAGTATCGGCAGGAAGAAACATCTGAGAAATATTTAGAATCTCAGTCCAATTTGGAAATGCTTTTGAAGAATCACCTTTTAGATGAAAGAAAACTTCGAGCTGAAAGATTGGATATTGAAGCTGAACTGACTGGCTGGCTGAACAAGTACGACCTTGACATTGGCTCTAAACAAGCTGAGCTGGAAGAAGTCACCTCTGGATACGAAGAGGAGAGGAAACAGATGAAGATCCTCCAACGAAATTTTGACATCCAGCTCATTGAATATGATAGACTGATGGCAGAGAAACAAGCACAGTATCAGCGAGAAATTGAAGAGAAGATGTTTATTTTTGTGTGCAACAGAGCAGCCATAAGAATACAGCGATATTGGAGAGCCTATCGAGAACGGAAGTTGGCCAAAAAGAAACGAAAGGGGAAGAAAGGTAAAGGGACTGGCAGTGGTGGGAAAAAGCCTGGAGTCGATAAACCTAAATGATGTGAATTTGATTTATGTAGGTTTCTATCTTGGAGTAAGATGTCAGATGTGGCACATTCCGTGTTTTCGTAAATCCATCCTAGTCAAAAAGTTGTACGTAAATACATTGGATTAGTGGGCGTGGCCTAATACATCATCAATCCGTTTCCGTGCCGTGCTTCTAGCAGCACCTCATCCAGCCAATTTCTTGGATGGATTCAAAATTAAAATGGCGCTATTGGTAATGTTGGGGACAAAATACACTAATATTATTATTTTACGCAGGGTATACAGTGCTTTGGCAGAAAAAATGAAAGGTAAACATTAAACAATGATGTCTAACTTATTAGTGGTGTTTTTTTATTTGGCAAGGTAGTAGATATTTCTTATACCTACACTTTGCAGACAACGGAATCAACGTCACTCATATTTAAAATTGCCGCCTATTTCTTCTGTCCTAGCAGAATCTTGGATGTTTCTTGTACCTAAATCGACGTCATTTTTACAGTCTTGGATGGCTTCAATCCGGATTTTCCAGATTATAGTTTGGATGAATTTACGAAAACACGGATTGTAAATATACATACCATTAGATATTTTATTTTACTGTTATCTTGCGAAGATTTTACAAGATCTTATGAAAATGAGAGAAAAATTAAAAATATGAAATATATATAGGTAGTAATCAAGATCTTAAAAATATTTTTCAAAAGGGGTTTGACGCTCATTTTTTAAAATCACTAATTTGATTTATAAAATCACATTTTAACATAAGAATTATTTTTTCATCTAGAAAATCAGTGATAAGTGCCATAGAGATAAGGGTGTAATAGTTTTAGGGTTGGTTTTTTAATTCTGTTAGACCAGTTACCTACCTACATTTTAAGTGATCGTTGAAGGAATGTCATTGGTTGTTGCCATGGCAATTAAGTCCTAATCAGCTGTTTAAAATTTAGCAGTTTATAGAAAAACTGGCCCTAGAAAGCACAACTCACTGTAGGTATAGGTCTTCCATTGTTTCTTTGGAATATCATTGTTACTTTGGTCAAGTGTACATATTATGCATTTTACAAAGAGTTTTTCTAGTAGTATTCGAGCCGGTTGTGTAGTGGACCTAGCGAGTGTGTAGCCATTTTAGCAAATGCTGTGAAAAATTCAATGTGAAAATATTCCTGAGTGTTCTGACGCATGTCCGGTTGTAAATATCTCTCAACCACTGCAGGCGTCCGGGAAAGCGTTGTTTTGCAGTGATGCCAAATATCTTTCAATGCAGTTGGCTTTTAAAATTCAAGGAAAGTTGTTTAAAAAGGCAACAGTGTAGGTGGAAGGGGGTGGTAGGTCAGTACTCGGGTTGTATCTTGTAAGAGCAATACTGTTCGTCTCATGAAAGGAAAGGCTCTACGCTTGCTTGGTCTACTGTACAGTATGCCATCATGTTATTGGTAGAATTTCTCAGAGGTTACTATGGCAACAGACAATTAACACAGCCTCATTGATGGTTATAAGCCCTGGCTATGGGACATTGTATAACAGGTCTTTAGTGAGGACTAACACTATGTTATGGCATTTTCCACTGGCTGCACTGGGCTGCACTAGTTTTGCTCTCTGTTTGAAATTTGCATTGAATGTTGTATGGTGACGTCATTTCAGTGCAACCCTGGTGCAGCCCAGTGCAGCCAGTGGAAAACGCCATTAGTTTGATAAAACAAAATAATGCTTAATTTTTCATAAATTAGTAGAATAGGTATTTATTTTGTAATAAACAATATGAGCTTTACACTCTGTTGTTGGTATCATAGGTCATGATTTAGTTTTAATATTTCTATGTAAACAAACTCTATAACTTGAGTAGGTATTAATCTCCCATCTTCGCACTGCCACTCTGAAATGTAATATCAATAGGTATTATATTATAATAATTCTACATTTACGCGCAAATGCAGTAGTTTCAATTATATTAAAACAAACCAGGTAGATCCCAACGATTAGTCCAAACAAACCAATTGCACTTGCAAATATCTCAATTATGAGGATTTTCACAAATAAAACACGATTTGCTGCATCAGCAAGGGCTGCACCAGAGCCTGAAACACGGTATAGGCTATAAATTATCAAAACCTTGATTTAGTTCATGATAATTAACTACCTAGGTAACTATGACTATGTGTAGGACGCAATGATTTGGAAGTACATACAGATCAGTGTAGGACTATATGTCGGTGATATATTAAAGCATTATACATTTAGGTTCTATATAAATTGGAAACTCCAACAGTGGAAGTACGAACAAGTATTTTGTTTCTTGATTGGCTATTTAATTATTGATATTATCATTTCTCCATATTTTTATTATTAATTGTTGTGTCATAATCTAGCTAGTAGCTAACCATAACGAACAACCGTAATGTGTACCATTGACTTTTAAAAGTGCTTCTTAGTGCTTTAGGTACCTACCTATCACTCAATTATTTTTTTAAAGATTTTATCCATTACATGCAAAAATGTGTTTTTCTTAGTTAAATTGTGTAAGTATTGATCCTCATTGCTCTTGTTAGCTTGATCTAATGTTTCCATCAGTAGATTAAAGGGTGAGATCTTGTTTTCTAAAAAATCAGTATTAAGTTTACTGCTTACTGTTAACTGTCAATATAAATGAAGTAACTCACCAACAATACCCACTGCCATTCCACATGACAGATTGACCAGACCTACACACAATCCTGATGCAAAGATGAGGTGGCCACAAATGACTTCTCGATTATGATTCACTTTCTTCTCACTGCCCAATATGTCTTTTGAGTGCTTAAATTGTATGAGAAAAATTTCATTACTAGTAAATTGAGTGTGCTCCATCGCTTTCCCAAGTTACTCTACTCAAATCGTTCATTAAAAATAATACATACTTGTGTATGTCTACTGCATGTCTCATTTAGCTGGCCGCCAGACGTGGCCCCTAATTTTGCAAAGAACAGCTTTTTGTCCTTAAATTCAAAATATCTTTCTGGCCAGGGAAATGTGACGCAAACTGTAGTATTTATAGTTAAGTCGGCAATCGATTTCCCATACCATAGACCCAGTAGTTATTTTAACTATTGCATCTTTTTAAAATAAGACACCAAGGAAGTGTGTGAAACGAATATTTCGTACTTACGCCCAATAACCCTGAAAGTATAATTGCTGTTATCAGTCCATATATTGCAACGGCCTCACAGAATATCACTGAGATGAGGTTCTTTGTCTTGATCCGTGGTGTGCCAACTCCTCCACCAACGATACTTGCCCCAACAGTGTAGATACCTCTGTCAATTAAAATATGATTAAATATTAATAATTTGTTTATTGATTTAGTTGCCTTAATACCACATCACAAGAGGCATAAGATGTTTTTTCTAGAAGTCCTTAGGTAAGTAGGTACCTTGATTGTATCAGATAATAAAAGTATACGTTTATTCATTTTAGTCTCTAGTGTCTCATATTTTTGGCATAGTCAGACGTTATAAGTAAATCGATTGTTTCAATCACAAAAGCACTCGGTGTTGGGAGTCATTTTCATGTGCAATAATTACAAGACTGGGAAATATAATGCATGACAACTTACATGGCTGAACCTGAAATGGACAGGGATACAGTAAGCCCTATGCCAATAGCTGCCCACATATAGGGGCTGGTTTCTGCTAGAAACCTGTAAGAGAAAAGTTTATAATAATAATAATAATAATATGATACCGTTTTATGAATTGTCGAGTGTACATACAGCCCCGTGCTCAAAAGAATTTCCAGATTTAACAATTCAAGTTCGCAGTGTCTACTAGATTCCATCCATAAGATTTTTAACATACGGTCCTATGTTATAATAATAATAATGGTTTTATTCTCTACAAATTGTACATGTACAGGTGGCAGAGATTTAAAAATATAGAATAATTATAGATTATGAGGTAGGTACATCAAAAAGCAGTTTCAGATCAGCAAGAGTTTCTGGAGGTCTAAAGCTGGGTTCCCATACTTCGCATCGAATTCGCTTCCGGTTCGCTTTCGCAAAATGGCTACCTTTTAACAAAGGAAATCGTCCATGTTTCCATTCCCATCTTCGCGTGTTTCGGTTTCGTTTCGGTTTCGTCAAAGTTAAAATTGGCTCAACTTTAACGAAACCGAAACACGCGAACATACGAATGTAAACATGGACGATTTCCTTTGTTAACAGGTAGCCATTTTGCGAAAGCGAAGCGAACCGGAAGCGAATTCGATGCGAAGTATGGGAACCCAGCTTTAGGGACTTAGAGACTTACAAGGGACTTCTTTTGAGAATGAGGCCAATATATACCAGTAACTACCTATCAGGATACCGGAAAACCTGGCGGTCAACCAGTGCCTTCAACTTACCATCCAATATTTAACTTCTCTAAGTGCCCTGTCAAGACATAATAGAGACCTGCAAACAGAAATCATAGGCTGTCAGCCTGTCATCATAGGAAATCATTATAAAAGGTGGTAACAATTATTTGGTAGGTACTACTTACATATAACGCCTGTACTGAGTACAACGGAAAGCACAAATATACACCCTAAAATAAATCGGATAGAGTATGATTTCATTTTTGAGCAAATGGACATTCAATCAAGCATGGCTGTTTTTAAATTTTAGCACATTTAATCGCACAAGATTGCCAACTTATCGTCATTTGATAAAGATGAAGTATTTATGATTTATGAAATTATTTCAAATGCCTTTATAATGGATATTAACATTTTGAACTTTTCTTATTTCTGAACAACTTATACAAAAATAGTAATTGCTCATTGATGCAATGGCTATATTAGAGTAGCCGTTGATTTTTTTTATGGTTGTCATCTTGGCGTAAATCAGCTGCAGTTTCTGGCGAGCGAGCGACAGAAGAAGAGAAGAAGAAAGTCAAGGAAGCCATGTTGGATGAGCAAGCGGTTGGTGTTGAATGCCGAATATTCTTTTTTATACAAAATAATTACGATAAATGATATACTCTAAATAAATAGTTCCTGCTGTCTCATCTTAAATAAGGTAGGTATGGAATGGAAAAGTTGATTACATTCTTTTGTAAGGTATATTATACTTGCATTACCTTCGAAACACCTCACTGACTCGGATGGCCTTTATGGAAATGCCAGGCCCATAACTGTCATTTTATGTTTACCTTTCCTACTAACAGAATGTAAGATGAATCATCATATTATTCAAATTCGGTAGAGATGTATTACTTTGCTGTTTATATAAACACGATGCACGTTATATACCTAGATGATCAAAATTATACCTTTAACCTACAAATATTTTCATGCAAATGCAATGGTTGTTGAAGAAGCAATGTGTGTAGGTACAAAAGTAGAGGTATAGGTAGGTAGGTACTACCTACCTAGCCACCACCTGCTAGGTCGTTCCTAGTTAATCCATATACTTTCTATATTGTGGTGTCAAATTTAAATGAATTGATGGGAAATCTTTATTAAAAGCCACATGACCATGGTTTGCCATCAATGTGCAACAAGTTTCAAGTTACAATAGGCTGTGTCCTTGTATATTCTTATAGCGTTTTCCACTGGCCGCACTGGGGTGGCACTGAAATGACGTTGTCACCATACAAAACCCAAATTATAGATAAATTTCAAACAGAGTGCAGAAATAGTGCGGCCACTGGAAAACACCATTACATTCAACAGTAGGATTAGCCTCAAGTTATTCTTACATTCAGCGTACTCGCAAACTGACAGCTGAAGCTAAATTAACGGAGTGGCTATTTTCACCGTGTGGTGAGAATAGCGTCTAAGTGCTATTATCACCGTGTGGTGCAAATAGCGTCAGGTGCTATTATCACCGTGTGGTTAAAATATCCAACTGCTATTTTCAAAGTATTTACCATCTAGAATCTTTTGGCATTATTATAATCAGATCAAATATTACATACGCAATAATTGTCACGGGCCATCAGGTCGTCCATTGATTTGTTAAGAGTCGACAGGACTAGCAGATTTTTTTTTTTTTTTCAAAAATGCTTGACAATGCATTAGCTCTGGGTTGTACATGACATTTGTGACATTTAATCGTGTGTTGCATGTTGCATATACTGCTGTGAAGTAAGTTATTTAAATTCAAATATTGAAAACCACGATAAACCATAAAAAGGCGGCCCCTACTTTTTTCTTCACGGCTTGACTGATTGTTTTCAAAATTTAACAGCATATAGATAAGGAGTAAATCTGTGTCTCTAGTGATCGAAAAAAATAATAAAAAATGTTTTTTCTCGTTTTGAGGAAGTGCGAACATGGGCAATATATGAGTCTTTTTGGCACCTCTGCCCCGAAATAACTAAACAAAAAATAAAAATAAAAAACATTAAAAAATTTTGAAAAGTGTGACAATAGCTCTAAAAAGAATGACATTACCTCTAAAAAGAAAGTTACCATACACAGTGAGATTTGTTCCGTATGTATGAGGAAACAGCCCTTGAAGTCACAAATGCAAGACAAACTAATAGATTGGGTAGATTGTGATGCCAATTGTGATCGATGGTTTCACAGTGTTTGCTTATTAACTGGTGACTTGTCAAACTTTGTGTGTACTTTTTGTCGTTCAAATGCCTGAGATTCAAACAATCTGTGATTGATTTACATTTTATTACAAAAATATTTAGGACAATCTATAAAATGAGATAAGTCTGTGATTTACCTGATGTAGTATTTGTATTGTATTTTGTATTTAGTGTGTTTATAACAATCTGTGATACAGTGCTTACATTTTGCGTGTGTAATATTTGATCTGATTATAATAATGCCATAAGATTCTAGATGGTAAATACTTTGAAAATAGCAGTTGGATATTTTAACCACACGGTGATAATAGCACCTGACGCTATTTCCACCACACGGTGATAATAGCACTTGACGCTATTCTCACCACACGGTGAAAATAGTCGCGTTCCTAAATTAAATGGAAGAATAATTTGCTTCACATAACTGAGCTTAGTAATTAGATTTGTTCGATGATCTTTCTCAGAGCTGTCCTGACCCACTCTAAGTTGCACGAGCAGGGCTAGAGTCTGTCCCACCCTAACGTGGCAGTGGAATCTTTCAGAAAAACAATTATTTTGATTATTCCCAGATGTAACTCCTACAGCATTTAAAACTGTCCTTCATCCAAGTCAAACAATGAATTTACACAAACAATGTTGGAAATATAATTAAAATGTTATCAAAGAAAAACAATCTCATTCTACTGCCACTTTACAGTGGGATGGACTATAGTGTGTTTCAATGAAATATTTCTATCAAGTTTGAGTCTGCATAGACCTCTAGTTAATAATTTCCAATTGCAATGTCTTTTACAGTATTAGCAATTAGCATGGAGCCATTTAGCGATGAAGAGCGAAAGCGTCGCCTTATGGAACTGGAAAAGAGAATACAAGATCCGCGCAGTGTTGCCAATGTAGATTGTTTATTGGTTAGTACTCTTTGTTTATACATTTTTTTACAATACTTTTAAGTGGGTATCACACGTGGTTGGAGCATGCGGATGGACCACGAGACCGTTCTGCGCGTGCATTTTTAGTCACCATTTTTTAGTTGCCAATTTTAGTCACTGCACGCGCAGAATGACTAGGGATTCCATACAGTGGTTAATTTGGGGGCGGACGAGGGCGGACGCGTCCCCTCACTCTTTTTTCAGGGTGGACGCCTTCCGCCCACTTATTTTTCATAGAAGTAAAAATTGACTTAAAATTGTGTACAAATCGCATAGAAAAGCACCAAATTTGGTTATGAAATACAAAATTTTCCCGGGGCTATGCAACCCGGGCTCGCAATGTATTGGGGGCCCTCCCCCCAAACCGCCCATTGTTTTCGTAAGCAAAAATATTTCCCCTGCCATCGCCGAGCGGATGCCCGCTTATTATTTTACAAATTAACCACCATCCAAGGGTTCCAGGGTTGGAACACCTTTAATAAGCTGACCTGATGAATAAAAAATATGCTCGATATTTTGTTGTTCAGATTCTGATCAATGTAGGGTCACCCGGGGGAAGTGTGATTCGGGGGAAGTGTGACACCCGCCTATAACTAACCTGATTTTAAATTTAAATTAAAAAAAAAAATTGCTTCCTATTAGGACATAAAGCAAACATAAAGCAATATTCCCCAATTGACAAGGTACACATTCCTTGCTAGGAAACATTCGGTCGGTAGTAGGTACCGATACATTCTCAGACCAGTGAGCCAAAGCAAGGTGGCTGCCAGAGCCAATTCTGATGGATGCCATTGCTAATTACGACTATTTTCTAGGTCTAAATCTTTTTAAGTCTTTGACTTTCATCTTAGTGGCTCTCATTAGTGCAGAACAAGTGCATTCCCTATTGATTTGGCTGAAAATTTGTAAAATAAGAGAAAATTGTAGGTAGGTAGTAGTTTTAATGGGGCAATGCAAAATTTTAACTTCATCTGATTATTAGAATTTTCAGCCAATCAGAGGAATTGTATTTAAATTTTAACCAATACACAGATTTCCATGAAATGTTTAGTACTAATCCTCAATAGGTAGTACTGTATGACAGTCTCAAAAACTGTCAAAAACTGTTCAATGTGATGTTTTTTTTAGATGGTGTGAGCTACAGGCCATTTTCATTTTTCTACCAATCAGCAGAGGGCAGTGCTCTAAACTATACAATATTAAGTTCTATAATGATTTTAGTAGTGCAAAGTTTTGCTCGATTGGAAAAACAATGTAACGTGTGGCATCCAAAGCAAAACAAAAAATCATGAAGTGTCTAAAAGTGCCGAATGGAGACACTTGCTCAGTAATGGAATTACAATTTAATTGTCTGCTTTAGGACACTGTGCAAGCTCTTGTAGCAGACTGTGATCACCCTTCTGTCAAAAGGATGAAGAATGTGGAAGCGTACATGAACAGATGTGAGTTAAAAGGATGTGTTTTTGAAACTAGACATAATGAATGATTACCTAATCTACAAATTTGTCTACATCACAAAATCATGTTATATCTTTCAATATCATAACCTCAAGAATATTGTGATTTATTAAATACTACAACAGTTTTTAAAAATAGTTCATGTATGTGTCTAGATGATGGTTTGGCCACGACAATCTGCAATCTCCGGATGAAAGTTGACGACTTCACCATGATCAAAGTCATCGGAAGAGGAGCCTTTGGCGAAGTTCAGTTGGTCAGTGAATCATGATAGTCTTATAGACATTGTCAAGTAACCAGCATGGTTATTTTATTATTTTATTACTGACATGAGGGCCTTGCATTTCAGGTTCGACATAAATCTACGCAGAAGGTGTTTGCTATGAAGCTCCTCAGCAAGTTTGAGATGGTAAGTTGGTCATAGTAGGTAGCTAAAGGCAAAAAGATGTTACCCAAATACCACAGTTGGAAGCTGGATCACATACATATACTACCTAAGTAATTTACATTTGACACATTGGGTACCTATCTACACCTACCTAATATATACCTACATTTTTGTTCGACCCAACCATTTACAAACATACAACAAATTTAATTGATTTAGCTAATTTCAACCATGTAACATTTTTTAAAACCAACATTTAGGGAACAAAGTTTATTTTTGTCGAAGATGACCAGCTTATATTGGGTACCTACCTAGTTTTATTTACCTACCTTCCTGAAATATGAGTTGCCCATAGTTCTGTGCAAAAAAAAATACCTTAGGTATACATATGGAATGAATTTCAGGATCTTGAAACATAAAATGCATAGCAAGAGCATAGAACATGTTTGTTTTATGTCCACAAACTATTGTACCTGTGCATGTCCTGGTTTGTTTTTCAGATCAAGAGATCTGACTCGGCATTTTTCTGGGAGGAGCGTGACATTATGGCGCATGTGAACTCTGAGTGGATCGTCCAGTTGCACTTCGCCTTTCAGGACAACAAATACCTCTACATGGTCATGGACTACATGCCAGGTGAGCTTTTGTTTGCTCTGATGTAACTAACTTTAAAATACTGTAAAGCCAAAACTGTTGACTCGACAAAGTAAATTTCAAACCGATATAATGTTTATTTATTTACCTATTATTACCATTGGACAATGGTTATCATTAAAGATGGGACAATTCCAATTTTTCACGATTCCGGTTCCGATACCGATTCTTTAGGATGTATCATTTACTATTTAGTACATAATAATAATAATTCATTTTATTATTTATTTGGATAGGTTCTACCTAGTATTTTTTCGGCAAACATATTATCACCCCATTTTGTACAAAGGTAGAAAGGTGGAGTGGAGAATGTCTACTGCAGGCAGGAAGTGAAGGTGTCTATCAGCAAATAAATGGAAGGGATAAAAACAAGGGGTTTTGAGTACCTACCTATTTTGCCAGCGTGACCTAATACGCTGGGAGAGAAAAATACTGTAACTCATAACAATTTCAATACCTCTACGTAATGTCATTTCAAACTCTATTTTTATGGGAGTAATCTATTTTTTGCCAGAATAAAACAAACTATAGGTACTTAGTTATTGAACTGACTAACAACAGTCAGTTGTTAGTCAAAGGACAACCACAAGGCCGTGGTTTGATACAGTTGGAAGGAAGAACTGCTGCTGAATTAATTGTATTTTATAGAAATTCAGTACTGTTTGTGATTTGAAGAGCATCAACTTTGGAAGGAAAGGCAAGAGGAACAATTTGAGGTAAAAATCGTGAAAATTGAATGTTTTTTGGTTATATAATTTGAATGCCAATGTAAATTCATTGAGTCCACTTATTAGAATTTATTGTGAGACAAAGGAACATTGTTCACGGGGAAGTGGATTGTGATTTTTAAAATCAAGGCCACTAGAGCATGGAGAGGAATTTACGATCAAAAAAGAAGGGAGATTTGAGTGCAGGGGCTAAGAAGGATAAGAACAGCAGAAGAAGCAGAACGAGGGAAACTTCACCAGGAAAAGAAGTGGAAACACAGCAAGTTCAAACAAAGCTTGTAAGTAAATCAAACTCGTTGTTGGGACCGCAATGTGATCATGATTTCTTGGTGACAGAGGTTAAGGAAATGAGAGAAGAAATGAAAGAGCTTAGAAATGAGGTGAAAGAACTTAGTAAGAAGTCAGAAAGGGAAGAGAATGAAGCTTGTGACATGTTTGGAGATGTAATACTATGGGAAATGGAAATGGAGGAAAAGGTTAAACATTTGAATGAAATATTATGTATGAATGAAAGAGAAAATCGATTAGCATGTGTGCAGATAGCCGTTTGGAAAGAAGAACTTGAATCTAAGAGCAACAAGATCTTGATGGAAATATGCCGATCGGAACAAGAGTATATTGGAGAGCAAGTTAAAGAGATTAAGAGGAGGGAAGCTGAGTGTTCAGATAGTATGGACATCAGAATGAAAAGTTTGGAAGAAATGAATGAGATGGTTGATAGGTCTGGAATATTGGTGATAGAAAGAGAAGAAACGCAGGAAGGGTCAATATGTGGAATAAATTTGATTGAGAAGGCAATAACTATTCAAGAAGAAGACAATTCAGAGGAAGGAGGGATTGAAGGGTTACAATCTTGTCTAGGAGTGACTGAAAATGAACGAGGTGAACAACTCGTTGAGAACACAACTACTATTATTCAGGAAGAGGAAGTAAATTCAGAGGAAGAAGGACATGGAGGGTTACAGCCTCTGACAGGAGTAACGGAAAATGAACGTTTTGGGCAGAGCGTGACTCTATTGATGGGCGATGTGAGCAAAAGTGAGGCCGAGGAGTTCTGCAAAGGAGTAGGAAATGAGGCAAGAATTGATCCGGGAATCAGAATACAGGAGATGGCAATAAGAATGAAAAGTCAGTTTTATTCCAGTAGTAGGAATAATGCCAAGACTGTCTTATTGAAGATTGGGAATGCGGATGTGAGAGCTGGAAGAAACAGGATTAAGATAATGAAGGACTTCGAAGAATTATTGCATGCAGCATGGGTATTTTTCGGTCCAAATGTAGAGATAATTCTTTTTGGACTTCAAAGTGAATCAGGAAAGTTCCTTAATAAAGAAATTAAATTCATTAGTGAGGGTATGGGTTGTGAATTCATAGAAATTGAATATCAGATGGGAGTGGCAGAAGGAAGTTGGACGAAAGATGAGAATGGATATGGAAGGAAACGTTGGAGTAAAATCAATGTCTTTTATCAACACAAGTTGGAAAAAGGGATGGTATAATAGAAATGCAGTGGAAACAGAAGTTAATGGAATGAGTACTGGAACTATAACTATACAGCGAGATGAAGAGAATGAGCACAGGTCAGGGAATCAGGTTTTTTTGGAGTCGAGTTGTGAAGAGAAGAACCAGGTGACTCTCGTCGAAGAGACCGGAGGACGAAAAACGAAAGAAAGGAATAAAGGGAAGAGAAAAGGGGGAATGAAAGTGAGAATGAATGAAGGAAAGAAAATAGGAAAAATAACAGAGTTCAGCATTGGAACGTTGAATATAGTAACTTTAAATGGTAAGATTCATGAGATTGTGGATGTGATGAAGGAGAAGAAATTGAATATAATGGGTCTGAGCGAGTCAAAGTGGAAGGGACAAGGAGAGAAGCAGTTGAGAGAAGGTTACAAGTTGTGGTGGTCAGGGGGAGAAGAAGGAAAGAATGGGGTTGCAGTTGTTGTGGATCCGAGTTTAAAGGACTGTGTCATTGATGTGCAGTATACTAATGATAGAATCATGGCAATGAAGATAAAGGTTAATAAGAGTTCTGTTGTGGAAATACTTCAAGTGTATGCGCCTCAGACGGGAAGACCAGTGGAAGAAAAAGAATCATTTATTGAAGACTTGGAAAGGGTTCTAATAACAAAGAAGAATGTAATATTGATTGGAGACTTCAATGCTAAGATTGGGATTGATAAGACTGGATACGAAGGCATCATGGGTGATTTTGGTCTTGGCAGCAGAAACAGAGATGGTGAGAAGTTGCTAGAGTTGTGTGGCAGAAACTCGCTTCAAATTGGAAATAGCTTGTTTAAAAAGAGGAAAAGTCATCAGATCACGAGGTACGGTTACGGAGAAGATCGAACCGAATCAGTAATTGATTATATTTGTATTGGGAGAGACATTGGTATGTTTCTAATGGATGTGCGAGTTTTCCCATCAGTAGCTATTGACAGCGATCATAGATTATTGGTGGGGAAGTTTAGAATTGAAATGCCTAGACGCTTGATCAGGTATAAAAATAAAAGACTTAAGATTTGGAAACTTCAAGAAAAAGAAGTTCGAATAGAGTTCATACAGGAACTTTGTATGAGGCAACCAATGGGAGATGTCAAGGAAGTGGAAGAGGAATGGAATGATTTTAAATCAGCGTTTGTTGATTGTACAGAGAAAGTGTGTGGAAGGGCGAGAGGAAGAAAGAAGGAAAAGGAGACCAGATGGTGGAATGAAAGAGTACGAGAAGCGGTTGCTGAAAAACGTCGAGCCTGGCAAAAGAAGGAATTGCAAAATTCATTAGAAAATGCTATATTTTACAGAAGATGTAAGGGTAGAGTACAGAGGATTGTTGGTGAAGAAAAGAAGAAATCTATGGAAGAGTTAGCAGTGAAACTGGAACTTGATTTTGAAGGAAACAAGAAAATGTTATACAGTATAATCAAATCAAGAAGACAGCAACGGGACAACCAGTCCTATATGAAAAACGATAGAGGTGAAATGATTACAAATACAAGGGAAATATTATGTTTATGGCAGAAATATTTTTCAGATTTGTTGAATGTAAAAGATGATGATATGACAACGAGCAAGATAACAGATGCTGTAGAAGAAGAGGATCATTATGTGAATGAGGACGATGAAAATAGGGTACAGGAAGAACAGGATTTGAGTGAGGCGGAAGTATATCGGGCTTTATACGATATGAAGAATGGAAGATCACCGGGGTGGGATGAAGTAACAATGGATATGGTGAAAGCAGCTGGGGAAGTTGGAATGAAATGGCTATATCGTGTAATAAAAGCTGTTTGGATGCAGAAAAAGGTTCCAGATGATTGGGGCAAAGGAATTATTGTGCCTTTGTTCAAGAAAGGGGACAAGAAGAAATGTTCTAATTACAGAGGAGTTACTCTAATGTCTCAGACAGCCAAGGTATTTGAGAAAGTATTAGAATTCAGGGTATCGGAAATGATTGAAGATGGGTTAAGAGAAGAACATTGTGGATTTAGGAAGAGGAGATCAACGATAGATGCATTGTTTGCAGTGAGAAGAATAATGGAGAGAAGATGGGACGGAAATGAAGTAATGAAAATGGTTTTCCTTGATTTGGAAAAGGCGTATGATCGTTTACCAAGAATGAGGGTGTGGGAATGTTTAAAAACGAAGGGTGTTGGTTTAGGAATGATTGGCAGGATTCAAAGTTTGTACAGGGATAGTTCAAGTTGTGTGCAAACTGAGATTGGGACGTCAGAATGGTTTCAGGTTGGTGAGGGATTAAGACAGGGTAGTGTGTTGTCACCAACATTATTTCTGGTGGTAATGGATGAAATGTTGAGAAGAGTGGAACCGACAGGAGAAGATACAAGAACTATAATCTACGCGGATGACATCATGGTATGGGGGGAGAGTAGCGAGGAGGTTCAGAAGAAGGTTGACGAATGGAGCAGAGTGACAGAAGAGTTTGGTCTGAAGATAAGCCTGGAGAAGAGCGAGGTGTTAGTCATGGAGAGAAAGGCAAATGTTATGGATCGGAGCAGGATTAGAGTGAGGGGACAAGAACTGCAAGAGAAGAAAGAATTTAAATACCTGGGCAGTATGTTAACCAATAATGCAACTATTGGGAGAGAAATCCAAGCAAGAATAGTTAAGGCTGAAGGTTTCGATCAGTCAGTAAGAAAATTGCTTTGGAGCGCAGAATTCCCATTAAGATGTAAACTGTTGATATTTAAACAGTACTTCTTACCAATATTAACATATGGAGCTGTTTCCTGGAATGTTGGGGAGAAAGAGGTTGGCCAGCTACAAGCTTCAGAGATGAAATTTCTTAGAAGTGCAAAAGGAGTGACTAAGTTGGACAGAATTAGAAGTTCAAAGATTAGGAAGGAATTGGGTGTGGAGAGATTGGGATTTAAGTTGGGGAGGGAGAGATTGAGGTGGTTTGGTAACATGAAGAGAATGGATATTGGAAGGATGGCCAGAACAGAGTTGGAAGCAATAAATGTGATAAGAAAGAGAAGTGTTGGAAGGCCTAGAGCGCAGTGGAAGAGCTTGATTGAAGAAGATGTGAGTGCAAGAGGAGAAGACTGGAAGATGGTTGAGGGGGAAAGTTGGTGGGAAAATAGCGACATATGGAATGGTTTAATTATGAAGATGGAGGAGGAAGAAAGTGAGGAGGAAGAAGATGAAGAAATATCAACCGGTCCGGCTAGCCGATTGAGAAATTTATAGCCTTAGTATGTCTGGTTAGGCAGTGAATGTAATTATGTAATGTAATTTATGAATTGTCTTACCCCCTGACCCAAATAATATTTGGAACCAGGGTTTGGAAATAAAAAAAAAAAAAAAAGCTATTTTACTTAACACAATTACTTGAAATTGGAAAAGAATCGAAATCGCTAGATGAGGAGCCAGAATCAATAAATCCCAATTATCTAGGAATCGGTGGAATCAGTCCCATCCCTAATAATCATAAATCATACCAATCATACCAAATAAGTACTAGTTATTACTTACTACATTTGATCTAGGTATTTGATCTCGGTTTTTACAAGGAAGAGTCCAAAGAGTAAAAGTGGGATGTAGTTTGTCAGATGAAGTCAGAGTGACATCAGGGGTTCCACAGGGAAGTGTACTTGGTCCACTTCTCTTCATCATGTACATTAACGATTTAATAAGTAACATCATATCGTCAATTCGGTTGTTTGCGGATGATTGTGTCCTGTACAGAAGAATCTTTGATGTAAGGGATGTGGACACACTGCAACAGGATCTTCAATCGATTGTTGATTGGATGGAAGTCAACAAAATGTTTTTAAATATAAATAAATGTGAAGTCGTGAAATTCTCTAGAAAAAGAGTCAGCTGTTCAGCCAATTACAACATTGATGGCCAAGAATTACAAACAAGAAGCGGATACAAATACTTGGGAGTCTGGTTAGACGAGAAGTTTGAGTGGAAAAATCAAGTTGGGCGGGTCATTGAAAAAGCAACCAAGAACATAAATTTTGTATTTAGAAACCTTTCGGGATCAAGTGTGGCAACAAAAAATCAAGCATACAAGACCATTCTTCGTCCATTATTAGAATATGGTGCAGCGGTATGGGACCCATACAGGAAAAATGAAGTTGAAGCACTTGAAAAGGTACAAAAAATTGCAGCCAGGAGGGTGACAGGACGAGTGAAAAAGTGGAGGCTGGAGAGAAATGCAAGGAATGAACTGGAGAAGGTGTGGGAAAGTCCAACTGAGATGATGAAGGAGCTGGGATGGGAGAGTCTGGAAAGTAGAAGAAGGATTACACGCCTGTGTAATTTGCTAAGAGTTAGAAAAGGGGAACCAGGGTGGAAAGAATTGGATGGTAAGATGAAGGGAGGAAATTGTAGAGGAAGAATCAAGAATGCATTAATTGAACCACGAGCACGGAAAGACATCGGAAGATTTTCATTTTTAAATAGAACAATAAGGGATTGGAATGAATTGGGTTAAGTGACAGAAGATTGGATGAAAACGGATGTAAGAAATGTAAGATATGAATTAACGAACCGAGGAGCAAGACAAGAACGAGAAGAGATGGATGATGATGTTATTATTTAGTTGTTAAGTATTTAGTGTTTAGTAGTAGTATTATTAGTTCCTTACCACCTGTCTGTGACAATCTGTAAGATGTAAATGAATAAATAAAATAAATAAACTACATATTAGGTAGATTAAAAGTGTCCTTCAGATAAATTCATGTTAAAGAAATAACATTTGATATCCTGAGCCTTTGCCTGTACATTTTACTAATATGTATGTATGTTACGGCTAATTCTAAGTGCTGAAGTGATTTCAAGTAAAGTCTCAATCCACGTGCAAAGAAGATAAGATGTATACTTTTTAGTATCTGTACTGAACAAGAAGTAACTTCCTGTATTAATGTAGAACCTTGAACTTGGCAGGCTTGCAAGTTGTGACACACCTTTTTACTATCTATTACAGGTCTTCAATATTAGATTTAGTCACATAATGTTTGGAGAGATAAGGGGATGTTAAAAGATTATATTGTGATAACAAATGTCACAATGTTAAATCATTTATTGTGATCTAAGTATTAACTTCTTAAATACGCCAAGATTAATTAATACAATAATACCAATTACAAAAATACTTTTATACAATAAAGGTATACAATAATTTTTGAGATCTGTAAATTGCTAGCTTAAACTCAATTTATTTAACCCGGAGAGTAGGAGTAGGTACTAATTGAATGCTGAGCCTGGGCCGGAAGAACCATGTAACCAACAATTTCATTATTTTGAGTAATTAGCCAAAAACTATTTCATGGCGGTATTTTCACAATTACCTAGTTAGGAAGATATATGGATGTTAATAGGTTTCATTCAATAAATGGGTACATTACCTATATTACAAAAACTTATTTATTTAGAAAGGGTAATATTTCAGTACCCTTTCGGTTTGTATACTTTTCCTCCGAGTTCCTCAAATCATCCTAGATTATCCATCCACCAGTTTTGTTTTCTTGCTTTTATTTAAATGAATTAACAGTTTTGGTGACACAGTGCAGTCCGCCGTCAGCTATCTACAATCAAATCACATTCATGGTTCTTCCATGGCAGCCAACAATACGGAACAGGTTGGGTGAGTGGTTAACGCTCTCAGCTTGTATTCCGGAGGCCCGGGTTCGATTCCCGCGGCCGTCCTTCCTGACTGGGGTTTTTTCGTGGTTTTCCCTCAGTCTTCAGGCAAATGCTGGGAAGGTACCCTACTAATAGGCCACGACCGCCTCCTTCCCACCTTCCATCCTTACCTACTCTTCACCATCATCTCCCGATCATCATCATAATCATCCATCCGTCGCCATTAGCCTCGCTGCAGAACAGTGCGACGTTAAGCCCCAGACAAAAAAAAAAAAAAAATCATGTTCAATTTATATAATGCCAGCATTTAAAAAATCAACATTTTAAGGTGGCAGTGGATAGATCTAGAGTTAGACAAGTACATGGTTATTTCACACAAAAAAACTATTTCGAAAAAAAGTTTTGGTTACATGGTCAATTATTCAGCATTCAATTATTATTTTTAAGGAGGCTGGATCGATCGGTTTTCTGAAGTATTGGAGAGCTTTCACTAATATATTATGTGTAAATAATCACGTTTTATAAATTCTTTCAGCAAATAATTTACTTTTATAACATACTTGGTAGTTGAAATTGACAACATTTTAATGGTACTAATACATTTTCTTATTATTTAGAACATTATTAATGCCTGAAACAAGTTACTAGTTGTGAATTGGATTTTGAAGATTTTTCTATAATTTTAACAATATGGTACAATATGGCAACATCGTACTTTGGAAATTTGAATTTGTGCGGAATCATGATGGCTGAGCTTGCTGAGCTTACACCTAGAGTTTACTTTCATGAAAAGCCAAGGTATCTTTGGTAGGCATTTAGTGCCAGTATTGCACTCGTTTATATACTAGTCGCACTAGTATTAGTACTAGGGCATTTAGTTTATTTAGCACACAATGATATTGGTTTATAATTTTTGAATGAAAGTAAATTGATCAAAGATTTTAATTATATGCGTTTTGTGAAACTCGAGGCACAATTAAATAAAATCTTCATTTGTAGCAAATTTTTCAAGCCTGCCATAAGATAACATGGGAAAATACTTCTTTCTTATTCGCCTACCTCAAAAACTAGACACGGGGATTATTTTATTTTTTGAAGTGTTGTTTAGGGTATGCCATGGAATGAGTATGTGCAAAAATGAATACTATCTGAAAAAATGGTCAATCACTCCAGCCACCTTAAGATCAAAGTTGCCATATTTTGTAATTACAATATTCAAGAGCCCGGTTGGGGAACCCCCCCCCCCCCCCCCCCCCCCCCCCCCCATCTTTTCAAAAGGGCTTAAAATTCTGGATATCTAACACAAATCTGGCCCATTGAAATGTGTTTAAAACACTCTCTGTGGCAATTTGATTTAATCCCTGGATTTCTTTTCTAATTAGTTTTTAGAAGTAAGTTTATTGAATTAACCGTCATTTGAACTGTACTCTTTCACTCATAGGTGGTGATCTGGTGAATTTAATGTCCAACTATGATGCCCCGGAGAAGTGGGCCAAGTTTTACTGCGCCGAAGTTGTTCTTGCTCTCGATGCGATACACTCCATGGGATTTGTGCACCGGTGAGTGAATTGGCTTCGATTCATAGACACTTCATCTACAATTCATCATCTGTCTGTTCCTTTATTTACTTCTAATGGTTGTAATTGAGAATATGACAATCTAACATGCATGATGTATCCCAAATTATGACATAAATCAATGTTAATTCCATACCTACTCTACTTTGTCATGATACATATTTGCCATTTTTTTATAGGCAAGAACCATGTTATTCCAGTTTCCCTGACATCCATGTTCCTGTGCCCACACATTTCCTTGTATTACCTGAGCTGTCTGTTTTGTTGGTAAGCTTCTTTTCTTCGTTTTTACTTTTTATTATTTATTATGTACTTATTTGCCCTTCATGTGTAAGTACAAGTAGTCAGCACCTATTTAGGAAGAGGAACATACCCAATTTAACTTTCGTTTTGTTAATGTCTTCATAATTTAATACCCGTAGAAGCTCGGCTATAATAGGTAGTTTAGTTTGTGAAAGTCATAAGACAATTTTTTGGTAATATATTCATTATTCAATTTAACCAAATTTTTTCAATTGTCCATGAAAAATGTGTATAACCTTATTTAATGTCAAACAGGGATGTGAAACCCGACAACATGCTTCTAGACAAGCACGGACATCTGAAACTAGCAGACTTTGGAACATGCATGCGCATGGATACGGTAAGTTGACTGCATTTGATTCATAACAATGAATGTGTTGCTCGTTCAATCTTCTGCATCTAAAATTCCTTAGGTCACTACCTATCATCACTAAATTTGTTCTCTTGGTTGTTACAGGATGGCCTAGTAAAATCAGACACTGCAGTTGGAACACCAGATTACATCTCACCAGAGGTTCTGCAGTCACAGGTGGGCACCAAGTTACCTTTATTTGAGCGAGCGAAGCGAGCAACTCCTTTTGGCACAGACCTTTGTTTTTTTTTGTTACTGAGGCTATACAGGCGACAATTTTTCTTCGATCGAGCTGAAATTTTACACACATATACGGACCATTTCTGGGCGTTGCAGACACTTTTTTTTTTTTTAATCCGCTGATTGGTTCAAATTTTAAAAAAAAATTATATTTCGATTGGTTGGTCTGATCAATTTGAAATTTTGACAAATCATTACGACTAACATTGTCCTCAATCTTACAGAGTTTCAGCCAAATCCTCCCATTGGTTAAAATTTAAAACCATATTTCCTGTGATTTTTGAAATTTAAACTAAAACCGTTAGACCAGTCAACTTAAAACTTTGCATGGTCATTGGGACCAACATTTGAGGTATATTTGCCAATTTTCAGACCAATCTGACGTTATTTTCAAAAGTTATTGTCATTTTAAGGACATTTTATTCCATAATCATGAAATATTTGAAAAATATATACCTACTAAATTTTCATCCCTGCCTTCTTGATGATTTAGTTCCAAAGCCTGTAGAGCAGCTGATACTTGCAAACGCATCACATCGGATGTAGTACGAAGGCTCACTCATCAACGCGTTACACTGAGCGTTTTCCTAGTTCTATGTGTCATATGACAAATTTATTTCAATTAATTATGAGCCGAATTTTACAAATATAAATTCGATTTCTATCTATTTTATCTTGGGAATTATTTTGTGAGCTCAAACATGAAAATGGTATTTATTAAATGGATGTATGGAAGATCAACGACTCGATTGTTGAATACAGACCAATTGTGTACCTATTTTATGTGCTCAATAAATTACATTATTGTTATTATTATATACAAAACAATCGATAAAAGAGTAATAAACCATTCATACCGAGAGCTACCCTTAATGAATAAACGACTGTCATAAACGAACGGGCCTTAATTAATTGCATTAAAGAGTGAAGTTCACTCCCATCCCATGCCTTCTTGGTTACACTTTAATTGCTTGGCTGATACTATTCATGACATGATTGTGCAGGGTCTGGAGGGTGTGTACGGCAGAGAGTGCGACTGGTGGAGTGTCGGAGTATTCCTCTATGAGATGCTCATAGGCGATACACCATTCTACGCCGACAGTCTCGTCGGTACGTACAGCAAGATCATGGATCACCGCAACTCGCTGCACTTCCCAGCCGATGTCCAACTAAGCGCCGATGCAACGGGTCTTATCTGTGGCTTCCTCACTGACCGTACTCGAAGGCTTGGACGAAACGGAGTTGAGGAGATCAAGTCGCACCCATTCTTCCGGAACGATACGTGGACTTTTGACAATCTGAGAGAGTGTAAGTAGCATTGGAATGAGGAAGAATGAAGCTGCAAGCAGTGGATGCTGATTTATTGATATTCTTCAGGTGTTCCCCCGGTTGTACCCGAACTGTCAGGTGACGACGATACTAGTAACTTTGACGATGTGGAAAAAGATGAGAGTCCCGAAGAGAACTTCTCAACACCTAAAGCTTTCGCCGGCAATCATCTGCCATTCATCGGGTTCACTTACTCGCGGGACTATAAGCTGTTGTCTGGAAACACATTGCAAGCTGACCAGGTACGTTCACTGCAACCTTACTTAGAACACTAATGTCCGTCTTGGCTTATTACTTACTTGCTCTTTTGGTGTTTGTGGCTGTGCCATTTTTTTACATGAAAGTGAAAGCAAGATAAAAATTTCCTTATTATTCATTGGACGTAACCTTTCGAAATTTAATAGGTATCGTGTTAGGTAGCATTGCTTTTAATAAAGTAAAAACTCTATCAAAGTATGATCTATCTTAAGTTTGTACAATACAAATTTTATCAAAATTGACTACAAATTGACTATTTGAATTCTATCAAATAGTATTAATACAATTGTATCTGCTTAGACCGGGTAGGACCAACTCTGGATTAAGTTCATTATCGATGGTTAGTGGAAATTAGTAAATCTTATTGGCTATGGAATTCCCGCCAACTTGTTTCATTGGTTAACCATCGATAGTTAACTTAATCCAGAGTTGGTCCTACCCGGCCTTAGGTAGGTATTGTAACTAAATATATAATTTCCAAAGTTGTTAATAAAATTCATTCATTCATTCAAAAAAAAAAACATGAATATTACCTATGGAGATCCCTAATTGTTTTCATTAAATAATATATAAATTGTACTTTAGTGGCAGAAGGCCAGAAGTTCATTTTAATGATTCCTCAGATGAGCTTAAGAACTTGTCTGTATTATTCCCATCTTGTTTGTAGTGGTGACGCCAGTCATTATGAAAGTATGAAAACACTGTGTATTTGTGGACAAGTGTGTAATGAAAATATAGAAAAAGTACTTTCTGCCTTCTGCTTCTAAGGAACAGAAATATAATAATAATAATTATTATTTGAAAGAGGCAACGGGTTTTTACTTTCAGAATGATAAGGTTAGTCTACAGATCAAATGCAATTACATAGTGTGATTTTAGGTAAATGTGTGTTTAACTTGTTTAACATTTTATAAAATAGTAGGTACTTAACAAATAGGTAGATAGGTAATAAATACCCTACTGATGGAGCCCAACTAACTAACACAATAAACGTATCTTCTTTTGTCTTTCATATTCTTCTCGGGTAATATCATCCTCACATGATGGTTGCATCTTATTAACTCCGTATCTGGAACGCTTCAGGTTGATGGGGTGAGTGCATATCAGTGAAAACTTTCATTAGAAATAATTGCATGTTCTGCAGCAATGTACACTTGGCACAACAAAAACAATATTTGAATGAAACAGATTGGCTGCTATTCCAATTAATCCTTGTTATTATCAATGAATTAAGAGCGCGCCTACTACAGTTAGGTGATTCTTTAGCATAGACTTCATCAAATCTTTTCCTGCCAATCTGTTTTTTTCAAATACCATTCTTAGTTAGGCCAAGTGTACCTACTTTGAAATTCAATGTGTGCAATTCCCTCAAGCTTGTCCTGGTACATATATGAACTCTGCTGTGTGAGTTGAGCTGAACGTTCCTATCCTCCGCAGGGCAATGTCGCAACGGCCTCGGGCAAGCAGGCGTCGCCGCAAATCGAGGCTCAGCTTGAACGAGAGAAGCAACTGGCCGAGTCTCTGGCAACCAGGGAGCGCTCATTGCAAGAACAGCTGGACGCAGTCAACGCCAGGGAAGCAGAGTTGCGGCAGGAAATAAGTCAGGCAGAGAAGAGTCTCACAATTCTCAAGCATGATCTTAAAGAGGTACGTTTGTATTCTAACAAAGTGTAGGTACTTTGAAAAAAGTACGGTTTGTTTTATGTTCATCTCCATGAAAAATCTAACTGTGGTGGGTTTTAAATACCTATCTCTATTATTACACTTTATTATAAAGCACCATATACCATAAGGTACCATGATTCTTTAAAAAATGTATGCAAATTGACCTAATTAAAAAAAAATAGTCATCAGTCATTCATTATGTAGTATTGCTGCACCAGACTAATCACCCTCCTTGTCACTATGTTTCAGTATACATGATTCATCTATCATATTTTCACAGAAGAACATGAAACTCAGAATCAAATAACCTTCATAAATAATAATAATATCAAATGAATACACATCAGACAATTGTTGGAGGTCACTTATTATCCATCCTTACCCTCTCCAAGCTAGTTCAGGAGGGTCACTGACTGACTGAACTGGGTAGCCAAGTCATACTCACATTCCACAAGCTTGGTAATGTGAATGTGGTGGGGAGAGGTGAATGGAGAGTTTACCCCATACATTTCACTCAGTCACTGTCAAGCTGAAGCTGAGAGCTAATAGTAGACATTTATTGCATAGATATTTTCCTGACTGTGCACTGTGACAATCAGCTAGACAATAGTGAGGGTTGGTGCATTCTTGTTAGGTAGGTCCATGACGTGACTGATTTGATTTTATGTGTAAGGAATAAGTACAGCCGATTTTAATAGGATTGTTGCCTTTTTTCATGATACTTGAGATAAAATTAAATGTAACGAATGACTAATGAATGACAATGCTGGAACTTAAGTTATAAAACTTCTTTCTTCCCCTTATTTAGTTCCGACTTCCGATGGTTATACAAATAAATCTAGTTCTTCTCCAAAGAATTCCACAGAAGGGTGGATGAAGAATTGATTGAAATAAAATAATAGTATGGTATGTGAAACGTCTAACTAGATTTATTTGTATAACCTAAGTTATGTCCAGTACACATGATGCATTCAATCATATTGGTTGTGGATTTCAGTGTTAAATTGTAAACAAGCCACACATGCGTATGTGCGTTAATAAAACATAATAGAGATGGATTCTATTCACATCCAATGTGAATTGGATGTGTCTGTGTACTGGGCTTTAGTAGCTATTGTCAATTGTCATCTCAGCAGAATAGTATTTTTTTATCAATTCATCCTCTGGCTTGTTGTATCATTTGTTTGTTTTGTAGGTGTTCATAAGGAAGGGACAAATTTAATAATGATATACGTTTGTAGGTATAATTTTTGTTGACCATAATGTTCGTATGATACATATTGATATCCTGTAACTTGAAACTCCATGTTATTGCGAAGTTTCAATTTATTGTCTTCCGAGAATTAACAAAACTTGAACTCGGGAGATATAGAAAAATATTATCTATTTTGACATTTTGGTGTCATACTTTTAAAATAGGTAGCATACGCTGGTATTGTTTCAATTTTTTCCCCTCATGCATGTACCGTATTAACTCGTGTATAAGACGCACTCGTGTATAAGACGCACCCTTGTTTGGAGAAGTCTATTTTAAGAAAACACTTAGCATGCGTGTATAAGACGCAGTAATTGATGAAAGACAGTGTTTGTTTGTATACATGATATCCATCTAAATGTTGGTTTTCCAGCTAACTGAGCTATTTGAATGAAAATCACTGCCAACTTGTTGTAAACAAACAGTAATTTTCTGCTTCTTAGAAAGGGGGGAGGGGAGTCTCTTCCCAGCAGCTGTTGTTTGCTAACAGGCGCGCACCTGCCTTTCCTCTGCATTCCAAAACAAACCCAACTCCCCTCCTCCCCTTCCATTAAGATCGCCATTCAACAGTGTTTAGTCTATTTTATGCCTGTCAGAGCAATGTTTTTCAGACGTAAACATATATTTTGTCTCCTGATCTAAATGCAAGGGAAAACATTTTATTGCACAAACTTAATATGTTAATAATGTTGTGTCTAGACACAGTATGAGTAGTCCAGACAGAGTGAGAGGGAAAGGCAGAGATAGACAACATGTGGCAGTCGACCACAGCTCGGTTTACAAACATCCACCTTGGATTAACTGGGAAAAAAGCTTGGTATGCGTGTATAAGACGCAGGGCTGTTTTCAGAATCAAAATATTGACATATAATTGCGTCTTATACACGAGTTAATACGGTATGTATTAGGTACACTCAACAAATGATAAAACGGTATTTGAAAGAAATGGATTGGCTGAAATAAATGTGATTGTATCATCTGATGAAGTCTATACTAACTCGACATCTACCTCTAGTAATTGAGCTCTGATTTCATTGATAATAACATGGATTGATTTCAAGGAACCTGACTACAGCAGCCAATCCGTTTTGTTCAAATATTGTTTTAATGGTTTGATTTTTTTTTTTTAATTCTTAGAATGTACACAAAAATTAGATCTTCATAAGCCTAATTGACACGATTTTACTTTGCTGCCATAACATAGCATTATGTCTGCACAGAGCCAGCGCAAGGCCGAACTTGAGAACGAGTCACGCCGGAAAGCAGAGTCGCTGCTTCAAGACATGAAGCGGAAGCTGGATGAGGAGCAGAACAAGCGGACGCGGGAGATGAGTCACACGCAGCAGACCAACGACAAGATCAATGCTCTCGAAAAGCAGGTTGCGTCTCTGCAGGAGAAGCTCAAAGCCGAAGCAGAAGGTAAGTGCATCACAAATGTGTTGCTTTGTATCTTACGGGTCCTTACACAAGCCTCTTATTGAACATTCACTGATTGATTATTATTTTATTCTTAAGATACCAGCGAGGCGATCTTCTTTCATTTGTTTGTTTGGAATTACATTTTTATTTAAATACTTGAGCGAGCGTCTTCTTTTCGATCTTTTGGCACAGTGCACTATTATTTTTTCTGCTGCTGCCAGTATACAGGTTGCACCGTTTTTCCTGCTGAGATTTTGCACTTATGTAAGGAACAACTTTCGGTCATAGCACTAATATCGTAATGTTTACATATCTATTTCTTAAATTTGTGATGTAGTGCTAACATAGCAAGAAATCCTAATATAGACTACACTTTTATGAGGATTGCACTTATTTCAAATTTCAAACCGGTGGCTAACATGAATAATGTATTACACGTTAGATGACCCGGCCCAGTTAGTATGTTGAAAAACGTATCATTGTTGTCTTGTTTTGTCTTAGGTGGAGCTCGACTGCGTAAACAAGTGGCGGAGCTGAGCGGTGCAAAGTCATCTGGCGAGCAGCTGCAAGTAGAGCTTCAAGCTATGCTGGCAACACTGCAGCAACAGAGAGACGTACTGCAGAAAGAAGTGGCAACACTGCAGGGATACTTGTCGCAGGAGAAGAGCAGTCGTACTCAGGCCACTGACCTTCAGCAGCAACTCGAGAGTAAGTCGAGTTGCTGTCGAGATGATGATGATGATAATGAATGCTCTAGTTATTTAGTTGGAATGTAGAAATTAGATGTGAGGCAAAAGGTCCACCACTCTCTACCACTCAACCTTATCAAAGATATATTGAATAACTCCGGATATTTATTAGGTCCAGCAATAAATGTTGGCCTCGTACACTGTTGTCGAAAGTTGTCAAACCCTCACAAGAGTGATTTTCCTGCTTGTAGGTCGGTTGTCCAACATGCACGTGGAGATGGAGCGTCGGCGGGATCGTGAGTCCAAGGTAGCGGAGGACAACCGCCAGTTGGTGGAGAAAGTTTCAACGCTGGAGAAGGAGTGCGCGTCGCTGGGCGTAGAGCTGAAGGCCGCACAGAACCGCTACCAGCAGGAAGTGCGCGCTCACGGCGAGACCGAGAAGAGCAGGCACGTCACCAAGGAGGAAGTCAACATGGAAGTAGTCAAAGGTTAGTCAATGACAAGAACAGAGATTGCAATGGGATTCTAGAATTTTCTAGGTTCGACAAAGTCTTTGTAGCGTTAGTTACGATTAGTTCTCATATAACGCAACAATATTCAATAGGTCGGACAAGCGATGCTAAAAAATTAAACGAGAAAGAAATTTGTGTCAGACTTTCCCCTGAACACTTGAGTCGTCAATTTATTTATAGATTCGTAACAAACGCTATATAAAGATGCTCCATCTTATTATCGTTTTGTGTTCAATTAATGTCATTCCTCTTTCTTCTGACATGTGCATGGTGTCAAGTATGCTTGTTATCAGTTATCATTACTAAGGGCCAGTTTTTGTACCTCTTGCTAAAGTTCTTCACAGCTAGCTAATGGATCAAGTTAGCAAGCACCTAATTTTAAGTTGATTTCATCCTCTAACTAACACTATCAAGAAGTTGAAAGACGTTTGCTCATGCTATCAAGAACTTTATCCGGTAGCTAACTTTAGCAAGAGGTGCAAAGGCCGGCCCTAAGTTAATTAACAAAATTAGTGAATATAATTGATTTGTATGCAGGTCAATAAATGTTGAAAGAACATTTATTTGACAGTGGATGGTCAATGATGGCCTTAATACTTAACTTTTACATTATGTTTTTTTTCCTATCCTTCTTTTTGTGGCTAACAGGCCAAATGGACATGATATTTAAAGGTAAGCTGGAGCTGTTAGTTGAGCTTGATGTGGTGAGCTGCTTGTCGCTTGTTCTCACTGCCTCTCATGTTTCACAGCTCTGCAGGGCAAACTAAATGAAGAGAAGAGCGCACGACAGAAGGCGGACCTCAACTCGCAGGAGAAAGAGCGGCAGATCTCCATGTTGTCTGTGGACTACCGCCAGATCCAACAGCGACTACAGAAGTTGGAGGGAGAACACAGACAGGTGAGTTAGCCGAGCAGTAACAAACCTCTATCTCGTCAAATAAAGAAGTTTGTCACATCGGTCTTATAATAAGCTGAAAATTTGCACAAATGTTCTTCGCACCCTAACACATCCACCATTCAAAAAAAAACAAAAAAAAAACACCGGAAGCCACCCCAAAAAAATAAAAACAAAAAATTATGGACGACCAGAGAACCCGGCCATTTCAAACATACAATGCGTTATCCTCGAAAGTAATTGGAATAAAATTATGAAAAAAATACAGTACACAAAAAACATATTGGCAAAGACATTGGTGCAGATGTCATTGACCAAAATCTTTTTGTTTTGATTGTATGCATTTTTGAACACATTTTTGAACTGCAATTTTTTTGACCGCACTTATTTTGTATTTTAATCGTTTGAGAAACATTTCTCGCGATGACCTATTATTTATTTGGGTGGGAAATGAAAAGTATATATCCATGAAGATTTGTGATTTTTTTGAGATTTATTAGACGCGATCTTATTAGTGATATGGTATTTTTAGTTCGCGGAAGTTTTTTCTTGTCCCGCTGCGCCTGACCTGGCAACACACTGCGCTAGTAGTACGTACGCGTTAGGTTTGGAAGGTTCGAAGCCATAACCACTAGACACATTTTATAGTCTGTCATAATAAACTTAACGATTCAGCTTTTAGAATAAACAGTTGCATCATTAAAAATAAGTCGGTCTCCAATGTTACTCGAACTTTCATTGTATCATCTGATCGTTGTTGTGCAGCGTCTATAATGCGTTGTTTAAGTGAAGTTGGATTCATATTTACAAGTGAAAATTTGCGGTCAGTCTTCTGCTTGTCCTGAAGTTAATTCCAGATAAAACAATGCATGTTCCATTTAAAGGGTGTTGTGTCTGTCCTCGACAATCGTTTGAGGGGAGGTGGTGTTGGTGTTTCTCTGTCTGCACTTTCTTCAAGCTTTCCTTTGGTGGCGTATTCGAGTTGTCTTTTGTTTGAGTATAACAATTTACATGTTCCATGAAATTTAAATGGAAAATCTTCTGGTTTTCTCTTTCTGTATTGTAAAAGTTTGGCGACCACATCATCATCCCGGACCGTACAAGCTTTTATTATTATTATTTATTTTCAAAAACACCAAAAAATATACAGTGTTTTACTGGTAGTGGGAATAGGGCAATCCCCATAGCACAAGTGCCCCACTACCAGCTGCAAAATAAATATACTATATAAATTAAAATAACAGTAGGCATTGTAATGGAACTATAAAGTAACATAAACTCCGAACGTAAAAACAAAAAAAAAATAATAATAATTAGATAACAAATTCCGCAATAAAGATTTGAAAATATGAAAATCATTCTGTTCCCTAATATTAGCTGGTAGATTATTAAAAAATTTAGATGTTCTGCAGTAAAAACTATTTTGATAACTCTTTGATAAGAGACAGCAGTCCCTTTTTGTGATTTGAACTATCGTGTCATTTTTAGTCAATTTAATATTACAAAATACACATGAATCGTGGTCGGTGGTTTGTTCCTCGATTAGTTCTAAACAAATATCTCTGATTTATATGATGATGTTGATAGTTTATTCAGATGTGTGACTTTACCATCTTCTTTCTCTATATTTGAGAAAATATTCAATCAGTCACGTATGAGTAGTACAATTGAACAGCTTATAAAAATGTGTAGGTATTTTAACTTACCCATTATTGTTCACGAATGTGACTGTGATTCTCACCCACACATTTAATATTAAATATAATAAAATATAGAATTGTTAGATGATAGGAAACAAATTATAAGCAAATAGCTATGCACTATAGCACACTATAGATATACACTATACGCAAAACAATTTCACTGCACTTTGAAAACTGATCAAACGGAAATGCACATCATTCCTCCAGGAGTTCTGAACTGAATGCAATTATCCTGTAACACAACATACCGCAGGAGAGTGGGAACTTGATATTTAATGTCTTTTTCCAAATGTATCAACTTGTCAATTTTAATCACTACACGTGTTTAACTTCAGTTTTGGATTTTTGAAATAAAAGTGAAGTTTAAAAGCCATGTCCTGCGGCAATGAAGAGTCAAATAAATCAGATTCGGGGCTTGTTAGTTCTAAACCTATAAAATGTAATGTCTTTCTTGGGGGTCAGATCTAAGGGTAGACCATCTGGTCAATGTCAAAGGTCAAGAGTTGAGGGTGGAATGTAAAAATCTTAATATTTGAGGGTGGTTTCAAGTTAATTGAAGCCAAACACTGCATCTGATTCTTTAAGAGCTCATACCATTGGCCTGTGTCAACCAATCATAAATAGTTTTAATTTTTAAGAATTGTGAGAAACATGGTAGGTTTTTAGAGAGTAAAGAGAACATAAGAAATCGGACTGTGAAAATAAGTAACAACTGTAGTCAAGTGTGACTGTGAGTGCTATACGCAAACTGAATATTTCATAGTTAGTTGTTGAGTGTAATTGTGAAAAAAGATAGTGAAAAGTTGGCCCTATTGTTGTCCTAAGTGAAACCGCCCTCCCCTGCAGTTGACAACAAACATTGGATTACACAACTGACAATATCAACATCAGGAACATATACCGGTATCGTTATACAATAATAAATGAGTGTCATTGCCTCGAAAACCTCTTAAACGAATCATAAAAATTATTTACGCAGCGCTTTATGAGCTCACATCTCACATTTCATACATAAATAGTTTCTTATTTTACATCTCTAAAAATAATTGAAAACGAAACACGAAGTTTGTTGTTTACAGTGTGAATGTTTTCGAAAATAATGTTACCGATGTTATACTACACCAGAGTAAAAGTTATCAATTATGATATAATTTGTATTGCGAACCTTCCAAACCTTGCGAACCTTCCACGTACTGCTAGCGCAGTGTGTTGCCAGGTCAGGCGCAGCGGGACAAGAAAAAACTTCCTCGAACTAAAAATACAATTTCACTAATAAGATCGCGTCCAATAAATCTCAAAAAATTCACAAAACTTCATGGATATATACTCTTCATTTTCCACCCAAATAAATAATAGGTCATCGCGAGAAATGTTACTCAAACGATTAAAATACAAAATAAGTGCGGTCAAAAAAATTGCAGTTCAAAAATGTGTTCAAAAATGCATACAATCAAAACAAAAAGATTTTGGCCAATGACATCTGCACTAATGTCTTCGCCAATATGTGTTTGGTGTAATGTATTTTTTTCATAATTTTATTCCAATTACTTTCGTGGATAACGCATTGTATGTTTGAAATGGCCGGGTTCCCTGGACGTCCATAATTTTTTGTTTCTATTTTTTTGGGGTGGCTTCCGGTGAAGTTTTTTTGTTTTTTTTTGAATGGTGGATGTGTTAGGGTGCGAAGAACATTTGTGCAAATTTTCAGCTTATTATAAGACCGATGTGACAAATGTCTAATTTTAATTCTATTACTGCACGGCTAAGTAATTTGTAGTGTTATTTCAAGATTAGGGTTTACTTACTGCCCTCTCAACACTCAAGCAAGCTACAAAAGCTGTGTTGCCTAATACCTAGGAGCCTATATATCACTCAATAACAGCAACCGTGCTGCGATATGGTTTGATTTGAGTAAATTTTATTATTTCTTCATAGTTTGTCATCCCTTCATTTGGAAAAAGGTGCAAGGGTAACCTAGAAGTATTAAACACTGTAAGAAATATTTTCGCCGCACGAGAAGCTAACACCAGCATCGATGCTTTAATTTGCAGGAGAGCGAGAAGGTGTTGACCTTGAGCGGACAGGTGGATGCCGAACAGCAGAAGTGTATCTCGCTGCAGAAGGAGCTGGGCAAGCAGGTCTCTGACGTAGCACAGCTGCGGGCCAGGGAGGCGCAACTCACGCGCGAGGTCGCACAACTGCGCGAGGCCAAGAGACTCATCGACGAGGAAGTACACCGGCTCAAGACGGCGCGTTCCGTTGACGATCTGCAGATGAAGGAGTTGCAAGACCAGCTGGAAGCAGAACAGTATTTCTCTGTGAGTTGACTCTTATATTGCCTTGTTGGTTTGACGAGTGCCACCTGAGCTGCAAATCATTTCATGGCAATGAAAAATACGTTTTATCTGTGTGGTAGTGGTATGATTTTCAGCTCTTAAATAACTAATAATGTTATTGAACACTAGAGCTTTCAAATCAATGTGGTTGGCCACTTTTATCAATCATTCACAACTTAAATTATCACAGTGGTGTAGTCGAGGGTATACGCGGGTATATGCCGTATACCTAAAAAAGTATTTTCACTGGAAAGTATACCCAAAAACTTCGACTGGGTATACGCGGGTATAGGCCGTATACCTAAAAAATAGTTTTGCTGAAGAGTGAAGATGTAAGGAATACTTAATCTTTTTGTGGTGTTTTACGTCTCGTTTCATTTCGTAAGCAAAAAACTCAAAAAAATTAATTTCAAAGTGTCAAAAAACCAAAAATAAGCCCTGCGGGGCACTGTGGTGCCAAGCCCTCCACCACCCCAAAGTGTCAAATTATAAAAAATTAATTCACAATGTTCAAAAACCAAAAAACGCCCTGCGGAGCTGGGTGGAGGACTCCCCTCCCCCCCCCCTATTCCGAGGAAAATTGTTTTAATTGCCTTGCCTCCCCCCGTCCCTGGCAGAAATCCTGCGATGCCCATGGTAGCGTATACTGAAAAATATATTAGGACTACACCACTGAATTATCATCAATCACTAGAGCTCCGTATATTTCGCACATCGCGATAACGCGATATCTTTATATCTTGTATTTTCTTGGAATATGAGCACGAATTACGTCATTCTAAACCCAATTCTACAAGATTTAAATCGCGAAAAAAAACGAAATATGCCATTATTGCGAAATAACACCGAAATCGACTATATTTTTGTAATGCATCGCAAAATCCCACAAATGTTGTTCAGTTTTCAGAAATGTTTAGAGAAAATGTTGAAACTCAACCTAAAACTTCCTATTTCACGCATAATTCATGGAAATATCCACATTCCGAGGAGAAAGCAAGCGCGCTTGTTAGGTGACATTGGTCAAGGTTAAACCCATCCCTGCGCTCATACATTTGGTAACTGCGCAGGCGCTAGGAATCAGCTGTTCCCATCGCGCGAGGCAGCGATAAGGCGGCGGGCGGCCATTTTAGTTGTAGTGCCACTGTATTATTAAATTATTATTATCGGTATTGTGCACAAAACAATTTTACTTGTGTTTTTACTTTGTACACAATGCCGAAATCAACAGTTACAGCCGCGTCTAGGGCTTCAGAGTTCAGGAGTGACGGGTTTTACGTGAGTGACGGAAAACTTTTGATGTGCCGGTTTTGCAACTGCAGACTCGAGCGCAAGGACACACTGATGAAACACGTCGCATGTAAACGCCATTCAGAGTTCCTACTTAAATAAATACACTTATATTTACTCTAAACTCTTGTTTGTGTTCTTGTTTGTTACTTAGATTGCCTGTAATGTTTAGTGGTTAATGTTTAGCATTGAATAGGGATTGGTTACTATATAATTTTTGAAAGAAATATTAATTTATTGATTTGCCACTATAAATTCTATAAAACCGCTAAAAAACGAAATTTGGGTTTTTAAAAACGAAATTGGTAAAATAATAAACCCATTTTCACGGAGCTCTATCAATCACATTCACGCAGGTACACATTAATACATAAAACAATACCTATCTATCAATCACATCTACATTTACTTTAGAACTTTCTGCTTTTAAGACAAATGTGGGATTTACTGGTATGTATGTGTGTCAAAACTTGATGTATTACTTAAGTACCTACATAAGTTATCAACTGTCACCAGTTCTTGATGACTGTGGATTAAAAGAATTTAAAAAAACTATTTTAGACGTTGTCTACAATAAGGCAAGTGTGATGACTTGTGGTATTTGTTTTCAGACCCTGTACAAGACGCAAGCGAATGAGCTTCGCGAGGAAACCGAGGAGCGTGGGCGACTTGTCAACGACCTTGAAGAGGAGCGGGGATCTTTGGCACATCAGTTGCAGCTGGCTTTGGCGCGGGCTGACAGCGAGGCACTGGCGAGGTCCATTGCGGAGGAGACGGTGGCAGACCTTGAGAAGACCAACACAATGAAGGAGCTCGATCACAGAGAACTCATTGGAAAATACCGCACAGAACTGGGTAGCAAGGATGCTGCTTACAATAATGTGAGTCCTCGTTTGTCTCTGACCATTAATATATCAAAGAGTCTTATTTTGAATTGTTTATTGAAAATGTATAGACATTGGTTTTCCCACATACTTATGCTACGTTCAACATGTACAACTCTGAACTGTTCAGCTTCAAAAGTTTAGAAAGAAACTGATAGTCTAAAAAAGATTTGATGGCATCATCCAATAATGATTTTAATTAGTCTTTGCTAACGCATAATCTAACGTAGCGGATATCTCATATCATTAATAATAACAAGGATTGATTGTCAAGGAACCTGACCAGCAGCCAATCTGTTTTGTTCAAATACCCACAGTTTTTAGTTGTTCCAAGTGTACATATCTTCCATTTGCTTGAAATGTCACATTTGTAATTTGTTTACATGGCCTTGTTGTTGCAGAGTATGACTGTGTACAAGGATAAGCTCGCTGATTACGAGAAGGAAGGAACGGACCTGAAGAACCAAATAGTCGAGCTAGACAAGAAAGTGAAGGACACAACTGAGATGGACAAGTTAATCAAGCAGCTAAAGACGGAACAACTGTTGAAGCAGCAAGCAGTCAACAAACTGGCTGAGATCTTGAACCGCAAGGACATGACCACAACAGTGCGGGGCAAGAACAAGGTACTGTGCCTTCTCATTATGACCGGTTCCTTAGATAAATGGGATTTTAAATGTACTACTGGGGCTGGATTCACAAAGAAGTATTATCTCCTAATACGTACTATCTTTGATATATCTTTCATTTAACACGGTGTTTTTGGTATTAAATCAAAAGGTAATACGTTATAATACTACGTTATAATAGCAGATAATACTTTTCGTGAATCCAGCCCCTGTGGTGCAAGCTTCTCCATTTGAATGGGCCGGATCTATTATATAATTAAAACTAGCAATTTCCTATTTCAACTGGCAATAATGTAATACCATTACATTATGTCACGGTTTAATGCTGCGGAAGTAACCTGTTCACTATGATTCCACCAATGTTCTAGGGCACTTGTGTTCTCAGAGTTGACTTGCCAAGTCCGACACTCCACACTTCTTCAATCTCTTCTTCCACTTCTTCAGCCTCCTCTCTTTCCACCAGTTCCCTCCATCTCTCTCTGTCTTCCCACCACTTCCCTGTTGTAATTACTCCCCAACACTCTCCTCTTTCTTCTGCGGCTGCCTCTGTTCCGTTGATCCATTTAGTTCTAGGTCTTCCTGCCTTTTTTCTGCCACCCCTGGCTGCACGCCAGCATAATTGGTAATAATAATACATACAGCCCTAGACGAGATGTTCCAATGTCCATCAAGGATTTTTTAATAATTTTTGTATGTAATTTAAGTTAACTTCTTTTACTTCAAGTACCAAGGTACCCTAGAAAAAATTTTACTTTTGAAATGTCTTGTCGGCTTTAATTAAAGGTTTTCCAATTGCAGCCTAATAGAGCAATGTAATTAAATATGTGTGCAGGTTTCATCAGCCGATTTGCGGCGCAAGGAGAAGGAATGTCGCAAGCTGCAGCAGGAGCTGACACAAGAGCGCGACAACTATTCCTCCAGCCAGGCCAAGTGGCAGAAGGAGTTCCAGGAGCTGCAGTTCCAGGCTCAGGAAGACAACATTACACGACTTCGGCTGCAGATGGAGCTCGATGCCAAAGACTCGGAGATCGAGCAACTGCAGGTAGGTTGCTCTCACATATTTACATTTACCTACTTCAACAAATTTCCACTTTAGAACCATACCTACTTTGGTTCACCACTTGTAAGTCTGATGCACATAATTATGTTCTTTTTAAGAGTTTAAATTGAAGTGAAGATTGACAATGGTCAAAAACTAAAATCTTTAGACGACATGCGAAGGTATGGTGTACCAAGTCTACTGAAGAATATGATATTGAGGAATAAGTAGGGCACAAAATGTCCGTTGGGAATATAGTAAATCCAAAATGCATAGAAATAGCCGTTATCCTGATTTATAATTAACGGGGTTTCTTTAATTTACCTCTTCCAAAATTTTCTGAATCTTCGACCGTCGACCGCCTGTACTAAAAGTAAAAGGTAAACATTGGAGATAATATTTCCGAAATATTGCTATGTATAATTATTAATTTTTGGACTATTTAAATTATGAAATATAATATGTGATAAATAATTATTAGTGAGCATAGCTAATTTTTTAGTCTGTCTTAGGAATATAAACACCAACCAATAAAGTCAAATTTGTGCCGAGACTCATGAAAAATCTTTAAAAAAATATAGACATTTCAGATTTGCTACGCGTGCACCGACAATAGTTCATTTAATGACAATTGTTACTTCGTAAATTAGATCTTCAGATGTTTCAATTTTAACGGACTTGGTGTGTTACTAGGTGAAGCTGACCGCCGTTAACAGCGAGACCGCCTCCATGAGCAGCAACGAGGGTGAAGGGGCAGGGGAGGAGTCACGGCTAGAGGGTTGGCTCTCTGTACCCAACAAGCAGAACATCCGGCGACACGGGTGGAAGAAGCAGTATGTCGTAGTTTCCACCAAGAAAATCATCTTCTATAACTCCGAGAGTGACAAGCAAAACACAGACCCCGTGCTAATACTGGATCTAAAGTAAGTTAATATGTCGGTTTGCCTGTCGCCACTTTTAAGAACTTTCTCCACAGAAATGGGAAAGCGAAATAACAACGATATTGCGAACTGTTGCCATTTCGGGGGAAGATAGTGGTGAGAAGTGGTAACTGGTAACAATTAAAAATACTTCAAAGTAGATGACATTTTCTTGAAAATTATCAAACCATACTATCAGTCCATTTTACATTGTTTGTTGACATTAAGGGGGTCTCTGCTGGGCTGATCGGGTCATGTATGAATCATAATTTTTTGGTGTACTTATGATACACAATCCCTCCAAAAATTAAACTCTTCTCGTGTCGAGTTTCTGAGCTAAATTGAGTTTTCTCCCCAATGTTATCTTGTCCCATGCCAACCATGTAAAATTGAGTCATTTTTCAAGTAAAATAAAGATCTAATTTCTTGTGTTACGATAGATTTGAACAAAAACTTATTTTGTTGTAGATAGATGGACATACGATTAGAAAAAATTGAAACAATACCAGGCAATGTCATTAATCATTTATCATTTTCATTCCTTCCTAACAGTATTCCTTTCCTTTATAAATTTGGGTTTGTGAATTGTCCATATTTTTTAAATCGATTATGATCAAATAGGTTATGCATGAGGATGGCATGTTGACAATCGACATTTAAGCAATGGCCCCTGAAATCAAATTTGTGTCAACTCCACTCCTAATATCTATTGATAAAATAAGAACATGTATTGTTTACCTGGGAGTTACTATGTAACACATATAAGATGGGTTGTAAATAAAAACATTCTTCTTAGGAACTCAACTCTTGGTGATGATTACTTGATTTAAATAAGGACGAGGAGTCTTGGAATGTGACTTATCGAGTGCCATGTTTATGTTCGCAGCAAAGTGTTCCACGTGCGGTCCGTGACACAAGGAGATGTGATCCGGGCCGATGCGAAAGACATCCCTCGCATCTTCCAGCTGCTCTATGCCGGCGAGGGAGAGGCGCGTCGCCCTGACGATGGAGGAGGATTGAATGATCGCACCGACTCTGCCCCGAGTGCCACGGTGGTCGCTCTCAAGGGCCATGAGTTCGTGCAGATCTCCTACCACATGCCGACCAACTGTGAAGTCTGTCCCAAACCCCTGTGGCACATGTTCAGGCCACCCCCTGCGCTCGAGTGCAGGCGTAAGTGACTTTTCATGGATACTTCTGCAGAATGGGTTAACAAGCATCAATAAAAACTATTATAATAATTTACAATATTACACAAATAATGTACCTAGTACCTGAATAGGTACCTGTAGTAATCATATATGGGTCTATTCATGGACTTAATATGTTAAAGTTTGTGAATTGAACTGATTTAAAAACTGGATTTATTTAAATGAGTAGGCTCAATGCTCATGCCAGGAAATGTCTGATTTTCATTATTTTAAATGGGCTGTGTAGCTGCAGTGTTCAATGTAACTCATATTGAATGCTTTCAGGATGTCACGTGAAAGTGCACAAGACTCACGTGGAGAAGAAGGAGGAGGCTGGCATCGCTCCGTGCAAGCTCCATCTCGATCCCAACTCGGCCAAGGAGTTGCTGGTTCTCGCCATATCCACCGACGAGCAGAAGCAGTGGATTCAAAGACTCGGCAAGAAGATACAGAAGTGCGGGTATAAAGCAAATAGCAGCTCCATCGATGGTGCCAGGGTGTCGCCAAGGTGAGTCTTTCTATGCTCGAGTCATTCTATGCTGTTACTCATATACCTTTATAAAAATAATAATCTTCTGGTTCCGTTCCGGCAATGTCGTCAGGTCAGACAGTGGGAGCTCCCACTGGGTCTAGGGCCTCGGATCTCTTCCAAACCAACTGGCCAGGCCTGACGTTTCATCCTCCTCCTCCTCTTCTTCATCCTCGTCACCTTTCTCCAACTTCTCCACCAGCACCCTCCAGATCCTCCTGTCCTCACACCACTTATCT
Organism: Leuctra nigra; assembly: GCA_934045905.1. NCBI lineage: Eukaryota > Metazoa > Arthropoda > Insecta > Plecoptera > Leuctridae > Leuctra > Leuctra nigra. Next base: position 15,245,379 of record OW203761.1, read on the forward strand.
GCTTCCACTTTCTGCCACCTTTGCTGCATGTCCTCCACGTCTTCTCTGATAAGACCACTTAAATTTATAGATTGAAAGTTGAAACCTACTACAGGACAATATAACTAACAAACTAATAATTTTACTTAAATAAATGTAAATAAATACATAGTCATGAAAGGTTAAAAACATTTGGGAATAATAAAGAAAAATATTCGTAAATTGTGTGAAAATGATATGTACAAGTTAAGTAGAGATATTACGTATTTGAGTAATTTGTTAGATAGATCGTAATGCATGCCATATTTTATTGAGACAATGAGTCGGGCTTCTGGTTTATTATTATTGAGTCGTTGAGCCAGATGTGCAACACGCAGTTTGCTTGTTCAACTGAAATGCAACTAATCGAGTTTTGATGTTTGCAGAGAGTCAACACGATCAGTCCGGCCATATATTACTCACCACCAGCGTTCTTCCACATTGCCTACTAACTCGTCTGCGATGGGCAAGTAGCTTCCTTGAAACCGATCCAGTCATGCGATACGAGTGTACTTTTCAAGGAAACTCCAAACTACCGATTTACAAATAGGTTAGTGTTACCAAAACTCCAGTGTAATGTTATTTATGTATGTATCTATTATTTAGCAATATGAAGCCAACAATATAAAAATATGAAAAATATGTAATTTCAACTCCCCACTTTTATAAGAGAAAACGTATTAGAATTTGCATTGAACTCCGTTATGTCATAGTTAATTGTTTTTGCAACGAAATAATGGGACCTAGCAATGCAGAGATTGTGTATCTTTTCTGTGAATTCATAATAATCGACTCTCTTGGTGTTATGGTCTGTTTTAGGTTTTAGTTTTAATGCACACCGCAAGTATCTATTTACCTGTATGATACACAGTCTTGCTCTACGTTTCAGTGAGCAATGCAATAAGGCTCTGTGATCCTCATCGACTTTATCTTGACTCATGTTAACTTCACATATGTGGTGTTCAACGAATTTCAAGGACATATTACTGGAATGTAGCAAGATCTGAGCTAGTTGTGCCCTGTAAAACTCTCGAAGCTCAGGAAATACTTGTACTTCTCTAGTTAAACTGTGATGTTTTCAAAGTTTATTTTAACAGTTTGGAACTTAAATATTCTGAGTATTTGCTAACTTCCTTCCCATTTAGAATTAATAATGTCTTCAATGTCCCTAAAGGTACATATGACTACTAATTATTCTCTTGAATTGAATTAATTTTTAATAAGTAGGTACCTAGATTGTTATTTAAACATTACGTAATTTACAGTTGCTACCTATTTGATAAAATTTATATAGGAAATATCCGAGGTAACATCTTTCTTCCATCACCTCAATATGCCCAAAAAAGCAAGTCTTTTCATATGGCTTTCGGATGCATGGATTAATGATAAAATATAGTTATTCATATACATGTTATTCAATTATTTGAAGAGACCTCATTGAAGTTTACATGTTGGTTATTTATATTCAATTCTATAAGAATCATATTCAAATTTATTGGCTCTAAAGTGTGTTTATTATTTAGCACTCAAAAGGAGAAGCTGCTGGTTTTCCTTACTCACTCTTTCGTATTTGCTAACAGAATTTAATGCCTGCTGCTTGATTTAATTAAATTTAATGAATTGAAAGATAATTGAGTAAATGGCTAAATGCGTGTGATGATAAGATATTTATGATATTGCCTTTAGCGAGATTATCAAGTAACAACGAGTAGATCAAACTCACAATAACAATCACGCTTCCTTGAAACCTCTGTAGTTTTCTACAAACTGCTCAGAACTGAACTTGAAAATGACCAATAATTTCTTGGTCAGGGTTAGTTTGTGCCTCATTTGAATCGTATACTGGTGCTGATGATAACAGCAATTGCAAACAAGTCTTGTAGGTAGGTAAATGTATAGAAATGTAAAATGTTAGCAGTCCTTTGTTGAGTTGTAAACTTGGGACAAGGGTATTGCTGATATATTGGCTATGAATATGATTGCTGCTGTTGCAGTATGAAATCAGAGCATACACTATGAATTAAATTTTTATTGTAATTTAATTTATTTTTAATACTAGTAGCCATTCAATGTTTATTTGGTAAATTAAGTTATTATTTTTTATAGTTTGAAATCATGTATATATATGTACCTACTAGACTTTGTAAATAGTTTTTTTTATCACATGATAATGTGCTATGTAGGTAACAAAATATTTATGTTTAACTTGCTCATTGCTAATTATGTAAGTGCAAAATTCTTTTGTCGAGTACATGTAAGTTGTTGACACATTTTTCTGAAATACGGCCTTATCTTCTGGCAAATTCCTAAATGAACTTAGCACTGTTCTTATTATGTAGTTACGAGATTTTGCAATAGCTATCAATTAATTAGACATTACTGTTCTTCTGTATTGCTCTGCAACCCACCCAAGAAACTAAACATTACAATGGTGGATCTTCCATAGAAAAAATAAAATGATAATAAAATGATTAATAATAATTAAAATCCCTTGGCAATAAAGATCTATTGGAAGAAAGTATGATAACATGGTCAGAGCTACTATCGCTACTTAAACTTTTGTCATTAAATTAAAGTACAATCATTGCCAGAATGGATGGTATTCGTCTAGTTTTAATTATTTTAAATTTTAATACTGTAACTCTAATGGAACGATACTGTTGACAAGGAAAACACCAATATAGAAAAAATCATTGTAAATGTTATACAACTCGAACTGTACAATGTAGTTGACATTATATTTCCTGTAGGTTCTTGTGATGTATTTATTGTACTTAAACTTGAGTTATCATCCTCTAGGTTCAGTTTGGCTCAGTGTTAAATTGTAGGCTCAATGCCAATGAAAGTACACACACCTACAAATACTTCAGTGCATTGATACAGAGATAATTCAGTCTCTTTGTAATTGAGGGGCTGCGTCCATATACCAGTTCAAGGCAGTTAGCTGGTTTACTTTATATGCACACGCGTAGCAAGCCATGCATTCAGTGGTGTGTTTACTTCAACTCCTGACAGATGGAGCCTGTGTTATTCCTTCAAAATTATTCTAAACCCAATTATAAGTTTAGTTGTCCTACTTGATTTCATTGTAATATTGAAGATCTCTCGGTTCGCTAACATGGTTAGTTAATAGTTACTTCGGTGGTTTATGGATGCGGCCCCTCAATTATGTTGTATTGTTCTATATGCCAAATTGCTAATGCATACTTACATTGCTAGTACACAAGATATTGTTTTCTAATTAATTCCTAGTTTCGTCCCCGTACTATCGAGCAATGATAGTGTATTAATATAGTTATTTAATAATTTTAATTCACATCTTTGTTTTTGTTTCTGATGCTTTACCAAAAACGGGGGAGCTTCCAATTTTATGTAATGTAAAGTAACATTTTCACATTCCTCGTCAGAGCTCATTCATTAATATTTTAAAATCCACTGACTGTGCCTGTACCAATGCAATATAAATGGTATTATGAAATGATTATTTATTCTGTGAAGATTGTTGATCCTCGAAGAACAATTTTATGACAGTTTTACACAAGACAATACATACTCTAGTTTGAAACAGCAGAAAACTGTGTTGAATTGTTTGCTATGAATTTGGTAGTTCGCTATTTGCCATGTTAGCTTGAGCCGAACATTGTTGACTGCTGCTTGTAGAGATCTGATTTTGAGAAGTAATCACCCAAGTATCATTTCTTCTAAACTAAGTATTATTATTATGATCAACAAACTTGATTGGAAGAATTTGTAATTTCATGGTATCATCAAAATATGTTTTTATTACTTGTGAAAATGCAAGTGACAGTTCATAAATAAAATATGCCAACAGCATAACCATTTTATTTAGATACTTGACCAGTTTAAACTGTCTAAATAAATATTGGTCATTTTTGTAACAATAAGTATGAGCCTACCAATATTATTACCCATTATTTAATGATCATTTCTACAACAAACAAGTAGGTACTAGATAATAAGTTTCAAACTTTGTAAATACTATTGAGCAATAAGTAGGTATATGAATGACTGATAAAAGGAAGTGTACAGAACAATATTAAATAAATACTTAATTGCATCATAATAATGTTGTGTTATTACTTATTTTGTATACCAACTATTACCAGTATTGCTGGTTCCATCTTCTTTAATCTAGTCGGGCGTTAGCTCGACGCTGCCAAGCACCGTTCAATACGAGGTCTACTTTTAAAACGCGGCGAGCTTACTACCACTACTGTATACTGCAAGCGCTTCGGGCCCGATTTCGGGGTGTCAGTACGCATGCAAGCATTTAGAAATGAAAGTTGAAAACCATGGTTATCGGGTATATTTAGCCACCTGACAACACCTAACCAAATATCAAAGTGCTGCGATCATCCCTTCGGGGTGAATTTTGGGCCTCAAACATGCAAGGATTAACTTTCATGTTAGTTAGTTAGTTAGTTAGTTAGTTAGTTAGTTAGGCACGGTCAATTTGTTTGCCCCTCTCCACAGGTTGAACGGTTTGTCCTAGAGAGTTGAAATTTGGCAGAGACATAGAGTCATATTTATAGCAGTGCCCTTTGAAAGAAAATCTGAAACATTTTGACCGGAAGTGAAGTTATTACAATTTTAAATTTTAAAAAAAATTTAAAAGTCAAACGGGTCCATCGAGAGTTTTGAAATTTGGCAACAATAAAGACAATGTATTGCTAGACACTCCACTTCAAGAAAAATCAATAAATTTAAACCGGAAGTGGGAAAATTATCAATATTTACGTTCCGCTCTTCTTCTTTGATACACTAAACAGCGGCTCTAATTCCCATCGGACTGATAGCTCATGTTAGGAAGGCAGCTGGCTTCGACATCTGCATAACACGTTCGATTCCCGATCCCGGAAAACTTTTTTTTTCATATATTATTTTTTAATTTGTATAAGCGATGATACCTTCATGGATATATATTCAAATGAGAGGTCCAGGGATGCTGTGAAGATCATCAATAGACCGAAACATCGCAATCGCGGCACGCCAGTTGCCATCGTGAACACTGAAGATATCAGGGAATCATGAATTGCGCACGTCGTTTTACGCTCCACCTTTCTTCTTTGATATACTACACAGGTTTATATTTCAGTGTGGCGAATTGGCTCGGTCACATGAGGCAAGTGACTTCGATCACGGCGTTGCCGGGTTCGATCCCCGTAACAAACGTTTTATTTTTTATCTTTTTATTTACTTAAAAAATGTTTAACCTTCTTGTGTATATATTCAAAATGTTAATCCGAATACATTCAACGATTACATAGCTACTCTTTTTAATATTATACTCATTGGACTCTAGTAATGATTGTCAATGTACACGTTGTACGTAAAGTTGTGCAATAAAACAATTCGTGGTCATGCTAATCAACAGAATCTTGGTGGCTCAGTTACTAAACTAGAAACCACACAAAAAAGGTTCCATTACTGGGTGCATAAGGTTGTCACAGCTTTTAATTTATCCGAATTATTTAATTATGTAAAATTCAGTTAATTAAGTAAATATTAAAATTCAGTGAAGGCTCCATAACTAATATTCAGAGTATTAGGTGTTTACAACTTTTCATTTGTCACACTTATTTAATTATTTAAAATAGAGTTAATTTGTCAATATTGGTGGCTCAACAAGAAACAAGAACAACACGAAACAAGAAACCACACAAAAAGGCTCCATTACGTGCATCCATTACGTGCATTAGGTTCTAAAATTAATTTAATTATTTTATTTATGCTAATTTGTCAATCTTGATGGCTCAGTTACGAAACAATAAACCACACAAAAAGGCTCCATTACTAGGTATATTAGGTGCTCTTTGCTCCTAATACTCTAAGAGACTAATGCTCTGGTGCTCTGGTACATTTTTAATAAATGAGACTACCAATGGATGCTGTGAAGATCATCAATAGACCGAAACATCGCAATCGCGGCACGCCAGTTGCCATCGTGAACACTGAAGATATCAGGGAATCAGGAATTGCGCACGTCGTTTTACGCTCTACCTTTCTTCTTTGATATACTACACAGGTTTATATTTCAGTGTGGCGAATTGGCTCGGTCACATGAGGCAAGTGACTTCGATCACGGCGTTGCCGGGTTCGATCCCCGTAACAAATGTTTTATTTTTTTATCTTTTTCTTTACTTAAAAAATGTTTAACCTTCTTGTGTATATATTCAAAATGTTAATCCGAATACATTCAACGATTACATAGCAACTCTTTTTAATATTATACTCATTGGACTCTAATAATGATTGTCAATGTACACGTTGTACGTAAAGTTGTGCAATAAAACAATTCGTGGTCATGCTAATCAACAGAATCTTGGTGGCTCAGTTACTAAACTAGAAACCACACAAAAAAGGCTCCATTACTGGGTGCATAAGGTTGTCACAGCTTTTAATTTATCCGAATTATTTAATTATGTAAAATTCAGGTAATTTAGTAAATAGTAAAATTCAGTAAAGGCTCCATTACTAATATTCAGTGTATTACGTGTTTACAACTTTTCATTTGTCACACTTATATATTATTTAAAATAGAGTTAATTTGTCAATATTGGTGGCTCAACAAGAAACAAGAACAACACGAAACAAGAAACCACACAAAAAGGCTCCATTACGTGCATCCATTACGTGATCACAACTTTAAGTTTCTAAAATAAATTTAATTATTTTAATTATGCAAATTTGTCGATCTTGATGGTTCAGATACGAAACAAGAAACCACACAAAATGGCTCCATTACTAGGTTTATTAGGTGTTTACAACTTAGTAAAAATTATTTCATTATTTCAGATGTTGTAATCTGTCAATCTTAGAAGCTCGGTTACAATAAACAAGAAACTACACTAAATGGTCCATGATAATTAATGGAAATCTGTGGGTATGAGAGATTTAAATTTCATTTCATCATCCAACAATGCTTACGTTAAAAAGTTAGAATAATAAAACGCTTTTAAATTGTCATGATTTATTTCCAAACTGTGAGTCAAAGTCTTATCAAGTGACATTGTTTAATTGAAATAAATGAAACTGAAACTGATGTTCCTCCTAATCTGACACTAATAAAATAAACATTGGTTTTGATGCGAACGTTATATACGAAAGTGGTCTGGCTTGTTTACATCGGCAATACAATAATATTCTTCAAGTATCTAGGCAATAGCACGAAGTTGTTTCCTGGTTTGAAAATATGAAAATATTATCTTCCACAGCAACATCACAAAACAATATAATAATCACTAAATAAGATCAGTGGACTAATTAAAATGCAAGCTCGATAACTGTTTACAAGTACCTATAGAAGAAGACAACAATACTAAATGGACATCGATCGTATTTGCCATGAACAAACAAATGTAAACATTAAGTTGACCTGACAGGGAGAGGCAGAGAGGTGGAGATGCCAGGTATAGGCCGGCCCATGCTATCCGTGTACATAGGCGAGTAAGGCGGGTAGCGTAAATTTCATCACCCGTCATACTCCTTCCCACCAGCACTATAAACACCAGGTGGCTCAGCTAGTTAATCTTAACTAAGTTCCTTTTAAGTTACATTGCCTTCCAAAAACCATCCGGATTTTATTTAAAATGTGTTGTAAACATCTGTAAGCCTGCACGCTTTACCAATTGAGTTTATACTTCGGAACTTTGACATAAAAGAGTGAACATGGGAGAATTTAAAAATGAGGAAACGCATTTGCAATCATCTTTCGTGTACCTTTCAGTTTACCTAGTGGCGACAAATACGCGTTTTACGAGATGAACGCACAAATTCCGGTTTACACCGGAACAATACACCTACAATTTACGTTATTCACATGACTCAAAGCTGTGAACTTTTAACAAATTATAATTTGATATAACTCAAATTCAACCAAAAGAAATGGACCCTTTCGTTATACTAACTTCGGAACTATTGAAATAAAAACAGAAAACTTTAGACAAGAAGTGACGTTGTTGGCGTTAACTGTAATGATAGGTAACACTTAATGATCAGTGAAAGCTGCTATAAACTTATACCCCATATGACATGTTGTACAAAAACAAAAACTTGTAAAAAAAACTGCCAAGCACCTTCCCACTTAAAACAATTGAGATCTAAAAGAAGGGCCAAGCAATAATATATTGTTTAAACATTTTCGCACTTAAAATTCGTGAAATCATTTCGCCCAGTTACTGCCGCCAAGCACAACACTAAAAACCTAATGTTGTGTCCAAATTTGAAGAATACAATCTAAGTGAACCATCATTGTAAATTTAACAAAATTATAAAAATTAAAAACGACTTCAAAATAAATTTAAAATTGAAATTAAAAAAATTAAAAATAAAGCTTGGCGCATTGAATTTGCACCGACCATATTGTAGACTTCCTCTATCTTCTTCCTACTTTCTGTCTTTCTTCGGCTCCTTTATCGTCATCTTCTTTCTTATGTTGCCTTCTTCTTGACACAATGCGCCTAGCTTTATTTTTAATTTTTTTAATTTCAATTTTAAATTTATTTTGAAGTCGTTTTTAATTTTTATAATTTTGTTAAATTTACAATGATGGTTCACTTAGATTGTATTCTTCAAATTTGGACACAACATTAGGTTTTTAGTGTTGTGCTTGGCGGCAGTAACTGGGCGAAATGATTTCACGAATTTTAAGTGCGAAAATGTTTAAACAATATATTATTGCTTGGCCCTTCTTTTAGATCTCAATTGTTTTAAGTGGGAAGGTGCTTGGCAGTTTTTTTTACAAGTTTTTGTTTTTGTTATTAATTCCTGCCGCTGCCATAGTACTTCATCAGTTTTCTTTTTGTTTGTGTTTTTGCCTGCTCTGCTCAGTTCACAATTGATTTGAAACTTTGCACTCATTGAGCGAGCGTAGAAAGCGCCACCACGGTACTCTTATGGCACTTTCTCTGTTGTTTTTTTTACTGCACAGGTCAAACCGTTCCACCAATCGATCTGAAATTTTGCACTTGTACTTATTTAATCTCTGGGATCGTTTTTGAACTAAATCCTGTGATCGGTTGATATGAAAATGGCCTGTAGCTCACACCGAATTGACCTATCGACTGATCAAACTCACATTTTGCTTGGTCATCAAGACCAACATTGTCTCTTATTTTACAAATTTTCAGCCCAATCAGTCAAGAACATATGCACTTATTGACAGTTTGAATAGCTGTCAGAAATGAAGTACCTATCGAAATTAATGTTTTTCCACTGAACCTGAATCTGATATGCTTTATGTAGATACCAGAGTGTATAGATTGCTATTCTTAAGTTTCAATAGAAAACGGATACTTTTATGTTGATTTAGTAGATCATATTTTAATTCAATATGGATGTATCTGTGCGTTTGGTACGGAATTCCTGTTGGAGAATTTGCACGTACCCGTGCTCGCTCATCAACGTGTTACACTGAGGGTTTTCCTAGTTATGAACATATAAATCCACAGAGATGGGCAAAATACATTAAAAATGTATCAGAAATACAAAATACTTTAGCTCCTAACTTCAAAATACGAAATACGTATTTAAAATACATTTTTTAAAATACATTTTTTAAAATACCTTTTGGAAATACATCTAAGACAAATAATTAATTTATGAATGTAAAGATTTTATGATTTATTAAGGTTGCATTTTAACGAACGCTTCCTCAATCAGAACGTCTCAAAACTGGTAGCAAAGTGTGAATAAAGTTAAACTAATAATCGGCCTGAGGGACAAAGCGTCGTCCTGCCTCCTCCCCCTCCACTATTAGTGAGGGCTGTTAGCACATACATTTGGCAGAATAGTGCAAAATGTGATACTAATTTTTCCTTTGGCAGTCTTATAGGAAATTTTCCGCTCTTTCATAATTTCGATATCCTCAAAAAATCGGGCGGCCATTTTGGGCTCCAGGGCTGTCCAAAGTACCAAAAAGAGTGTATTTCAGTGAAATTATAATACTTTTGTTAATTTATTGTTCTGGTGTAATAAACGATGTGTCAGGAAGGTACGTTAAAAAAATAAAAATTCTCAGTCTAACCAAATTTGTATTTATTCAAAAAATTAAAGATATCGGCGGGTAAGCTCTAAAATGACCGCCATTTTCAGGGAGTTTGTGCTTCAAGGTTGCAGTAACACGTGATGCTATTTTTATTATTAATATAATATGTACTACCTACATAACCATCTCATTATCCAATTTGTGTAGGCACATATCCTATGTAGTATGTATCTTTTTAGCATACTCTATTTAGTATGACACTGTCACTTCTTATTACTAATTATTTTGTTACCTATAACTTAACATAATAATTAGTCAAACCATAATAAAAAAATAAAAAAGGTAATGATAATGATACTTTTAACTTATGTAGTAGTTATGTAGTATGTATCTTTTTAGCATACTTTATTTAGTATGACACTGTCACTCTTTATTACTCATTATCTTGTTACCTGGCTATAATTACCATAATAATTAGTCAAACCATAATAAAATAATGATAATGATACTTTTAACTACTTAACCTACCTATTATAAAATTATCAAGTAGGTAGGTAAAAATAATTACTTATAATGATACTGATACCTAATGTTAATGTTAAAATTGATAATCTATTCTAAAATTAACAAGTAATAATAATTAATTAATTACTTACTAAACTGATATTGATAATGATAATGTTAAAATTACTGATATGTTAATGTTAAAATTACTATTTCAGCAGGCAGGGTGGAAGAACGCAAATCCTTGCGAACCTCGCCTTTTTCTGTGTATTAAATCTTATGCCTGTACAGTGTATCTGATATAATGCAAAAATAAAGAAAATTCTATTCTATTCTATTCTAGTTGTTTATGTTGGTTCATATTATGTACTTTTAACTTAAAAATCAATGGGTCACGAAATTAACCCTTTGGGGGGTGGGGGGTGGAGACCTAAAGGTTTCGATATCTGTACAATAGCCCACACTAGCTAGAGAAAAATGGTTCCTTGCACATACTAAAGAAAATGTGCTCTCTTCAAAAAAAAATACGAGAACTCAAAATTATGCCGCCATCTTGGATAAAAAGAGTTTATTTTTCATTTTTCGTAAAATTTAGTAAGTTTTATAAGCACTACGAAAAAGTTAATTTGACATAAAATATAGCCCTAATACTAATAATTAAATTTGTAATTTGCATATTTTCTGTATCTCCAACTGTATCCAACCGTTATCATTGAAATTGCATTCTAGTATTGAAAAAACGTCCCAGGATAGGGAGTTTAGCATGTAATGTTCGTCCAGGAGGCGGTGACTCGATACATTTGCAGTGAACAAGGGATGACCAAAACAGCTAATTTATCATGATTTTTGAACTGCTTAACGCAAAAGAACGAAATATAATCGCGTCTCATTCAAGATGGCGACATAATTTTGTGATCTTGTGATTTTTTTCGAACAGCACAATTTTATTAGTGTATGCAAGAAATTATTAGTCCCTATCTACTATCGTTTATTTTACAGATATCGAAACATTTAGGTCTCCACCTCTCACCCCCCAAAGGGTGAATTTCGTGATCCATCAATATTTAAGATAAAGGTCCATAATATTAACCTACATAAGCAACTGCAACCTTGAAAAACGAATTCCCTGAAAATTACTGGCATTTTAGAGCTTATCCGCCGACATCTTTAATTTCTTGAATAAATACAACTTTGGTTAGACCTAGAATTTTTATTTTTTTTATCGTACCTTCCTGACACATCGTTTATTATACAAGAACAATAAATTGACCAAAGTATTATAATTTCACTGAAATACACTCCTTTTGGCACTTTAAACAGCCCTGGAGCCCAAAATGACCGCCCGATTTTTTGAGGATATCGAAATTAAGAAAGAGCGGAAAATTTCCTATAAGACTGCTAAAGGAAAAACTAGTATCACTTTTTGCACTGTTTTTGTGCTTACAGCCCTCACTATATCACTCAACCCCTGGCACGAATACTGATCCCTGCGGCGCTATAGATCATTTTACGAAGTGGGTGTTATAATCCTAGATTTTATCAAAGTAAATCTTTGGTGAACCATATGTCCGATTAATTTCAAATGTTGCGCCTTTGGGAACATTTTTATAGATGTTAATTATCCGAAAAATTGTAAAAGGTAATTTTCCGAATATTTTCATTATTTCTACAATTGTTCTGGCATACCATGCTGTCATTTTTACACCCATTATTTTAATGTAGGATTTAATGATTGAAAGGTCATAAAACTAAACGCACACCACCATCCTACCTTTGAACAGAACCTATTGACGGGAAAACTATTATTTTGAAAAATTAAGATAATTCTGCTGTTTTCTGCTATGGTAAACCTCCTAGGGTAAACACTCCTTTGCAGTCCTCCAAATTGCAGTCATTATCTTTCCAAGTAATTATTAAAAAACAAAATGACTTGCACATCCCTACAAATTCTCTGACACATCAGTCGAGAATTTCAGGAATTGTTGACATTTTTATTTTATTGCGATGTCCATATTTGAAAAATTATTGATAGTCAAAGTCCGCTAATCTGTCCTGTTGGCAAGTCAGCTGCATCATGAGAAAAATTCTACATGCTTTAAGTCAGGAAGTATGTATCATTTTTTAACGTATCGCCCTCACCCATCCATTTGTAAGTACGTTCTTTTGAGTAATCATTAGAAGGATTATTTACACCGTGGGGGGGGGGGGGGGGGGGGGGGGTTCCGGGCCTGCGCGACCCACACCCGCGTATTATTCTAATGCCCTATTTTACCTATATTTTACCGTCTACTATTGCCTACCATTATACAACAAAAATCCCCAGCATCAAGTTGCAACTGGACTTACAACTAATAAAGTGTCAGAAAAGTTTTTGAAAATTTAACAAATATTTGTATTTTTAAATGCTTGATGACACTTCTTCAGTTATATTGTAAATCGAGTTGCGTAGATATGTGGAGTTTTGTAGTAATAAGTACATTATTAGTAGTACAGGTACTTTTAGTACTTTAAGAAAGTACTTTAGGAATTGGAGTCATCAAAAATATAGGTTGTACGTACGTCAATCAGTAGATAAAACAAATTTTCACTACCTACCATTCTAGTCTAACTAAAACGATTTAAAATAGCATTTCTACGCCATCTCAACCTCTAATTTTCCAAAACTTTCGCCCCAGAACTTTGAAAACGTTCCTATACGCCACTGATGGCCTTGCATGGTCGTGGGCAAGGAAGCTGAATTTTCATCTTCCTTGGAGTTGGGTCGTGGGCATTGGGCAAGCAAGGTGAATTTAAAATAAATTAAAATTCTCCTTGCTTGTGCGTCAAGGGTATAAGATGGGAATATGCTAGGCAAATTAGAATAATAAAACTGTACACACCACCATAGAAATAACTGTTAGTAAGTAAGGTATATTTTTCGATAGATGAGTTCCTGATAGACAAATAAAAATAACCATATTAGTCCTTCTTTAATATGTTTAATAATAACAACAATAATATTTCTAATTTCATTCTAATTTCAAATAATAATTTCTAATAATTTCTAATTTCATTTTTTTTTCTTTACATTGAATCTCGTGAATGTGAAATAATTTACTATGTAACTAGATTTTAAATATAACTGTAGCATGTATATATGTTAATTTATTTTAATTTAATTGCAACGTAATTATGTGTAATGTGTAATTATGTACTAGGTTACTAGATTTAGTTCGATGTAACCTTTCCACATACTCCACTGAATGGTGTCAACCATAGGAGTCATTTCATATGTATGTACCTCTTTAAAATGTACTCATTGATAATGGAAATAAAACTGAACTGAACTGAACTGGACAAACCCGGATCACTATATAGCCCATAGGGCGTGTGTGGGGATTTCAACTTGTTCATAGTGCGAGCTAGAATGATAAAAAACGGTATTTTTGTAAAAATAACAACACAAATAATAATCACACACACTCTTTATCACTTAATGGATAGGTAATTATCATTCATAAAAATCAATTTCAAATGCCGTTGGACATTTTGGCGGGAAAACGGCATGTATTGAGAATCAGGAAGGTGATGTCATTTGTCCACAACAATGTGTTACCATGCTGCTATTTTTTGTTGCCATGGCAACATGAATGTCAACGTTCCTGTCATAAAGTTAGAAAAATTCTATCAAACTTTGTAAATCAATTCCGAGAAAATATTAAACCCACTCAACTCAAGAACATATGTGTTCAGCAACGGCTCAATCAACTAGGTACCATACTAATACAATTATTTTGAAATCCAATTTATAGGAGACTTCCCTATTGACAATACCCACTCCCGCGAAATCAGGGTGCGAATTGATGGGGGGATGGGGTATTTCCCCCCTCTGGTTTTCTCATCCCCGGCTCTGTTTCCCAATAAAGCATCCCAGGGGGGGATAAAATTCCCCCCCCCCCCCTCTGTAAAATGGTTGACTTTTAATCTACAACCTACTTTACCTACTTTTTCTGAAATAAATCTAAAATTATAAAATTAAATTGTCACACAAAACAACTGTCAAATTGCCTTAGTAGCAAATAAGCTGTATTTGATAAGATTTATTATTCCAAGATTTATTTTGCTTGCCCACCATTTCTGATTTCCCTTTTAAATTAAAAGCAAATCCTCTTTGCCATTTGTTGTGATGTTTTTCATCACGACAAATGGCAAAAAAATGTGTACAAATCGCTTAGAAATGCACCAAATCTAATCTTGAAATTCAAAATTTCCCGGGGCTATGCGCTCCGGACCCGCATGGTACTGGGCCCTGGGGGGCCCTCCCCCCAGACCCCCCATTGTGTTCGTGGGCAATCGTATTTTTCGCCTTTGCTTTATTTCCCATCATACTCGGAATTTTAATTTTTCCTATCCTCCCTCTGAAAATTGAACAATTCGCACCCTGCGCGAAATATTACATTGCACATTTTAAATAATTTGTAATTTTGTATAATATTCAAAGTTATGACGTCGACTAATGTCATTGTTACTTATCTCAATGGTTTAACGCGTTGATAAGCGAGCCTTCGTATTGCATGCGAATTGATGCGTGTGAAATTTGTTCCTGGCAGGGGATCGAACCCGAACCTGAACCCGAACCCGTAACCCGAAAAAACCCGTATTTTTTGTGAACCTGAACCCGAACCCGAACCCGTATTACTTTTTTGTCTGAACCCGTACCCGAACCCGAACCCATATTTTTTAGGGTTTTTTATGGGTTTTCAAATTAAATAAAATACATTTTATATTTAGTACCTAATTGGAATTAAAATGTTAAATTCATATTTCATTTTAAGTATTTTTTTTATGTGGGGATACAAAACATGAATTATAATAAACTTGTGTGTCCTTGTGTCAACCTTATAAATAATATTTGTGAACCCGAACCTGAACCCGAACCCATATTTTTTAGGGTTTTTTATGGGTTTTCAAATTAAATAAAATACATTTTATATTTAGTACCTAATTGGAATTAAAATGTTAAATTCATATTTCATTTTAAGTATTTTTTTATGTGGGGATACAAAACATGAATTATAATAAACTTGTGTCTCCACGCCAAATAACCTAACCGAATAGTTTTGTCTTGAGTCTCCGCTCTGAATTTTGAAATGGGAAAGAAGCTAAAAGTAGTATAATTCGACATGAACTATTATTAGCATTAATTATAAAGGGACTTTGTCTAATTTTCGACTTACGAGATGGGTTCCTGCCCTTCGCCCATTCTTCAACCAACACTAAAAATATTTTTCAATCTTAATGTAACTCGTGGCCTGTAGTGTCCCAAATTCGTTTTAGTATGGAAGTAAAATGAAAAATCTCCCTGCGGGGCAAACTTGACGTCTGATAACAATTCTGCCTTCATTTCACATTAATCATCACGTCATCACACATTCTACCCCTTCGACGGGATCTAAGTACTAATTTTATAGAAAACACAGCATTTAAAAATAAAGCATTTTATAAAATGCCTATAATTCCTTTAAAAATATGATTTTTATAAAGACAATGATGTGTTTCAATTTCCTAAAACCCATAGTTCAAAATGCATCAAAATTGCACACAAATTAATGACAATGAAAAAAACTTCGGGGGCTTTGCCCCCGAAACGGGAAATTTCTAATGATGTTAATTCTGAGTAATAGCTCTGTATTGGCCACTCGAAAGTTTTAATGGATAATAAATAATTAAATGTACATAACCCAGCATACGACAAGCTTTTTTGTGTCTGCCAACATTTTTTAGAAAATCAAAATGCCTTTACAATGCTAAAAATCGCGTAGGTAAATTCAGACTGAGTCTCCCCCCCCCCCCCCCCCCCCCCCCCCCCCCAAAGATTTATTTTGACATGCGTTCAATGACCAAAAAAATGCATTGACCAAAAAATAAAATTTGTATACAATTTAAATTTAATAAACTGTACACCAGAAATGTAAATTGGTTTGAAACACAAATATGTAGGTACACTGTTTAATCTAAGTGTGGAGCCGGACCCGAACCCGAACCCGTATTATTTCTTTGCCTGAACCCGAACCTGAACCCGAACCCGTATTATTATTTTGCCTGAACCTGAACCCGAACCCGAACCCTTATTAATTTTTTGCCTGAACCCGAACCCGAACCTGAACCCGTAAACGATCGGGTTCGATGCCCTGGTTCCTGGACAACATACCGTAAGAACCGCTTTGAAGATAATCTAAGGAATTCATCAAAACAGAAGTGGTAAAATTAGTACCTACTAGGAAAACGCTTAGTGTAACGCGTTGGTGAGCGAGCACGGGGACATGCAAATTCTCGAACCGGAAATGCGTACATAAGCACAGAAAACATATACATCCATATTGAATTGAAATATGATAACTCAATCAACACAACATATTATTATGCTTTTCATTGAAACTTGCAAATAACATCTAAGCATCTAAGAACCCTGGTTAAAATAAAACAAATCAGATTCAATCCAATTGGCACTGGAAAACATTCATTTTGATACTTCATTACTGACAGATATTAAAAATGTTAATAAGTTCATACGTTCTTAACTGATTGGGATGAAATTTTGTAAAATAAGAGACAATGTTGGTCTTAATGATCATGCAAAATATGAGTTTGATCTGAATTATCGAAGACCGTTTTCATTTTTCAGCCTATCAGGAGATATTTATTTAAATTTTAACCAATTAATGGATTTCAAAAAAATTATGGTCTGCAAACAGAGAAGGTTGGTTTTACATGTGTGCAAAATTTCAGCTAGATCAAAGTAAAACTCTGACCTGTATAGCCAAAATATGAATTTGATCAGATTTATCGAATACCATTTTCATTTTTCAACCTATCAGGAGATGTTTATTTCAATTTTAACCAATGAATGGATTTTAAAAAAATTTGGGGCCTGCAAACAGAAAAGGTTGTCTCTACATGTGTGCAAAATTTCAGATCGATCGAAGAAAAACTCTGACCTGTACAGCCTCACCCAACAGAAAAAAAAAAAAAAAAAAAAAAAAAAACAGAGGTCCGTGCCAAATGAGCCGAAAGGAGACGCTCGCTACGCTCGCTCAATAATTACTGAAATGTCTTTGATAGGTAGGTACTAAAGTGAATACCTATTCTCTAGAATACATTTTGGAAAATATTTCAAAACATGCATAAAATGTAACTCTTGAAGTTCATTGCAGATAATTTTGTCTGATGATGATCCCGATGACCATGCAAAATTTGATGATCATCGGTCAAACGATTCCAGTTCCAATTTTCACAGAGTTTCTTTCAGTCAGATTGGCATAGTTCAGCTACAAAGTATAAGCTACAAATCTAGTTTCTGATGAAACCAATAGACCGATTTTGGTAGAAATAATTAGTTAAATGAATCTTTTGTGAAAAAATGGTCTGATTCGTGACTTCGTTTGACCTGTACGTACCTAATGCAAAACAAAAGGAACATACAAGTACAACAGACAGACAGAAAAACGCCATAAGTTTCAAGTGGAGACGATCGCTTGATTATCGTGATAGGTATATTGATTATTTTTATTCTTAGCTCTACCTTCCTCTGCTGACCAAATAAAATATCATACCTATACCATTTGAATTCAGTGTATATTTTTAAATGTAGGTATCTATCTACATACAGAAATAATTGAACGGAGAGGCGTACAATTAGTGAGCGAAAATGCCAAAGGAATACAGTATTTTCATGGAAGATTTCATTTTTAAATGATTATTACACAACTCAACGGTAGCGAATTAAGGAGCATTAGTTGTCCCATATCCGACACCTGCCAGCACCCGATCAGCCAAAGCTCCCTCATCTTGTCGAAGTTCTGTCCGATGACTGTCACCACCTCGTCGTCAACGTTCTGACACCACTGGAGCGTGAGCTTCTCCAGACTCTTCAACTGCTCACTACCGAACAAATTCTTCCATCCAAGTCTGGACACTGCGTTGGCCTTTGAAATTAGAATACTCTTGAGATGTTTGAGCACACACAGATGCAGAATGCCCGTGTCGGAGACTCCGTGAAGCTGAAAGAGTTTGAGTACTGTCAAGTGACTGCAAGCTGCGATACCAAACATTGCCACATCTGTGACCAGAACTGCGTTCATTCGAAGACTTTTCAAAGTGTGTTTTCTTAATTCCAGTAGCATCAAAAGAGTTTCATTTGTGAGCTTTGAGCAATCTCTGTGATCACTGCTGTGAAACAAATTCACCTTTTCCAAATTATTACAACGCGTAGCAATGGAAGACAAGACATTGTAATCGATAAACTTCGAAGCAGCGAGTTGAATGCTTATCAGTTCGGTCAAACATCCAATACTGTTGTAAAACAGCTTGCTGCCAGTCCACGATTTCTTAAACTTCAGTTCTTGGAGGCCGGAACATGTCTTCAGGATTTTATTACAAATAACGGCTGAAATATGCTGTCGATCTGCTGAACCCCGGCATCCGATAACACTTAGAGACTTGAGTTGTGAATTGTGTTGTCCCACAGCGCGAAGCAGCTCGTTGCCATCTATGCGATCTTCCAACGTGAGTGTCCGGAGCCACTTCGCACAAGACAACATGTAGACGGCGTCAAGAGTGCTGGGGTTGTTGGCGGTGAAATGCAAATGTCGGTACAGCGAGGGATCTGTATGTACTGCTTTCCAACTCGAGCAAACGCGAGGGATCACAAAAGCGTTCGTATCGGAATTCAAGTAGGAAAATACTTTTAGGAGCATTTCTGGTGGTAACTTAGCCATATGATTTACATTTGATTCCTGACGGGAGCTGTTTGAATGGTTACACGTTTTTGTTCGTTTGGTTGAGGTTCTTGTTTTTCTATTTACATCAGAATTTATACGTTGTGCGGGTGCCATTATAGGTGTACCTATACACACTTATAGGTAATATAATTTTAACTTTGCATATTTTTAAAAACACTTGTTAATTTTGCCAAGACGTGTTGAAAAGTAATTTGACAGTTCTTGTCGTTCTTGGTGTTGTTTCTACGCGACAAGGGCAGTGGCGTCGACAATGGCAGTATTGGGAAGAGAATTGGGTTCAGTATTATAAGTCAACCAAGTTTTGAATTTAACAACATTTTGACACAGACAGTACAGACAAATTAGTTTATTGACAAGTAGAATCCAACATGGTTTTTTGGTTGTTTTTCTATGTAACTACCTACTGTGCGATTGTGAAATGTTTTTGATTTTTAATATGCTTGTTGGAAAATGTTTGTTTGTATTTGTTTTTGTACAACTGTCAAAACCTCCTGATGAAGCCTACTGTAAGGAAGGCGAAATATCGAGATTAATTAAAATAAAATAGTTTGTGAAACTTTCAAGAAAGAAAGAATTATTAGGTCTGTTTGTTTACCCTGCCCAAAACTACAGCAAACTCCGACAAGCACACATTCTCGGGATGATGTGTAGAAAGAAAATTGTCTATTATATATCTATAAATCCAAACTAATTGACGAGAAACAAAACATTAAAAGTAAAAGAAAAGAAATGTTGTTCAGTTCAGTTCAGTTTTATTTCCATATTCAATGAGTTCATTTTAAAGAGGTACATACATGTGAAAGGACTCCTATGGTCGACACCATTCAGTGGAGTATGTGGAAAGGTCAAAAAGCAAATTCTTAAGCAAAGAATCAAAAAATAAGAAACAGTAAAATGTGTGAAACGATTTAGTATGCAACACCTCCTACTTGATCTTTCCCTCCCTCTTCACTCTTGTCGGTTACACATACTACATTTGTAGTGCCTGATGATCAGATACCGTACAAATCATTTTTGTACATTCTGACATAAAAGTTTTCGAACACTACCCTCCGGAAAGATCGAGTAGATAGGTAGTGGTCAGTTAGCCAAGTACTTTCAACTGATCTCAGATTCAACTCAAATTAATGATTTCAATGTTTCAACCGTCGTTGCCATATTTCGGGATAAATTGAACTTGTTATTTTATTATTATTGAACTGCAGTAGACCAACCTTAGACCAGACCAGGCGTGTAGGAACTACTTTCATCATGAGATGGTTTGTCCTCCACTAGAGCAGTTGACTCCCTGTCGCATCCCCCCCCCCCCCCCTCCCCCCTTCATACGCGCCTGGACCAGGTATTATATCAATCAGGGTGTCCAAAAATCCCTACTTATGTAATGTTTGCACATTTGTTTTCAGTGTTTTAATCAGCACTTTTTATATAGTTGAATTTTGTGTCCAACAGTGCATTTAATGGAGACTGACACCTCTAGTCTGTTCAAGTCTTCCATCGTGTAGCATTGACAAACCACTCGATACCTCCTCAGCAGACAGCTTAGCACTGTCTTCATGTTCAGCATGGCGTACTTCTGGCCGACGCAGTTGCGTGCGCCGACGCCGAATGGCAAGTAGGCGCCCGCGTGGCGCTCAGCACTGTGCTCCGGGCTCCACCGCTCCGGCCAGAACCGCTCCGGATCGCAGAAGTTGCAGTCGTCATGATGCATCATGTAGCTGCACACCAAGACCGAGCTGCCAACGGGCAAGACATATCCACGGGTGATCTCCACTTCTTCAGCGACCTCGCGGAATAAAAGTGTCACACTTGGGAAGAGTCTCAGTGTCTCCTTGATGACGTAGTCCATGTAACGCATGTTGTGGACGTCCTCTACCGTTGCTCGACGCTGTGAGTCAGAGAAGATCTCCAGCAACTCCTGGCCCAGCTTATCTTGACACTCGGGATGCATTCCCAGCAGGACAAGGACGTACGCCAAGGTCGTCGCCGTCGTCTCCATGCCGGCGGCGGCCATCGTCGACACTTCGTCGCGAATCTCGGCCGGAGTCAACGGGCAAGTCTCCTGCTCGGAAGATTCGATCATCTTGTCCAGGAATGACGTCATCTTCTTATCTGCCTTTACTTCACTTGGGTCTGGGCAGGAGACATCTCGATCTCTATACTCCTGGAGCTTTCTGGCGATAATAGTTTCACTGAACCCATTGATTTTCTGTCAAAACAAAATGAACATAGAAAGTTTGAGATGTGTTTTCTTGTTTCACATGTATATGTTTATAGTGGAGTCAAGATGTCCTATATAATGGCAAATTAGTGCATTTGTGATACCTTTCGTGAAAATTGGTACCCTTACTAATTCGAGTATGAGGAATCCAAAAATCAATGGCACCAACCTGAGAAATTAATACTTTCTGCGTTATTAGCATAATTAGCATAATTAATAAACATAGATAAAAAATATATACCATTTTATAATATGGTCTTTATGAGTATCCATCGAAAGCTCGTCATGTCTACAATCCATATAAATCATAAAAAGTTAAATTTTTTCATTCACATAATAATTAACCGCATAATTAATTATTTTATAAAAATCGCCATTCAACAAAAAACTTAAAATGACCCTCTCAGATTTTGATAAAACTTGGTAGCATTAGTCACAAGCCCAAAGTAAAACATACGTATTTTTTGGTTTGTCTATTTATTGAGTATTTTTGGATTTCCAGGCCCTCAAATAATCAAAATTTTGGTTTCCAAATTCCTTCACTTGAACTGTTCTGACTTTTACACCGTCTAAGTCAGAAGATTCGTCTTTTTTAAATTTGGTTAAACTAATTATTGGGTACTTATTATAGTATGGTCATTTAAGGGGGAAAAGTCAATATTTTGGCTTCCAAAATGCCTATTCACAAAAACGTATTTTGTGTTGTCATATTATGTGTGTTGTACATTTATAGCATCCCCCTACTCCTTTCTTTCATAAACTAATATTTCTCTCCATATATGCGCCTCCGTGCAAACCGTACGCCGTGGACCCACATGGAGCTGGGGGGGAGGGGGGGTCACCATTTTGTTTCTCTCGATCGTAATTTCTAGGATACAAATAATTGATATTTGGTCCCCCTACAAATAACCCTGAATATTGGGAAATTCGTCCTCTCCCCCCTTAAGAAATGAGTCTGAATTTATTTCAGTATTTCAGTATTTTTTATTGTCATTTGTGAATTACATTGTAATTATAAAAGACAGTCATTGATAAACATTGTTCATTATAAAACTTATTAAACTACATCCACAACACTATTTAATACACAGCATATTAATTGCTCTCACTTTTGACATGTTTAGTTATAGCCAACTTAAACTCGTGAACATCTTTGCTATCTTTGATTACTCTAGGGATTTTGTTAAAATCCCTAAACCCTTTATAAAATATACTGTTATTTAACCTACTGTAGTTACAATGCGTAAGAAAAGCATCATCTGCATGACGAGTCATGTGTTCATGCAGAGATTTGTCAATGATAAAATACTTTGGCATATACCCTTTATAAATTTTAAAAACAAATATATACACAGCTATGTCTATCATTTCTCTGATAGTACACCATTTAAGTTTTTCTCTCATGCCACTCGTTGGGGTCATCCTCCTTTCTCTAAGAATACATCGCATTACTTTGTTCTGCATGATCTGCAACCTATTAATATCTTCTTGTGTGTTATTATAAAACAAAGTATTGCAGTATGTAAAATGCGGTTTTATAATACAGTTATATATCATAACTTTAGTCCATGTTGATAGATTACCTCCAACTCTATACATATATCCGATTTTCTTTCCTAATTTACTTATAACATCTTGAATATGTTTCTTAAAACATAGTCTATTATCAATTAAAACCCCCAAATATTTATAAAATTCCACACACTCAATATTAATTCCACTTATAGTTACATTATCATGCGGCTGAGTGTTTTTCATTACATTTTTTCTACCAATTACCATCATTTTTGATTTACTTTCGTTGAGTTTAAGTTTATTTACATGAAGCCAATTTACTACGTTTATAAGTTCATGGTTTATTGTACATATGGCTTCATTTACATTTTCAGAAGCTACAGAAATCACCATGTCATCCGCATACAAATTTAAAAAACATTTTTCAACAACACTCGGAATATCATTAATATACATAATAAAAAGTAATGGTCCCAATGTAGAGCCTTGTGGAACACCATGAATACACAATTTCTTCTCGGACAAACACTTCCCATATTTGACCTTTTGGTACCTTCCAACTAAATAGCTTTGTAGCCACTTGAGAACAGTTCCTTCTATACCATATTTATACCTGATTTTGTAGAGTAATCTATCCAAATTAACGGTCTCAAACGCTCTTTTAAGATCCAGAAAAACTGCTACCGTAACTTTATTATCATCTACATCTTTCATCCATTTAGCTAGGAGACCCTGAACTGCTGTCTCACATGAGTGTTTCTCTCGGAATCCAGATTGATTAATGTACAAAAGTTTATTTACATCCAGGTACTCGCTTAATTGACTGTGTACCACACTCTCAAGTATTTTATCCATGATTGCCAACATGTTTATAGGTCTAAATTCACACATTTGAATCGTATTTTTCACCTTAGGAATAGGAATGATGGTAGATTCCTTTAAATCAGTAGGAAAACAGCCCTGCGATAATGACATATTTATAAAATCAAGAACAAAGTATTTGGACACTTTATGGGAATCCATGAAAAGTTTATACGGTATACCATCTACATCACCCTTTATGCTTTTCAAACTTTTCATTTCATGTTCTAGAGTCACAAGAGATATACTTTTAAAAGATTCAAAAGTATTTACATTTTCTTCCTCTACTGTATAATGATCCAAATTTGGAATACTTTCAACTATCTTAGTGATACTGTCAAGAAAATAATTGTTAAAAGCATAAGCAATATCCTTTTCCTCCGTCAACAAGATATCTTCATTATTTACAATTTCATTCTGAATATCACATTTCATTTCTGTATTACAAATTCCTTTAAGTGTACGCCATAACTTATTACTATCCCCTTTAACATCATCAATTTTTCTTTCATAGTAATTTCTTTGAGCAGACTTGAGACTTCTGGTAACCACATTTCTACTCTTTTTATACTGTATCCAGTCATCATGATTACCCGACACTTTAGCCCTCTTATACAATAAGTTTCTGCTAGATATATTTTCTTTAATTTCCCTACCTAGCCACGGAATATTCTTTCTATTTTTTCTTGTTACTTCAACTTTTTTTAAACACTCATTCCTAGACTCTAATATGTTTGTCTTCCACACCTTGTACTTGGAATCCAAATCCAAATCATTATAACTCCAATCTCTCGTATAAAGGTCATTCCTAAAAGCATCACTATTGTAATTATTCCAGTCATCGACCCATCTTGTCACATCCTTGGCTTCCTTTTTATTTATCTGAGCGTTTCTAATAGTGACACCAATCACCTCGTGATCAGATATACTAACATTAGGCATGATATCTGCAGTTACCAGTGCGCCATAATTTGTAATTACAATATCGATGAGAGTTTTTGTGTCTTTCGTCACTCTAGTAGGGACCTTTATAATCTGTTTGTGACCATATTCAGCAAGTAGCTCTTTCAGTCTCTTAACATACCCAACATTTACCAACCAATTAAAGTTTAGATCCCCTATCATAATAAATATACCTTTAACTTTCTTAACATCTTCAAAAATCTTCTCAATAAAATTAACTGCTTCTTTTTTCTTAGCATTAGGAGATATGTACCCTGTGTATATAACACATGTGGATCCTCTTATACAGACCTGCACCCCAATAAACCAGTATCCTAATTTCTTTTCACTTATGTTAACAATGTTAACAATCATGCCCCCCCCCCCTTCCTTAACACAGAAAAGTGTTTTGACATTAAGTACCCATTGGCCATTGATTTGATAACAAAATTCCTTTCTTGTGTACATTTAACCTAGATTTCATCATAATGCATTGAAAATTAGAAGAAATCCGTTTTCATTTTGGAAGCCAAAATTTTGACTTTTTCCCCCTTAAATGACCATACTATAATAAGTACCCAATAATTAGTTTAACCAAATTTAAAAAAGACGAATCTTCTGACTTGAACGGCGTAAAAGTCAGAACAGTTCAAGTGGAGGAATTTGGAAACCAAATTTTTGATTATTTGAGGGCCTGGAAATCCAAAAATACTCAATAAATGGACAAACCAAAAAATACGTATGTTTTACTTTGGGCTTGTGACTAATGCTACCAAGTTTTATCAAAATCTGAGAGGGTCATTTCATTTTAAGCTTTTTGTTGAATGGCGATTTTTATAAAATATTTAATTTTACCATGATTATACGGTTAATTATTATGTGAATGAAAAAATTTAACTTTTTATGATTTATATGGATTGTAGACATGACGTGCTTTCGATGGATACTCATAAAGACCATATTATTATAAAATTATATATATTTTTTATCTATGTTTATGAATTATGCTAATTATGCTAATTACGCAGAAAGTATTAATTTCTTAGGTTGGTGCCATTGATTTTTGGATTCCTCATACTCGAATTAGTAAGGGTACCAATTTTCACGAAAGGTATCACAAATGCACTAATTTTAGACATCTTTACTCCACTATTAGGTAGGTAGGTAGGTAGGTAGGTAGGTACGACTTGGTACTACCGTTTTAGTAACGCTCCAGAAAAACATTCCGAAATAGCTCTGGTTTTTTATTACAAGGGCAAGGGAATAAACTCTTGTGAAATCATTTGTTTGCATCAATTAAATTTCCTAAAAAAAAGTCAGTTTACTTTCACCTTCTTCCGTTCATTTAAAATTAAAACATATTCGGCCTTACTTTACCACCTGGAAGGGAGACGCAGTTAGATTAATAGAAATTACGTTTTGCCAAGAGCATTTGCGTCATTGTAAAGAAGGAAAGGTTTCGTGAACTTTGTCGGACCTGACCTGAGTGACTTCCACTGCTTGTCTCCCATCGGAAGTGAAAGGGTACAGCCATTCCAGAAGCAGCCAAGGATTTAGGGCTCGGTTGTGGATTAGACGCTCAGCAGTTATTAGTCCTGTTGCGAATTCGCTCGACCCAGAAGTGCTTTGAATATTCATTGGATGCCCTGAAATGATCCAAAAGCTTTGAATTTCTTCACTCCAAATCAGTAAATCTAATACAAAAACAAAAACTTGTAAAAAAAACTGCCAAGCACCTTCCCACTTAAAACAATTGAGATCTAAAAGAAGGGCCAAGCAATAATATATTGTTTAAACATTTTCGCACTTAAAATTCGTGAAATCATTTCGCCCAGTTACTGCCGCCAAGCACAACACTAAAAACCTAATGTTGTGTCCAAATTTGAAGAATACAATCTAAGTGAACCATCATTGTAAATTTAACAAAATTATAAAAATTAAAAACGACTTCAAAATAAATTTAAAATTGAAATTAAAAAAATTAAAAATAAAGCTAGGCGCATTGTGTCAAGAAGAAGGCAACATAAGAAAGAAGATGACGATAAAGGAGCCGAAGAAAGACAGAAAGTAGGAAGAAGATAGAGGAAGTCTACAATATGGTCGGTGCAAATTCAATGCGCCAAGCTTTATTTTTAATTTTTTTAATTTCAATTTTAAATTTATTTTGAAGTCGTTTTTAATTTTTAAAATTTTGTTAAATTTACAATGATGGTTCACTTAGATTGTATTCTTCAAATTTGGACACAACATTAGGTTTTTAGTGTTGTGCTTGGCGGCAGTAACTGGGCGAAATGATTTCACGAATTTTAAGTGCGAAAATGTTTAAACAATATATTATTGCTTGGCCCTTCTTTTAGATCTCAATTGTTTTAAGTGGGAAGGTGCTTGGCAGTTTTTTTTACAAGTTTTTGTTTTTGTACAACATGTCATATGGGGTATAAGTTTATAGCAGCTTTCACTGATCATTAAGTGTTACCTATCATTACAGTTAACGCCAACAACGTCACTTCTTGTCTAAAGTTTTCTGTTTTTATTTCAATAGTTCCGAAGTTAGTATAACGAAAGGGTCCATTTCTTTTGGTTGAATTTGAGTTATATCAAATTATAATTTGTTAAAAGTTCACAGCTTTGAGTCATGTGAATAACGTAAATTGTAGGTGTATTGTTCCGGTGTAAACCGGAATTTGTGCGTTCATCTCGTAAAACGCGTATTTGTCGCCACTAGGTAAACTGAAAGGTACACGAAAGATGATTGCAAATGCGTTTCCTCATTTTTAAATTCTCCCATGTTCACTCTTTTATGTCAAAGTTCCGAAGTATAAACTCAATTGGTAAAGCGTGCAGGCTTACAGATGTTTACAACACATTTTAAATAAAATCCGGATGGTTTTTGGAAGGCAATGTAACTTAAAAGGAACTTAGTTAAGATTAACTAGCTGAGCCACCTGGTGTTTATAGTGCTGGTGGGAAGGAGTATGACGGGTGATGAAATTTACGCTACCCGCCTTACTCGCCTATGTACACGGATAGCATGGGCCGGCCTATACCTGGCATCTCCACCTCTCTGCCTCTCCCTGTCAGGTCAACTTAATGTTTACATTTGTTTGTTCATGGCAAATACGATCGATGTCCATTTAGTATTGTTGTCTTCTTCTATAGGTACTTGTAAACAGTTATCGAGCTTGCATTTTAATTAGTCCACTGATCTTATTTAGTGATTATTATATTGTTTTGTGATGTTGCTGTGGAAGATAATATTTTCATATTTTCAAACCAGGAAACAACTTCGTGCTATTGCCTAGATACTTGAAGAATATTATTGTATTGCCGATGTAAACAAGCCAGACCACTTTCGTATATAACGTTCGCATCAAAACCAATGTTTATTTTATTAGTGTCAGATTAGGAGGAACATCAGTTTCAGTTTCATTTATTTCCATTAAACAATGTCACTTGATAAGACTTTGACTCACAGTTTGGAAATAAATCATGACAATTTAAAAGCGTTTTATTATTCTAACTTTTTAACGTAAGCATTGTTGGATGATGAAATGAAATTTAAATCTCTCATACCCACAGATTTCCATTAATTATCATGGACCATTTAGTGTAGTTTCTTGTTTATTGTAACCGAGCTTCTAAGATTGACAGATTACAACATCTGAAATAATGAAATAATTTTTACTAAGTTGTAAACACCTAATAAACCTAGTAATGGAGCCATTTTGTGTGGTTTCTTGTTTCGTATCTGAACCATCAAGATCGACAAATTTGCATAATTAAAATAATTAAATTTATTTTAGAAACTTAAAGTTGTGATCACGTAATGGATGCACGTAATGGAGCCTTTTTGTGTGGTTTCTTGTTTCGTGTTGTTCTTGTTTCTTGTTGAGCCACCAATATTGACAAATTAACTCTATTTTAAATAATATATAAGTGTGACAAATGAAAAGTTGTAAACACGTAATACACTGAATATTAGTAATGGAGCCTTTACTGAATTTTACTATTTACTAAATTACCTGAATTTTACATAATTAAATAATTCGGATAAATTAAAAGCTGTGACAACCTTATGCACCCAGTAATGGAGCCTTTTTTGTGTGGTTTCTAGTTTAGTAACTGAGCCACCAAGATTCTGTTGATTAGCATGACCACGAATTGTTTTATTGCACAACTTTACGTACAACGTGTACATTGACAATCATTATTAGAGTCCAATGAGTATAATATTAAAAAGAGTTGCTATGTAATCGTTGAATGTATTCGGATTAACATTTTGAATATATACACAAGAAGGTTAAACATTTTTTAAGTAAAGAAAAAGATAAAAAAATAAAACATTTGTTACGGGGATCGAACCCGGCAACGCCGTGATCGAAGTCACTTGCCTCATGTGACCGAGCCAATTCGCCACACTGAAATATAAACCTGTGTAGTATATCAAAGAAGAAAGGTGGAGCGTAAAACGACGTGCGCAATTCCTGATTCCCTGATATCTTCAGTGTTCACGATGGCAACTGGCGTGCCGCGATTGCGATGTTTCGGTCTATTGATGATCTTCACAGCATCCATTGGTAGTCTCATTTATTAAAAATGTACCAGAGCACCAGAGCATTAGTCTCTTAGAGTATTAGGAGCAAAGAGCTCCTAATATACCTAGTAATGGAGCCTTTTTGTGTGGTTTATTGTTTCGTAACTGAGCCATCAAGATTGACAAATTAGCATAAATAAAATAATAAAATTAATTTTAGAACCTAATGCACGTAATGGATGCACGTAATGGAGCCTTTTTGTGTGGTTTCTTGTTTCGTGTTGTTCTTGTTTCTTGTTGAGCCACCAATATTGACAAATTAACTCTATTTTAAATAATTAAATAAGTGTGACAAATGAAAAGTTGTAAACACCTAATACTCTGAATATTAGTTATGGAGCCTTCACTGAATTTTAATATTTACTTAATTAACTGAATTTTACATAATTAAATAATTCGGATAAATTAAAAGCTGTGACAACCTTATGCACCCAGTAATGGAACCTTTTTTGTGTGGTTTCTAGTTTAGTAACTGAGCCACCAAGATTCTGTTGATTAGCATGACCACGAATTGTTTTATTGCACAACTTTACGTACAACGTGTACATTGACAATCATTACTAGAGTCCAATGAGTATAATATTAAAAAGAGTAGCTATGTAATCGTTGAATGATCTATAATCTATTGATGATCTTCACAGCATCCCTGGACCTCTCATTTGAATATATATCCATGAAGGTATCATCGCTTATACAAATTAAAAAATAATATATGAAAAAAAAAGTTTTCCGGGATCGGGAATCGAACGTGTTATGCAGATGTCGAAGCCAGCTGCCTTCCTAACATGAGCTATCAGTCCGATGGGAATTAGAGCCGCTGTTTAGTGTATCAAAGAAGAAGAGCGGAACGTAAATATTGATAATTTTCCCACTTCCGGTTTAAATTTATTGATTTTTCTTGAAGTGGAGTGTCTAGCAATACATTGTCTTTATTGTTGCCAAATTTCAAAACTCTCGATGGACCCGTTTGACTTTTAAATTTTTTTTAAAATTTAAAATTGTAATAACTTCACTTCCGGTCAAAATGTTTCAGATTTTCTTTCAAAGGGCACTGCTATAAATATGACTCTATGTCTCTGCCAAATTTCAACTCTCTAGGACAAACCGTTCAACCTGTGGAGAGGGGCAAACAAATTGACCGTGCCTAACTAACTAACTAACTAACTAACTAACTAACTAACATGAAAGTTAATCCTTGCATGTTTGAGGCCCAAAATTCACCCCGAAGGGATGATCGCAGCACTTTGATATTTGGTTAGGTGTTGTCAGGTGGCTAAATATACCCGATAACCATGGTTTTCAACTTTCATTTCTAAATGCTTGCATGCGTACTGACACCCCGAAATCGGGCCCGAAGCGCTTGCAGTATACAGTAGTGGTAGTAAGCTCGCCGCGTTTTAAAAGTAGACCTCGTATTGAACGGTGCTTGGCAGCGTCGAGCTAACGCCCGACTAGATTTCAACACTGCAGTTTTACTTAGGTGTATACTGCAAGGCCAACCGTTTTTGTTGAATGACGATCAATTTATTGATTGTCTGAGGCTAGATTATACATTTAGTCTTAGCTAATACCTTTAGGAGATTAGGAGATTTCTTTTTGTGAATCCAGCCCCAGTCTGCAAATAGTTTTTTTTTGACGTTGAAATAATTGTTTTGAGGGCTGTTCACATCTATATCGAGGCATTATGCGTGTGTTCTATTAACCAACCACAAGTCTGCCATCAGCGGTTTCTGGACCTGCCCTCAGCATTCTCCGCTGTTAGTGATATTTACATCCAAGGACAATATGAAGTGTTAATTACCTAGAGCTGTTTCGCTGAGTGCGTCAAGCATACACATCGACAAATGACTTAGAACATCCACCTCCCTTCCATCTGCCAGCTCGCTCAGCATGTCTGCCAAGACGTTGGCTTTATTCCCGAAGACATGAATGTAGGACTCCAACACTTTGTAGTTAAAAGCGGGAGCCACAACTTTGCGGTGTTGCCTCCATGTGTCACCTCGGCTTGACAACAAGCCGTTCCCGAAGAAGGTTCCTATAGCTCTGGCAACGTTGTCGTCCCTGTTTATCAGTCGTGTTCCTTGCAAGACTATCTGTGCCGCGGCGGGATCGCTGACCAACACGTATAGGTTTGTTCCAATCCACACTCGATACACGCTACCGTACTCGCGAAACCACCCTTTTAACCTGCACAGAAATAAGACCATGATTAACACTAGTTATGTAAATTGGAGCGTTAGTTACGATTAGCCCTCATACGACGCAACAATATTTTATAGGTCGGACAAGCGATGCTAAAAAATTTAAAATAACCAATCAAGAAAGAAATGTGTGTCCGACTTTCCACTGCACACTTGAGCTGTCAATCTATTTATAGATTCGTAACAAACGCCATTAATTGTCATGCGTCATTGTGTAAAATCCATATTCCACTTACAATTCAAATTGGACAATTTCAATCATAAGTAAATTGGATTTCAGAGTTTCATTCAAAACAATCTTTCATTGGCTAGAATTTCAAATTGTCCGACTTGAATGTCCTTCATAACTGTATTTGTTGAAATCAGTAACGCAATTGATAGAGCTTGATCACTCATTCCAAAAGTGTGCAACGCAAACTCAAGAAAAAGGACTTCCGCCCTTCTAACTCTGATGTATAGATATTAAGGGACGTTGCATCACCCTGGTTGCTGGGGAACAGGCAATTTTTCAATAGTTTAATAGTAATTTTTAAATCCAGTTGTAAAAAATATGTTAAATAAATATTTAAAAAAAAATACAAGAAAGATAATAATTACTTATTAATTTCGTCTTAATTATAAGCTTAAAATCTACAAGAACTCGTGCGACCTGCAGAAATTTTACATTATTATTCGGTCAAAGAGCACATTTTAAGAATACGAAATATCAAGTGTGCATTGTGGCGGGCAAGCCATCGCACCTCTATATTTGACAAGATACAAAACGAACGAGTATGACCTGTTGAACGTCTCTTCTGGACTCCCCATGAGACTAAGCGCGTTCCCGATGACCGGCAGTCCTGGAGGTCCAGGAATCTTGCTGGCCAACTTCCAGAGCCGTCTCCTGGATAGTACATGTCGGATGATCCACGCAGACACCGCGGACACCAGGAACACAATCAACCAGCTCCACAGGAACATCGTCGCACGCCAGACTCTTTCATATCTTGGCCGACTGGTTTCATTCAGTGTAGGTATTTGGATATGCGAATTATCGGAGATAACGAATTTGTAAGTGGGGTCAGCTTGTCTTATCTCTGCGCTAAATGATACGAGAGAAAATCATTGCGTCTGTCAATGATTCATTCCATCTCTTGGTATAAAAGCACTGATCGCTTTTGGTACAACATTTTTATTTATAAGTATTATATAACATCAGTGAACCACAAAATACTTGGTTGAAGAAATTGAGTTGCTAAACATATAACTCGTTCCATGAGATAGCCTACAATTAGTCAGTGGTCGAATTGGCGGGGGGGGGGGGGGGGGGGGGGATGCGGGGGGATGGAATCCCCCATGGGGAATATATTGATAGTTCCATCCCTCCATGGCTAATTTGTCCACTTCACCATCCATCCCCCCCATGAAATATTTAAAAACACCACTATAGTTAATTAAAAATTATACCATTTCCAGAGAATTTGTCATTTGTATAGCCTCTTGACGCCATTTGTCGAGATTGAAATAGGCTTAAAATAGCGTCAAAATCACGTAGAAATGCACCAACTCGATTTCTGAAATTGATTTTTTCCTGTGCTGTGCGTCCCGGACCCGCATAGTGCTGTGGGGGCCTCCCAAATACACCATCATCACATGGAACGACTTATGAATGGAATGGATCAGGTACAATGTCAGATGCAAGTTAAACAACTAATTAAAAGGTAAAGAGGCATTTTATCCTAAATTGTGGCATGACACAGCTCATGTTACAAAACATGAGACCAATCCCCTGCAAAAGTATCATCTCAATCCAACTATTGGGAAAAAAATAAAATTTGTCTTAAAACAGCATTAATTTGCTGGAAATTTAATGAATCTCTCACTGAGGGATGGTGTTTCATAGGTATAACCTGCGAAACAAAAACGCGCACCCCGACTGGGAATCGAACCCAGATCCTTCGGGTTTCCGGCCCTATGCTTTAACCATTAAGCTACAGGGTTGCCATACAACTCTTGCATATGACCGAACGTGACCGAAGCACTTCGACTTCCTTTGACAACGTGAATACATCTCTCTCGCAGAAAGAAGTTACGCATTTCGCAGGCTACCTCTAAAACATAGAGACTAAAATAAACACAGAACAATTGTTGGGCAAACTGCAAAAGTCTCAACTGTGCCCTCTGTCTCAAGTTTGTCTCCTCAAATTTGAGTTTCTGTAGCCAATTGCACAGGGCTAACACAACAACACAGATAAGGTTCTAAATGATTGCTGGCATCATAGCTTCAACATGAGACCATAACCGATGTTGTAGGTTACTTCATACTCATGATAGGAAAGTATTAAGGACTCAAATAAATCTATTTGCAAAACTCAACGTCAACGCCTTTAGCGATACGTCTGCAAAACCAAACTAAATCAAAAATACTGAAAATTAATGAAATCTCATTTTTATTCGTGACAAAACAAAGTATAGAACGATTTACTATTATAATAGTATGTTCTTATATTAGATATGTCTGAGACTTGTCTTGATTTTGGCCCCCCATTTTTCATGTCTCATTGATGCCCCACCACCCCCTAAGTACACAATAATGATAATGTATACAAATATTTCAAAATTCGCTTAGAAGTAATTGGGACGTCAAATTCTTCAGCAATTTGGTTCAAAACTAAGAAACCCTGTGTGACCAAGGAGATTTTAAGTAGAATAGCCTCATGTGTCCCGAGGACCTACAAGGGTAAGGGTATACACCCGTACCTATACACTACAGTGATCAACAGAAGAAAAATGGATAAGAGGATAGATTTCGGTAGGATCTGACGGTCCCACTTTCAATCGGATGAATCCATCAGAATATCAGTTACCTATCTATCATTTATCATTCAGATAACAGTCCCCGACACAGGTTTTTTAACTTAAAGGAAAAATAAGAACTGAACTTTTATTGTATCTTAATTAATTCCAAGTACCACAAATAAACAAATAATCACCTCTTTCTCATTATATATTGCTGTTGACGCGCAAATGAATATTTTTGTAACAAATTATTATCCGTGACGCACGTATGTTCAGTTTTAACTTGGAGGCCTAGTAACTGCTCATAAATCACGATAAAAACTCAACTGGACCTAAAGTGGTCACCTGGAGGTGTTAAAGAGGTCTACAATTATTCTTACAACAAATAACGCACAAAACGATGATGCTGGAAGCATTTCATAATTCGTCAATGATCAAGTAACTGAATATAAGCGCAGGTAAGAGACGCTGTGACAGGCACTGAGAAACATGAAGATAGACAATCCCAGTGAAGGTAGCTTGAAGCGGTACTGTGAAGAGTGTAACACTACTCCTGAGCGCTTGGATGGAGATGTTCAACTGCTCAAACAGTGGTACAACCAGCAGCCGCATTTGCCTCAATGTTTTCAAAGTAAGAAGTGTTACAAATACGTTACCTATTCTTACTGGAAACCGGCCCTAAGAGCCTAAAATAAGAGCCTCGCCAATTGCTGGGAACAACTGAAATTAACGAGGGAGAACTAACATTGCATAAGGTGCCTGCGGGTAACAAGGTGCACGTTTTGGGAAATAATTTTTGGGAGTAAGAGTAAGCTTCAATACAAATACAATATATTTGCATTTAAATTCAAACCTTGGACAGAAATTAAAACAATCCATTTTATAAGTAGCAGCTGGTAGCAACATTCAACTTTCATATTTGTATTGTTAATTGTTGGAAAATAAAAATGCATGCATTCGGAATAATATGGAACAAACAATATTTTCACTAATATAAATTAAATGCATAATAAGTTTTAAAAAGTACCCTATACCAAAGATGAGACCTAAAACAACATGTGTTGTTCATACATGTGTAGAATGACATTATTTTATTACTTATCACACCGGCTTGGTATACATGCTCATAAAGCATGTAGATACCGCCTCATCATCATCAACCGCCTCATAAAAATTTAGTTTTCAAAGAATTCGCCAAAAGTTGAATAATTTTCTACATGAAGATAATAGGCAAGTCACTAACATAGAAAAACTTTCTTGGTATTCTAAATTTGCCAAACTTAAAGAATTGTTCCAAGCTATAGGTAGGTACCTATACGTACTTATTACTTAGGACACGAATTTTTTTATTCTTAGCATCTAATCGAAAATTGTCTAAGATTAAGAACATGAACATTGACCAGGTTGCATCTATGACTTTGACATAAAATGTTACTTTCGGCATGAGCATATTAATTGAAATATCAACACATTGGAGCGGAGACTTCATACATGTGTAGAATGACATTATTTTATTAGTTAACCCCCCCTCAATATGAAAACACGATGTTCACATCCGAAACTAATCCAAAGTTCGGTAGGTTGATGAATGTGAAAACAAATCTCATATTGGAATTATAGCACATTGTTATGGTGAAAATAACGTAGGTACAATACTTTAACGTGGCGCGATCCCTCGATATAGCACATTTTTATTTATTTTTGAATTTACCATTTCAAAAATCTTTTTACGACAGTTCAACCATATTCAAGTATAAAATACTCATTTAATGTCCTGTAGTTTGCAACTCCCGCCCAATAATGAGTTTTCAATTTTATATCTTTTGAGAATGAACAAAACTTTAACATGGGAGGTATAGGAAAATCGTTTCGAATTTGGTTAATAACTTTTAAAATAGCACACGTTGGTATTGTTTTCAATTTTTTTCTGAATAGTATGTCCGTATGTCTACAAGAAAAAAAGTTTTTTGTTAAAATCTAACGGTACAAAAAAATTAGAACTTCATTTTAGCTTAAAAATGACACGATTTTACTTGGCTGCCATAAGATAACATGGGGGATAAAATTCAAATTATCTCAGAAACTAGACACTAGAAGTGTTTAATTTTTTCAGGGATTATGTATGGCATGATTATCAATAAGTTCACAAAAAATTATGAAGATCTGAAACTATGCCTCGAGTGATCGCGCCACCTTAAGTAAAAGACGTCACAATGTTGTATTGAGACTATGTGTTCACAAATGTAACGCCATGCAGCTTAGACTGTCGCGGTGCAGTTGCAGTTGCAATAATATTAATTATTATTTTATTATTAATATTATATTTCAGGTGATGCCTTATTTAAGAATATTCTTATCCGAAACAAATTGAGCATGGAACGCTCCAAGTGTTCTCTGGACATGTTATTCACAATGAAATCTGCTGTGCCAGAATATTTCTTCGCCAGTGACCATACAACCTTAGAGAAAGGAGGCATTGCTAAAAGTATCCAGTTCCAAAACTACCTTCAAACCTTGTGAGTTTTCTTCTTCTTCTTCTTCTTCTTCTTCTTCTTCTTCTTCTTCTTCTTCTTCTTCTTCTTCTTCTTCTTCTTCTTCTTCTTCTTCTTCTTCTTCTTCTTCTTCTTCTTCTTCTTCTTCTTCTTCTTCTTCTTCTTCTTCTTCTTCTTCTTCTTCTTCTTCTTCTTCTTTTTCGATCTTCTCCTAGAAGCCAGGCCAATGAAGAAAGCACTAACAGTCATGTATGATTGCAGCGATTACGTACCTTTGCCTCGAGTCACTAAAGAAGGGTACCGAGTTCATATAATGAGCTCCTCAACCAGCGATCCAACACATTACTCATTCCAAATTGCATCAAAGATCTTCTTCATGATTGAAGATTTAATCATCACAAAACACAAGGCAAGAAGGCAGTAAGGTTATTCTGACACTCATGATTCATGACATACCTATAAAAATAATCATAATGCGATGTATTCCGACAGAATAGTTTCTAAGTTGCATTGTTTCAGGCATTGACACTGGGTGAGATTTATATAGTCGACTGCACGAATCTCGGCATTGGCCATATTGTCAAGTTGTCATTAGCTGAACTGAGGAAGATAGAAGTGTGTGGACTGGTAAGTAAGTCCTGTGTGTAGTACGTATCATATCGAGGATGAGCCGCCAACAATAGTTTTTTCCCCCAGTTCCGAAACCAGATTAGTAATTTTGTACAAATTGAACTACTAACTCCCATCTCAAATCTGCTCTTATCTCTTGAATTGAGTTGCACTTGCAGCACACAGTTGGTCTTCTGAGCGAAATTTACTTTTATTGAAAAACCTAACAACTTCTGTACAAATTGTATTTCGCCATCGTAGAGAGTATACATTGAATAGGTACACTCGACAATTATTCATAAAACGGTATTTGAAAGAAATGGATTGTCTGAAAAATTGTGATGGCATCATCTGATGAAGTCTATGCTTACTCGTCATCTACCTCTAGTAGGTGAGCTCAGATTTCATTGATAATAACAAGGATTGATTGTCAATGAACCTGACCAGCAGCCAATCTGTTTCGTTCAAATACCGTTTTATGATTTGTTGTGTGTACGTCTGAAATGAAAACAAATCTTGTATTTTAATGACTGAATTTCTTATTTAGAAAGGTTACAGTCTACGAGTCAAGGGAATGCATTTCGTAAATTGTCCGCCATACGTTGATGTGTTGATATCGATGTTGAAGTCTGTGTTTTCGAGGAAACTAGTGGCAAGAATGCATGCGCACTGTTCACTAGAATCACTCCACGAACACGTGGAGAGACACGTGCTTCCCGAGGAGTATGGAGGGGAGGAGAGGAGCTTCAGAAAGCTGACCGGTACAATCCTTGAATACTAAATACCTTTACATTCATTGGTAGAATTACTTTGAACTCTATTTCGTTGACTCTAGAGAGGTGATAAGCTAGGAAAGCATTTTTTTTTTATATAGTAACCAATCACAAGTCTGCTGCGAGCGGGTTTTCCCCGCTAATGTGAACGCCGAACGGTGCTTTAATTATCCATGTTCATGAGTTTTATGAAAAATAACATTAGAGGGTTCGAACTCTCAATTTAATGTGTATTATATAATTCATGTAGTTGAATGGAGGGAGGAATTGGAGAACAACCTCGGATGGTTCCTGGAGCAAGAAGCTGCCTGCAAAGTAGACGAGTCGAAGAGGCCGGGCAAGATGGTTGACACAAACAAATTGTTTGGCATCGAGGGATCATTCAAGACACTCACAGTGGACTAGTTGAATCCGGACACTCACGGCTCAAGAACTCTGAGGACTAGCAGAGACAGACTGGACACCCACATGGGTACCTAAGTGGTTATTATTAATTATTTATTGTAATTAACCTGCTGGAGAACAGAAGTCCATGTTAAAATGTACGCCAAAATTCTGTAAAAAATCGAATTTCAAAATTCTAAAATTTTAATTTTCATAAGTTCAAATTTTAGAATTTTTTACAAAACGTTCCAAATGAAGTTTTAAAATCTAGATGCTCGTTCGATTTTGAGAGTACCTTAATTGCATTGCTTTCAGAAATAAAAAAATTAATCAGCCCACTAAACTACTGTCGTATTTCATTTTACCCCATAGTGGGGCAGTGTGCAACAAAAGTGACAAGCCTCGTTTTTTTTTTTTTTTTTACCATCAACGAAAAGTAGCCAATTATATCCATATTTTCCAGTAGTCAAATAGAAGGATTGACTATCATATGAGCTATGTAATTTTTTTTTTTTTTTATTTATTTATTTCCTCAGAAGCATCGCTGGAGTATCGAAGATGGAAAAGCAAAGAAGTACTGACATAAGGAAGAAGCTAGGTGTTGAGAGCCTCAACTATAAGATAGGAAGAGACAGACTACGCTGGTATGGTCATCTTAGAAGAATGAATCCCAAGAGAATACCGAAGAGAGAATTTGAAAGAGCGAGAGACCGGGAAAGCAGAAGGGGTAGACCGAGAGTGAAGTGGGAGGACCAGGTGAAGTGGGATGTAGAGGAAAGAGGTGAGGAGTGGGGAACAGTGTTGCAGAAAGATTGTGGGAGGACAGAGAGAGGTGGAGAGTCATGGTGGAGCGGCAGCAATCAGAATACGAAGAGGAGGAGGA
Source organism: Leuctra nigra (assembly GCA_934045905.1). NCBI lineage: Eukaryota > Metazoa > Arthropoda > Insecta > Plecoptera > Leuctridae > Leuctra > Leuctra nigra. The sequence goes on from OW203761.1 coordinate 15,284,937, forward strand.
AGAAGAAGAGTGTGATGTGTCAGGACCGGCCACCCGACATCACTGAAGCAAAGGCCCAAGATGGATGGTGGAATTCCACCCCCCGACCCGACATTGTGTTGGAAACGGGAGACAGATATTTATTATTATTTATTTGAGATTAAACATATACAAATATTATGTACTTTGCCCTGCTAAGCTACAAAATAAATTAAGCTTATCAGCAGGAGTACTACACAATACACAATACACATAAAACATATACATCAAATCATCAAACTCGTAATAAAACTAAAACTAAACTAAACTAAACTAAAACTTATGCTGAAAAGAAAAGGAATCAAGATAAACAATACACAATTGAAAATGAAAAAGTTAAAAGTAAAACCCTTAACTATCTTTGGTAAAACTGTGGCACTCAAAATTAGATTTCCTGTTTCACTGGGCCACACTCTCGCCTAATTTGTATAATAACATTGATATTGGAAAATCGATTTCTCCGTTGATAATGGAGAATAATAATATGTAATAAATACAGTGGAATAGTATTTCATTAAAGTTTCTTTAAACATACATGTACTTCAACATTGTATTTACTTCAGCGGTATATGCTCTGTAGTACGACGACACTTCAACACTTATTTCAACATTCTTTACCATGAAAACGAATTGAAGATTTCGCCTATCCTAGATCTGCCACCATTTGTAATGTTTGTTAAATAAAATTATTCAAAAGCGTTAATAATAGGCTAGTCGATAAGTTCTTGATCGATTTGGCTGAAATTTTTAATAAGGCACCTATACTGGAAAAACGCTCGGTTTAACGCGTTGATAAGCGAGCACTGAAACGAGCAACATCTAAAACTAAACACCATCCCTTCAATCAAAGATACTGCTACATTATTTCTAATTTTCATTGAAACTCTCCAATTTCTTATACACGCTGGAATAATTGAAGAACAGATCCTAGTTCTGTGAATAAGGTACCCATTGAAAGCTATTTCAAAACTCTTAAAAGAGAAACAAGCTTTAAATGCTTCACCGATTGGGCTGATAATGTGTAAAATATGAGATAATTTTGGTCTTGATCACCAATTTTGATTTTCGATCAATTGGAAACTTTGTAAAATTTGATAAAATGTTGGTCTAATAATGATCTTGTAAGATTTCTAATTAATCTGTTCAAAAATCAGAAGATATTTTTTTAATTTGAACCAATTACCAGATTTCAAATTGCAGCTGATTGGAGAAACGCTGCGATCGGAGTAGGCAGGGACAGAATAAATACATTCAACAAAAATATAGGTCCGTGACAAAAAGCAAAACGGATCAGATTCTCGCTTTCCCCGCTCTTAAATATTGATCTTGGTGGCCATGACAAAATTTCCGTGTGATTAGAGAAATTTAAATTTAAACCAATCAGATGCTGCTTTTCATTTTAACAAACCCAAGGATTTGTGATAACTTCAAAAATAAAATATACTTTTGATTTAACCTATGCAAATTTGAGTTTGATCAGATCCATCATTGGCCATTTTTATTTTTCGATTTTTTTTCCAATCAATGGATTTAGCAAATAATATGGTCTGCAAACAATTATGTTGGTCTTTACGTGTGTTCAAATTTTCAGCTCATTCCGAGAAATGGTGCGACATCTATTTATTAACGTTTCATTAAAAAGTATACCTACAACTGCTGTACCAAGAAAATGAAATTAAGATTTCACCTATCCCAGATCTGCCACCATTTATAATTTAGATGATATAAAATATAATTATTAACAGATACCTATATGCAATTAGGTTATTATTGATGTCTGTAACACATTTTTACGAGTGTTCACTCATGAATCAAGCAAAGAAATCTACACACCGTTTATTTAATTTTATACAACCTACAAGGAAGAATACAAATATTATATCGTCGTTACATCAATGTTGTAGGTGACTGAGAATAATACACCAAATCTGGCTCACTTCAGCCTTCTATACGTCAATTGTTAACATTATTATATTATGTGGAATGCAAGATTATTAGTAAGAAAGTACTTAACCAATTCTCTTTATATTTAATTATTGTAATTTAACTAATTTTGTGTTGTTATTAATTTTGTATGTACCTACTCAACATGCATCTTAATATATTTGTTAGGCAGTTAAATGATACACAATTATAGTATTCAAATACTTTTAATATTTTATATCAATCTATTACCTACAGTTTTACAACAATGTCAATATCAATATATACCTGGATTCTGTCTGTGTAGAAAATTGTTTAATACCTTCTCTATAATTGTCATTAAAGTGTATAGTCCCAGGGCCAATATTATCTAAATGTGTCCATCCACATCCACATTTGGTGATCAGACAGGGTACGAAAGTCCCCATGTTTTGTGATCATGAAAACTCATTTACACATATTCCGATTACTTAGTAAAGATAAAAGTGAAACAATATTGCTTGAAACAAAAATTAGTACATATACCTCTATCTATGGCTGGATTCACAAAAAGTATTATCTGCAAATATGTATTACCTTTTGATTAACATACTCCACAATACCAAAAACACAATGTTAAATGAAAGATAACTATACAAAGATAGTAAGTATAGGTACACTCAAACAAATAAAAAACAGTACTTCGAAAGAAAAGGATTATCTGGTAAAGGTTTGATGCAAAGATACTAATATAATATGACTTGTTTGATGGCATCATTCCATGAAGTCTGAGCTAATGCATTATCTAACTGTAGCAGATGAGCTCTGATTTAATTGATAATAACAAGGATTGATTGTCAAGGAACCTGACCATGCAGCCAATCCGTTTTGTACAAAGTACCGTTTTTAATTGGTTTGAGTGTACATATTAGAAAATAATATTTGTGAATCTGGCAAAAACAATAATCAAAAATTTCATATGTTTTTATTAAAGTAAAATTTGATTTATGCACAAAACTAGTAAGTTGAAAAACAAGACCATTCAATTTGGCGATACATCATGGCACGTTTGTCGTTTACACACTGCAAATTATACAGTCGGTGTTATAAAACAGTGTAGGTACTTCATAGTGGAATTCTGTATACTGCCATGGATTCGTGAAAGTACAGAAAACATACAGGACATTTTTAGGTAGGTATAACAAGTTGGAAACATCTTTACTTTAGACTTTTACCCCACCATTTAATCTTATCTCTACTAATAACTAACTTGGAACAAAACAAGTTGTTTCGGCTAACATTAACTCAACATGCCAATGCTATTCAATCTCAATACACCCAGACCCCACTGTACAGCATAGTAGATGCTAGGCGCG